>CM033469.1:410430758-410587737 GCA_019447015.1 Hymenochirus boettgeri | reverse complement strand
TAATATGCTGTAGTATATAGGATATAATACTGTATGTAGCGATATCACTGTATATATAGAATACAATACTGGTTGTAGGATATAATATTGTCATGTATACAGATACAATACTGTATGTCGGATAATATACTGTATATATAGGATGACATACGGTGTGTCAGGATATATACTGTTATATAGGAATAATACTGACTGTCTGATACTTAATATGTATAAAGATACATAACTGGATGTAGGATAATTACTGTATATATACTGTAGGTACACTACTGACATATGAATAATATACTGTGTTTATATGATACAATACCGTATATAGGATAAAACTGTTTATCATGACCAATACTGTTATATGGATAATTACTATATATAATGTACATATACTTGTAGACTAGGATACAATAATGTATGTAGGATTCTACTGTATATATAGGATACAATCGCTGTTTAGTATAATACGTATATATAGATACAATACTGTAGTAGGATAACATACTGAATATAGTATACATACTGTATATAGTAACATACTGTTATATAGGATACAATACTTTATATATGATATATACTGTGATATGATATATGAAACCATCCTGTATATAGGATAATAATATGGATTATAAGGATACAATACTGTATGTAGGATAATATAACTTTGTAGATATATAGGATCCAATAATATATAGTTATATGGATAAAGGTATATATATATATGTGTGGATATATAGTGATACAATACTGTAATATAGGATACTATATATTGTTTATATAAGCGATACAATACTGTATATAGGATAATATATTGTTATAGATGGATACAATACTGTATATAGGATAATATATTGTGTATATGAGATACAATACTGTATATAGGATAATATATTGTGATATAGGATACAATACCTGTATAGGATATATATTGTGTATATAGGATCCAATACTTATATAGGATATATATATTGTGTATATAGATACAATACTGTATATAGGATTATTTGTGTATATAGGTATCAATACTGTATTTAGGATATATTTGTGTATATAATGATACAATACTGTATAAGGATATAATATTGTGTATCTAGGATACAATACTGTATCTAGGATAATATATTGTGTTATAGAGAATACAATGACTGTATATAGTATAATATATTATGTATATAGAATACATAACTGTATATAGGATAATATATTGTATATTGGATACAATGTAATAGATAATAAATTTGTATATAGGATACAATACTGTATATAGTATATGCTACTAGATCAGTACTATAGGATACATACTTGTATATATTAATATGTGATATATATAGTATATTGATATATAGGATACAATAATCTGTATATAGGATAATATATTGTGTATATAAGATCACATACTGTATTAGGTATAATTATTTTGTATATAGAATACAATACTGTATATAGAGAATCATATATTAAGTATATAGGATACAAACTGTATAATAGGTATATATATATGTTATATAGATACAATACTGTATATGTATTAAATATTATGTATATAGGATACAATACTGTATATAGGATAATATATTGTGTATATAGGTTACAATACTGTATATAAGGTACTAATATTTGTGTATAAGGATACATACTGTATTAGGAATAATATATTGTGTATATGATACATACTGTAATTAGGATAAATATTATGTATAATAATACAATAGTATATATGTTAATATAATTTGTATCTGTGTCAATACGTATATAGGCATAATATTATGTATGTATATAGGATACAATACTGTATATAGGATAATCATATTGTGTATATAGGATACAATACTGTATATAATAGTATATATATATGTAGGTATATAGGATCACAATACTGTATATAGGATACTTATGTTGTGTATATAGGATACAATCTGTATATAGGATACAATACTGTATATAGGATATATCTTGTGTATATGGATACAATAACTGTATATAGAGGATATAATATATTGTGTATCTATGATACAATACTGTATATAGCGGAAATATAATTGTGTATATGGATAACAATACTGTATATAGGATAATATATTGTGTATATAGATACATACTTATATCGGAAATATATATGTATTAGGATACATACTGTAATTAGGATAATATATTGTGTATATAGGATACAATACTGTAATAATAGGATAATATATTGTGTATATAGGATACAATACTGTATATAGGATACCTATATTTGTGTAGTATGATACAATACTGTACTATAGTATATATATTGTGTAATAATGGATACAAATAACTGTATATAGGATAAATAATATATTGGTGTATATGGATCCAATACTGTATATCGGATAATATATTGTGTATTAGGATACAATACTGTACTCATAGGATAATATATTGTGTATATAGTGATAACAATACTGTATATAGATAATATATTTTGTGTATATAGATACAATACTGTATATAGGATAATATTTGTGTATATAGGATACAATACTGTTTAGGATAATATATGGTGTACTAGAGATCCAATACTGTATATAGGATAATATTGATATATGAATCAATACTGCATATAGATTATATGTGATATAGGATACAATACTGTATATAGTATAATATATTGTGTATTAGGATACATACTTGTATATAGGATAATATATTGTTATATATAATACAATACTGATATAGGATAATATTTGTGTATATAGGATACATACTGTATATAGGATAATATATTGTGTATATAGTATACAATACTGTATATTGGATACTCTATTGTGTATTATAGGATACAATACACTGTATATTGGATAATTTGTGTTATTAGGATACCAATCTGTATTATAGATGAAAATATTGTGTATATGGATACAATACTGTATATAGATAATATATGTGGTATAGGATACAATACTGTATAGAGGATAATATATGATGTATATAGGATTAACCAACTGTATTAGGATATATTTGGTGTATATAGGATACAATACTGTATATAGGATAATTATTGTGTATAGGATACAACGTATGTATATAGGATAATATATTGTGTCATATAGGATACAATATTATATTATTATAGGATAATATATTGTGTATATAGGATACAATACTGTATATAGGATAATATATGTGTTATAGATACATACTTGTATATAGGAAATATATTGTGTATATAGGATACAATACTGTATATAGGATAATATATTATATATGTAATACAATACTGTTCATATATAATATATGTGTATATAGGATACATACTGTATATAGGATAATATATTGTGTATTATAGGATACAATACTGTATATAGGATAATATATTGTGTATATAGGATACAATACTGTATATAGGAAATATATTGTGTATATAGGATACAATACTGTATATAGGATAATATATTATGTATATAGAATACAATACTGTATATAATGTAAAATTATGTATATAGGAACAATACTGTATAGGGATAATATATTGTGTATATAGGATACAATACTGTATATAGGATAATATATTGTGTTTATAGGATACAATACTGTATATAGGATAATATATTGTGTATATAGGATACAATACTGTGATATAGTTTATAATTAAAGGGACCAGAAGCAGGGACTTTTATATCCCCATTTGCTGTGTGTGTCTGTGCAGGTGGTGGGAATCCTTTTTAGTGTAAATGTGTTCAGTATTCATTGGTCATATGCCACTGGGCCCCTATCCCCAGGGATCCCAGGTAACAGGAATCAATGGAAGATTTCAAGTGATCTATTGAGGGTGTAACAAATAAAGGGCAATCAGACCAATATCAAAATGAAGAAAGCAAGCAAAGTACCAATCATAATGGAGAACAGAGCTTGGGGTATATACAGCTGTGTACATTAACCCGCTCTTTGTCAGGAATAAAATAAAAATCAATATATATAAAATAGGCAAAAAACCTCCCATTCATTCAGAACCCCTCAGTGGATTTGACAGGCAGAACAGAAGAGGTTAACCCCCTGTTACAATGGGGAAATGGTTAATTCAATACAATGTATCTGGTACACACCGTTGCTATAAAAACACGGTGTGCCCTTTAACTAAGTGATACCATTATAATAAAAGGCCAAGTACAATCAGGGCTGCAGATGGGAATTTTTTTCCCTCCCTTTGTGTGCAGCCAATGGATTTCCTGGAATCCCAGAGCAGTGAATTATCTAGTGAAGAGTAGCTGCAGGGCAACCTATTTCTATGGTAATGTGTGTGCTAGCCTTTTATTGGCCATGCCCCCCCCATCAATTCCCCTATAGACATACAGGGTAAATAATGACCTGACCACTACAGTGTATACCACTGGGAAGGAACTTACTCTACATGATGGATGGATGGCTAGATGGAGAAGTAGGATAGATAGAATAGCTCGATAGAGAGAAGATGCTCGAGTAGATGCTTGATGATAGATCGATAGATAGCATAGCTCGCTCGCTCATCGATAATAGATCGCGCAGAGAAGCGCGGATCGCGTCGCTAGCTAGCTCGCTCGCTCGCTCGCTCGCGCGCTCTCGCTATGGCTCCGCTGCGCTCGCTGGCTCGCGCGCGCGCGTCGCTCGCGCGCTCGAGCGCTCGCTCCTGCTCCGCTCGCTCGCTCGTCGTCCGCTCGCGCGCTCGCTCGCGCGCTCGCTCTCTCCGCTCACTCGCCTCGCGCGCGCGCGCTCGTCGCGCGCTCGCTGCTCGCTCTCTCGCTTCGCATCGCTCGCTCGCTCGCTCCTCGCTCGTCGCTCGACTCGCTCGCTCGCTCCTCGCGCGCTCGCCGCTGGCTCGCTGCTCGCCTGGCTCGCTCGCGCGCTCGCTCGCGCGCTCGCGCTCGTCGCTCGCTCTGCATCGCTCGCATCGCCTCGCTGTCGCGCGCGCTCGCTCGCCGCTCGCCGCTCCGCTCGCTCCTCGCTCTTCTCTCTCGCGCGCGCGCGCGCGCTCCGCGCGCGCCGCGAGACGCGCGCGGCTGCTCGCCTCGCTCGCTCGCTCGCTCGCTCCTCGCTCTCTCGCTCGCTCTCTCGTCGCATCGCTCGCATTCGTCGCTCGCTCGCTCGCTGAGCTCGCTTGGCTCTCTGCTTGGCTGGCTGCTGTCTGGACTGGCTGTCTCGCTGGCTCGCTGGCTGCTGGCTCGCTCGCTCCTGCTCGCTCTTGCGCGCTCGCGCTCTCTCGCTCTCGCGCGCCTCGCGCGCTCTCTCGCTCGCTCGCTCATCGCTCGCTCGCGCCGCGCCGCTCCTCGCTCTCTCGCTCGCTCGCTCGGCTCGCTCCGCTCGCGACGCTCGACTCGCTCGCTCGCTCGCTCCGCTCTCTCCGCCGCTCGCTAGGCTCCGCGTGGCTCGCTGGCCTCCGCCTGGCTTGCTCCGCGCGCTCGCGCTCGCTCGCTCTCGCGCTCGCGCCGTCGTCGCTCGCTCGCTCGCTCGCTGCTCGCTCGCTAGCTAGCGCGCTCGCGCGCTCGCTCGCTCGCTACGCGCCGCTCTCGCTCGCTCGCTCGCTCGCTCGCTCGATCGCTAGATCGATCGCCTAGATAGCATAGATCGATCGTCATGGAGGGCTAGTCGATAGATATAGATAGTCCTGCTGGATCGATAGATATAGCTCGTCCTAGCTGGCTCTCTCCCCTCGCGACTCGATAGCAGCTGGATAGCTTGGCATCGATCGATCGCTACCTCCTAGATGATCGCTAGCTCGATAGGTCTCGATCGTCACTGGACTGGCTCAGATCAGATTAGATAGTCATGGATGGAGTAATAGATGATAAATAATAGATCGATAGATAGGTATAATCAGTCATAGGCTGGATAGACAGACCGATCCGAATAGTATCGATAGATAGATAGAGAGATAGAAGAGAGGATCGCTCGGCTCAGCTCGCACTAGCTCGATCGGCGCCTTAGATGGCTAGCTTGAATAGCTCGCTCGCTCAGCTCTCGACGATCGGCTAGATCGATAGATAGATCTGTCGAGAGATGGCTAGGATCGATCAGATGGGATCGATGGATGCTCGGCATAGATAGATAGATAGATAGATAGTCATGGATGGATAGATCGATAGATAGATAGTAATGGATGGATAGATAGAATATAGATAGTCATAGATGGATATATCAAAGAGATAGATAGATAGATGGATAGATGGATAGATGGATAGTGGAATAGCGGTAGACATTCAATAGATAGACAGACCCGGATAGATAGATAGATGATAGTACCGACCTAGAGAAGGAGCATAGATAGGGCAGATAGATAGTAGAATAGATGAAGATAGATAGCATAAGATAGTCTCTATGGATGATAGCTATCGATAGATATAGAATAGTAATGTGGATGTAGATAGATTAGGATACGCCTATATATAATGAGATGGATAATAGTAATGATCAGAGGTAGATAAGATGATAGATAGATGGATAGATAGATAGATGGATAGATAGATAGATAGATAGATAGATAGATAGATAGATAGATAGATAGATAGATAGATAGATAGATATGGATGGATAGATAGATAGATAGATATAGATAGTCATGAATGGATAGATCGATAGATATAGATAGTCATGGATGGATAGATAGATAGATAGATAGATAGATAGATAGATATAAATAGTCATGGATGGATAGATAGATGGATATAGATAGTCATGGATGGATAGATAGATGGATTTAGATAGTCATGGATGGATAGATAGATAGTCATGGATGGATAGATAGATAGATAGGTATAGATAGTCATGGATGGATAGATAGATAGATATAGATAGTCATGGATGGATAGATAGATAGATAAATAAGCAACAGCAAGCAACTAGAATGGCACAACCAATATATACTGAGCGGAACTGAATCGATTCCTCAGCTTTGTTAAAATGTAGCTATTGTATGTAACTTTTTGAATACTTATGTAGGTAAAAAATCGCTTATCTCCTTCCAACCGCATAATGATAAAGCTACAGCGTTTCTAAAGACAACGCCAGCTCCTGTTTTGCACCTTTGATGTCCTCTGGTTTAATAATCATATTAGGAGCATGCATGATTACCATAGAAGCGCCTCAGAGGAAAATGGTATACAATAGGACGACCCCAACATTACAACAGCTAGATCCGCCACCATCACCCCACCCCCACAAACGGTTATATGTGCAAAGAGGAAACCGTAGAAATGCGCCAACCCTAAAGTTTGGGCCTCTATATTGTGGCGCTTCTTGAGCGTTGCAGAGAGTTATTAACTTACCCCTAGTCATTTATGAGCCAACATCATAATCCCAAGTCAACATACATTCATTTTTTTTTGACTTCTCACCCCCCTTCTCCTGATCAGGGGAGTCAAGCCGGTACTGTATCGGTCTGATCAGTAACAATTGCCAGTCAGATTGAATATGAGTATTTTGCAGCAGAAAACGAATTCACACAAAACACCATCGGAGGAATCGTTGCGTCTATACGGCCAAACCAGATCCATAATGGAAGTTCAAGGGAGGATTACCCACATATCCTGCTAAATATCTTAAAGGAACGAGATAATAGCGCATAGAGACATGGAAGGCTGTCATATAAAATCTCAGTAGTAGAGTTAATATTATAAAATAGAGCATTATTGATTTTATTATATAGATGATATGTTCTCATATATGGGAGACGTTTGTCCTCTAATATACATATCCTGTGGCAGAAAAGGCTATTATATTTTATATCTGCTTCGCTGCAGATTATGCGGATGTCGCTGCCGCCCTTTTAAAAGCCAGCCGTCGAGTGTTGATGAGCCAGATTGTAGATCTTACACGCCCGTACTGTTAGGACTGTTGCCCCCGTTTTATACCCCGTGCACAAAGGTTTATGTAGATTTAATACATCACGTACATTTCACTCTTTTCATATTACTGCATGATTTTTATGAAGGACTAAGAAATAATGTCAATGTTCCATACGCAATCCCAGGCTTGCCATTAAAATATCGTGTAAGATAAGGAATATTTCAATGTCACGCCTACTGACAATAGCCCGAACCGTATGTAATCATTCAATGGCTGTTAAGCAATAATAGCCGTGTTCAAACATAGCCGAAATGGCTAGGGCAGGCCCCTGTTATTCTCGTTTCTTATCTCGCCGGAGCTTGGGCATGGGGTCTATGATGTCATAGCTCACGAATTTACAACAAGGAGATGTTTTCCCTAGACTCGTTTGATGTCATGCCAATGCTCACTTACACCCCATAAAATAAGTAGTATTCTGTGTGCTCTTTATAGAATTGTTCATAAAGCCTGCAGTATTAAAATACCACGTTATCTTCAATCGTGGCGAGACAATACAGAGCCCAATTTGGTTTTAACACATTATCTTGATTATTTATAAATTGTTTAAAGGCGCGATGCCACTTTTATAAACAAAAAACTGCGTCACTGGTGATATTCCATTTAGCACTTAATTAACGTGTTTATTTAAAGCAGATATTAATGAATAAGACGGTTGGCAGTTTTGTGTTCATCCTGGAAGTGAGGTATGCCCTAAGCCGCCTTCTCCATGCACGGTCAATGAGCTTTTACGAACTTGCCACATGAATGCAGAGGAACAGCTGAGAGGAAGAGCAGTCCATGCACGGATTCCGCCGATGACGGCGGATTCTGATATTCATGGGACTGAGCAGCACGAGGATATGAGCATCTTGGAACAAGCATCAATAGCTGTATAATTCAGTGCAGACTGAGTGGTTTTTGGTTCTAAGAACGGCAGCCCGAGTTTGGATTCATAGTACCTTTGGAGGTATAGCTTCATAGGCATTCTAGTAGTTGGCAGACATGATATATACTGCCACCGGATCAGCACATTTTCGAAAAAAAATTCGAAAATACTTTAGCCTCCTTTTCCTTTTTTTTTTTTTTTTTTTCCCCCCCCCCTTTCCCTCCGCGAGCGAGACCCATTAAAATGAAAAAATAAATCCTCAAAAATTAGTCGAGATCTCGTAATTCGAAATTTTCGAAAATACGAGAAAGAAATCCGCGTACGGACGTTCGCCGGTAAGAAGGCGGGAAAGAAAAATCCGGAAAATCTGCCAGTCGCGAATCGACGGTAGATAAATTACATCCGACGGCGGATCAAGAGTCTTGGATCCGCAACCTGCGCCAGCCATCCTTATGCTGACCAGCGTTGGGTATTTGATCACAGCAGGAAGATCTCATGATACAGTTATATCTCATATTCTACACGATTTTTTAACGATATCATTAGGTTCTATCGTATCACAAGATACTATTAATGATATTTATATCATCATTTTCGCACCCATAATAAGACATTGCAGGACCCTTCACTTTAATTATAATGAATATTAAATCAGTCATAATAATATATAATAATAATATTATATAGTATTTTAAATCCTCCCGAGAAACAAAGGTTAGCCACATTTTACCCCAAATAAGCCTAATCCACAATGAAACTGACTTTATGACTACATGTAGTTCGGCGCTGACTTCAGGTTCCCTTTTGTTATACAAAATTCATCAGAACGATGTGACTCGGACTGTCGTGTATTAATTTCGCCAGCCGAAAGGGATAATCAATTCCTTACTGGACTGCCCCGCATTAGGTTGGATAAGGTTCAATCATGAGCCGATATGGGAAGATCTTAACAAAGGACGTTTGCGAACTCGCATATACCAAGGATTTGACTGCATTAGCATGATTCTATTCATGGGCTCACTAGTAGCTAAGAACTTTACTTCTTATTATTGAGACTTGCTCTCCACGCATTGAGATGCTTACATATAGGAAAGATCGTTTAAACATGTGAATGAAATGATATCATCGATATGGCGCCACAGGGCTGCAATCATATTCTCTCACTATTGTTTAATAATATATATTGCAAAATCACAGGACAGATTTATATTTACATTAGGACTCATTTATCGAACATAATTTTCAGTGCAAAGGCGTTGCCTAGCTCTATACCCGCCATAAGACATTGTTATTAACATATTATGTTACTTAGTAACAACTGCGCTTCACAGTACAGATGCTACTTCCTGTTGTGGATAAACCCCATGTTGTGATTAAATACTATTTTTGTTATGACATCATTTCAGTCAATGGGGTGACCCTGCCACTGTCTCGCTGAATTCACGATTTACAGAAGTAAGTTACTTGGTAACAGTGGGTGTCACAGTAACAGATCCTATTTTATTATCGACATCATTAAGACATATTTCATCAAGGCGTTGCCGTCATGCTATATATCTCAACTTGTATGTATATATAGATCTTTGCCTACAAGCTGGGTCACATGTACAGATCTATTTTAAATTAGTAGACATCATTATTCGACCATAATTTCATTCAAATGGCTGTTGAGCCACCAACCTCGACTCTATCGCCTCTCACACATCTAGAATGATATTTGATACTCATATGTTAAAATGGGTGACAGTACAGATACGTTTCTGACATCCGTTATTGACATCATTGTTTATATGTTGATTCTCCACTGATTCTCGCCCCCATAGCGTTATGTGTGTTAAAAAACTTTGCCTTTCCGTGTTCGTTTAAAGTTTACTTTTTTTAAAAATAAATCCCTCTTAGATCCCCGCGCTACTTCTGTGCTTTTACCTGTGTCTTCTGGCCACTAAAGACACCCACTTTAATACCAACACGGGGGAGTGCGTGGATAACAAAAAAAAAAAATCTGTAAAAAAAATGAATTCTCGTAGAAACTCTAGACAAATCTGAGCTAAAATGTCATTCCCGCTGCCTGTTTTTTTGTAGTGGGATTTGTAAATGTTTAGCCCCTCGCCGGTTCAATTTAGGCGAATGTCTTGATAAAAAATGTTTACAAGGAGCGCAAACAGCGGAAAGTATGATTAGATGCCTCAAACGCACGATAATATTAGTTAATAACTGGCCAACATGTTATGCAGATAAATAAACTTGTGTCCCGTGTGTTTTAATAAACGTGGAACCGTGGCTGGGGAAAGTCTATTCCTTCTGATATTGCCTGTCTCTCATGGGTCGCAACATCAGCCAATCTAATATTGCAATCATTGATGCCTTGTTTTTAAGAGGGACACAATGTTTCTTTGTTGAAGGATTACATGTGTCATCATAGCGCTAGTATATTGTATAACGAACCTTAATGTCTGTTCATCTGTCAGGCGTTTTCGTATGTCTGGCGATGGGAGTCGGTGGATTAGCACTGAGTGCCACTTAGCCACACCGATATAGGTCCTGAGTTCGATCCACACCTATCGCGACACATATGCAACGGCGTGGTGTAATGTTCCCCCCTGGGATTGCGGGTCGCAACGGTTTCCTCAGGGGACCACTCCGAATTTTCCCCACCATCAAGTAAAGACTATACATTGTTTTTTTGATAGCGTTTTGTATAGTAGATCAAATAAATGCCCTGTCTTAGATTGTCTATGATCTACATGGGCAGAGGACTGATGTGAATGTATCAGTAATGTTGAATAAAGCGACTACGGACGATGATTTTGACGCTAATAAAATCCACAATTAGAATAATCATAAGGATAGGCCCCCACAAAGACACCCCTACGGATTAAGTCACATAGACATGGCCCACACATATATACGCAATGGTACAGTTGTGTTTACCTACATACCGGGAATCGACATAGCTTGAGTTTTCAGGAACTATAGTAAGAGTGCTTCCAGGCATTCCACAGTATGGTCAGTCTCACCCGCCACCCACTATTATAGGTTACTATTACTAAGAATGCGAGTGTGTCCATGCCACAGCGATGAGTCTGCTATTCGGTACTAGGCGTTAACAAGTACTGTGCAACTCCACACACATATGCAAAAGTACAAAATATACAGAGAAGGAATGTTACATTTGCAACCTCGGGATAGTTAGTATTTAGAATTACCAATACCCTCTCCCCAGTAGCCCTAAAGCCAGTTAATAGTCAGCCTATGTATAACTATATGCCACACTGTGAAGAGCTAGCGGCGACTTGCTAAGTCACAGCTTCACCATTGAAGTATACGACAGCCAATTGTCTCGGAAGCTGAGCCCGGGGGGGGGGGGGGGGAGGGGGGGCAAAGAAAAATATAAATACTTTCCCCCCCCCCACCCTTCAAAACAATTCCCTGGGGGGGGGGGGGCGTGGGGGGGGGGGGGGGGGGGGGGGGGGTGTTTACAAGGCAGGGGGGGGGGGTGAGGGGGGGGGAGGGGGGGGGGGTGGGGGTGTGGTGGGCGCGCACTCACAACCTTTGTGGCATGGGGCGAACCGCACTTAAGAACAAAAAACAATACACCCATCAGTAGAGAAATGTCTCTTTTCCATTGCTAAAATATAGGACGATTTATTACTACATTGGGAGACGGAGCACATTTAAAATGCACTAGCATTGGAGCCTAGCCACGCCTTGAGCAAAGGCATTATGGGAGTTTGTTTTTTCCTCATTCTCTTCATTTTTTGATGACATTCACCCATGATGACAGATTACGACTCCCGGGGATCAGAAACTTAGCCAGCCACAAGGAAGATATCGACCTCCGATCCCCCCCCGCCCAGCCCAACTTGCTACTGTCTTGTAGAAGGCAAAAGTTCAGCAGGCGTTCATTATTAAAGAAATACAAACATGGACATATAGGGCACAGACGTGGAGGTTGTTGATTCCCCACCCATATATATAGTAAGGTATCAGCCAAGCCCGATATTAAATATCCCAAAATTGCCTGGAAAAAAATCATTGCGACAGAAAACTGTATTAGTTTTTGAAAAGACTATTAGTTGTGTGATAGTAGAGTGGAACATCTCTCGGACCAACCCATCAGATAGTTCCCTTGTATTATTTATATCAGGGTATACATAAGAGCACTTGTAAAACTATACACCTGATGTTTGGACATCTAAACTCGGACTACTGCGTACTATTTTAAGGTGGCAATCCCCCAGATACATTAGCGGCCATGAAATCTGAGCTAGAGCGAGACAGCCCGGAAAATCTCGTCATTCAGCCCACAAGTACTACAACCAATAGGGTTATCCTATATCACAATAAATATACGCATAGCTAGTTAAAGTCAGTAGACTGTGCCATTAGAGAAGAAAAGAAGAAAATAAAGGGGAGATTTACACGCTAATCTCTAACAGCGTGATTAATATCGCATTACATCTTACCCGGATGAATTGGAGAAATGGCGTATACCATTTGCCGCGACTAGTTAATGTACAAGCTATTAGCCGACATTCGCAATCACAGGTGCTGACCGCAAGTTTTGTAGTTTCGCCAAAACTGACGCAGCCAAGTCAGCAAAGATGAGTGGACAATGGAACAAGCTGCGCACTAACGAGATTGAATGAGCGAAAACTCGCCCCCTAGGATAAACGAGCCGAAATTCATTTCCAGCCATCAGACCAAGCACCTCCTCCCTACCAAGAGATGAACCAAACGCAACGTTCAGTTCCACCCAGTGCACCCCAAGGCTCCACGACGAACGAAAATCACCACAAAAAACATGTGCATCGCCACCAACTCCCCACCGTTCACAATCATATCACAGATGGTATTATTATAACTAATAGACCTCCTATTATCATCCCTCACTATAGAAATCCGCGACAAGAACTCCCATGGCGATATGTGGAATAATAGTTTGCCACATCTTATGCGCCCAAGGACAAAACAGGGTTCTTTGAAGGCCCTAGTGGATTTATAAAATAATCATGTACACGAGTGAACGTACAGTTAATCTACTGGGGAGTCGATTGTCGGAGACCTGTATAAGGACTTGGGCGACAAAAACCTCCGTTGTGCCTACCTTTAACTAGCGGATAGGTTGGGATTGAGTCAAGGTTCTGTAATGCTTATAATAGAGGACTATCCCTGTCGCTGCTAGATGTAGAAAGTCTGCAGTATCGGTTGCCGTCAGAGTACACATCTCCTTTGTCTCCGAGAATGTACAATAGCTCCGGCTCAAGGCTCTGATTATTATTATTCATATTATGGTTTATTTCTGTCCTTATATTCCCTGCTCGACCACATTCCTGGCTGAGGTACCAGAAAGCCTTTGACGCGTGGTTAGTGTTTTACCTGCCCGGCGACTCTATTTTAACCCCTGGCGGAGGAGATGCAGGTCCATTTAGAACTGACCTAACAGGGAAACCACTAGAAAAATTATATGTTTCCCCTTTACCTTTTGTGTTCTAATAGAAAGGATACCCAACATTTGGTCATGGATTGCCTAGATCTAGTACAGACTGCCTGCATTCCCTGTATGTTATTGTGTTAAGCATCCACCCTTCATAATGCTGTGTAAACACACGCCCCACCCCCCCCGCCTCACTAGTAACAGCGATTTATAAAAAACCATCAGGGTATAGATATATGTAATCTTTTTATAGTTTACTGGTGTCCGCACCCTAGTCGTTGAGAGCCTCTAGGAAAATCACTTTTTAAAATATTGAAAAACTGATGAACAATATAGTTGCCAGTTCGATATTCAGACACCGCATTCAAATCATCGCCTAATTTACAAGATGTATAGTTAAAATTTGAACTCCGCCACTTTTTTTTTTTTTTTCCCCCCCTCCCCCCTGTGTGTTTTATTCCCTCGCTACTACAATATTTTCGCGTTCGCTTAGTATTGAGATTAAGAAACCCCCCCCAGTAAAATGAATTCTGGACACAAACTAGATGAGGTAAATTATAATTGTTTACCCTTAAGTCTAGATTTGAAATGACGCCGCCTCCACCCAAATATGATGTCCCCTGTGTGTGTGTCCTGTATACAGAAAGCATTTTTTGTTGTGACCTCCTATGACACACTAAAATGCAACTTTTAAATAGTGGGTGGTTTTGGCCCCCACTATTAAGGGCCGTGGGAGTTCATCAGAGGCACATCAGGTGCTAGGCTTAGATTGTGGTCTGGCTCCTGTGTCGCAGGAGCGGACTAAGTGACTGGTGAGAAGACCCCCTGGTTAGGTTGACTAACAGTTGACCCCTGGGGGGACGTGAGGGCTGACTACACAAGGACTGGTGGACGCACCTGGAGGCTGCAAGTAACACTGTTCTCCCGCATGTGGGCTCTGTGTGGAGGCTTTTTTTTTTTTGGTTTACCTTCATCACACTTGATGTGCGATTGGTGCTGAAATGCAGATTGCCAGGAAGGAAGATTTTTTTTAACATGCCGCCTTTTAAGTTATTCCGGGTTATTGTTGTTGGCAATACCCTAAAGAAATGTTTGCGATTCATGGTTAGGGGCACCACTGAGAGTCCGCGGTTGTTAATGCTATTATAAGATCCAAAAACATGTGTTATGGGACTGTTTTTCTGACCTTTTGCATTCCATGACCTTTTTTTTTTCTTTCCCCCCTTTTTTCCCCCCTTTCCCCTTTTTTTTCGTGGAGTAGTAGTCACGTTCCTCCCAGTGCTTTTACCGTCCCCTCCAAAGTCCCCAGTTCGCCCCCCCCCCCAGTCCACCCCCGTCACCTGGAGGCAGTCAAGATGAGTAGGAACCCCCCCCATCAACCATGATTATGTTAACATATCCTTAATGTAAGAAGCGGAGACTAGTACTCTTATACTGTGGGCTTTCGACCCTAAAATGTCTATCCAGAGGTTTTAATGGACCTGAGCCAAACACCACCCCCCCCCCAGGCCTGATGTGTGAGGAGATCCCCCAATCCCCCTGTCTCCTTGAGCCCTGAGCCAACAGCATTTTCACACTGGTTCCATATGTTACTACGCAAAGTGCGTTAATGTGTTTTCAGGTATCAATTGCAGTATCATGCTTCCCTGAGCCGGAGACGTTAACCGTCTGAAGTTAGGCATCTATACACTTCAGCCCATGAAGGAGTTTTAAAAGGTTACCCAATGACAATGAAGGATGCCAGAGGAGCAGAGAGAGAGATGGGGATGGGAAAGAGAAAGAATAGAGAGAAAGTAAATAGATAAGGAGTGGCGAGAGGGGGAGGGGAGCGAGAAGAGAGAGAGAGAGGGCTGGGGGGGCGTGGAGAAAATAGATGGAGAAGTAATAGATAAGGAGAGAGGGAGGGGGCCGGGAGCAGGGAGAGGAGATGCAGAGATTGAGGGAAGCCCTCTGAGAGGAAAGCGAGTTCTGCTGGATGAGGAGCAGAGAGAGGAGAGAGCGCAGGGAGATGAGGTGGTGAGAAAGAGAACAATAGAGAAGAAGTACATAGAAAGAGAGATAGAAGCAAGAAAAAGGCGGAAAAAGCGGGAGGGGCAGGAGAATCCGAGAGAATATAGAAAAAGATTAGAGAAATGCGCAGAGAAGGAGTAGGGCGAGAAAGAAATAGACGATGAGAGGGAGAAGAAAGAGCAACGCAGAGAGCGCGGTGCGGAGAGGACGGAGGTGAGAGAGAAAATAAATAGAGTGGAAGAGAGCAAGACAAGAGCTAAAGATAGGGGATGAAGAGACCAGCAGAGTGGATGGGAAATGCTTGAGAGCGTTGAGCAGGCTGGTGATTAAGTTTCCCTGACCTAGAGGAATGAGGCCTTGCACATTTTACCACCAATGTTTAGCCAACATATAGCCAAAGTCCCCATGAGGGGAAGCGCTGTCAGCAGTCTCTCCGTTTGGCTATTCTCCTGCTTCATTAATGAAAATAATCGGCCAGCAGGAAGATGTCTGATATAGCTTTCTAATTAACATCCGACCTGGCGGTGTCTCCCTCACCGATCCTTTCTTTCCGCGCTCGACCGGATTTTTTCCTTTTTCTTTTTTGTGGAACTGATAAGTTTTAAAGCGCGAAAATGTCCAATTGGTTTATCATTATCAACACTGCACAATTCACATTCCCCTCGGTCACCACACTAATCTGATATGGGGACAATTGTACCACACCTCTAGTTGGGCAACAATGTGACACAACAATCTGAAGGGAAATTGTCAAGCCGTGGACAATGTGTCACACACTTACTGATTGGGACATGTGTCACACACTCGTGACAATGTACCACATCTGTGGGACAATGTGTCACACACTCTGATTGGGACAATGTCACACCTCATCCTGATTAGTGGACATGTGTCACACCGGATGGAAATACACACACTTTCCCCCCCTGATCTTGGACCATGTAGTACAACAACACTCTCTGAATTGCGGACACAGTGTCACACATTCTGATTGCGGAAATTAGTGCACCCTTTCACACACTCTGATTGGGACAACTGTGTACATCAACACTAGACTGGATTGGGAATTGCACCATCGATGTTGACAAGGCAACACATCTGATTGGGAGGTGTCACACAAAACTCGATGGCGTGCACACCACCTTGACAATTTCGATTCTGAGGCGACAATGTCACAACACACACATGCAGCTGGGACCACGTGCTACACCACTCTGATTGGGGACAACTTGATTGTCACACACTAATAGGGACAGCTAGGGTGTATCACATTGATAAAGGCACACACTCTGATTGGGACCAAGTGGTCACATCATTCTCGATTGGGACAATGTTTCCAACTCTATTGGGACCAATGTGTACACACCCCTCCTCCTGAGTGGGACATGTGTGTACGCACACACTGCGATTGGGCCTGCACTACTACTTGATTTGGCGACAAATCGTGTCCACACTCTGATTGGAAAACATGTTTCACACACGTCTGATTGGGACCAGATGTCGACACAAGCACTCTGATTGGGACAACTGCCACCCTCTGATTGGGACACATGTGTCCTAATAAGTCTGATTGGGACTAAGATGTGTCCACACTCTTGAAATATATTGGAAGAATATTGATGTAATGATAAAGTACGATATGGATACTCTGTAATTGCGAGATACATAATGATGTCCAACAATACGGTATGAATGCAATGGCCGCGTACTTTAGGATAAATGACTGTAATGTAGACCCTACTACTATTATGTCATTGTATGTGGATAATATATTGTATGTACACAACACTTACTCCCGATAGTGGAAAACCTTCCATCCGGTACTGTAATCTACGGCATCCTTCCACCATCTGTTTCCGGCCGGACCCAATGATACTGTCAATATAATATAATCTTGATTATATCTATATATAGGACCTCGAATACTGATGTAGGGATAATATACTGTATATATACTGGATAGGATACCCATACCTGACATAGCCGATAATATACGTGTTATATATAATACCTAAGGGTACTTATTACATACTGTATGTAGGATAATATGCTTGTATGATATAGGATATAATCCTGTATGTAGGATATACTGTAATATAGGAATACAATACTGTATGTAGGAGAATTATTGTATGTATAAGATACAATACTGTCTGTGGATAGATATACTGTATATATAGGATACAATACTGGTGTTGTAGGATAATACGTCTATATAGATATACATAATGCATATGTAGGATATACTGTATATATAGGTACAATACTGATTGTAGGATAAATAGTGATATATAGTAGGTAATATTACATATGCTTAATACTGTGTTTTTATAGGATACAATACACGTATATAGGATATATACTGTTTATATTGATACAATACTTGTATATAGGATAATATACTTATATATAGGTCAAAAGATATACTGTATATATAGGATACAGAATGTATGTACGATAATATACTGGATATATAGGATACAATACTGTATATGAGAGTATAAATACTGTATATATAGGATATACTATAGTGATATAGCAATTTAAATGACTGTATATATAGGATACAATACTGTATATAGTATAAATCTGTTTATATCTATAGGATAAATACTGTATAATAGGAATATACTGTATATGATACTATAGGATAAATACTGTATATAGGATAAATACTGTATATATTAGGATACAATACTGTATTAGGATAATATATGTATACATATAGGATCATAATGTGATATAGAAATATATTGTGTATATAGGATACAATACTGTATATAGGATAATATATTGTGTATATAGGATACCATACTGTATAATCTAGGATAATATATGTGTAGATAGGATACACTGTATATAGGAAATAATATATGGGTAATAGATAAACATACTGTAAATAGAGATACATATATTGTGTATATAGGATACAATACTGTATTAGGATAATAATTGTGATATAGAATACAATACTGTATATAGGATAATATATTGTGATATAAGATTCAATTGTATTAATAGGATAATATATTGTGTATATAGGATACAATACGTGTATATAGGAAATATATGTTATAGTATATAGGATTACAATACTGTATATAGGATAATATAGTGTATATAGGATACAAAACTGTATATAGGATAATATATTGTTATGTATTTCGGAATACAATAACGTATATAGGATAATATATTCATGTATATAGAATACAATACTGTATATAGGATATATATGTGTATATAGGATACAATACTGTATATAGGATAATATATTGTGTTATATAGGATACAATACTGTATATAGGATAATTATATTGTATCTATAGGATACAATACTTATATTAGGATAATATTATGTAGTATAGATTACAATACTGTATATAGGATAATAATGTGATATATAGAACTACAATACTGTATATCGGATATATATTGTGTATATAGGATACAATACTGTATATAGGATAATAATTGTGTATATAGGAAACATACTGTATATAGGATATATATATTGTATATAGGATACAATACTGTATATAGGATAATCTATATATGTATATAGGATACACTACTGTATATAGGATAAATATATTGTGTATATAGGATACAATACTGTATATATGGATAATATAGGTTGTATATAGGATACAATATGTAAGTATATGGATAATATATTATGCTTGTATATAGGATACAATACTGTATATAGGTAATATATTAGTGTAATAGATTACAATACTGTATATAGGATAATATATTATGTATATAGGATACAATACTGTATAGGATAATATATTGTTGTATAAGGATACAATACTGTATATAGGATAAATATGTGTATATAGGATACAATACTGTATATAGGATAATATATTGTGTATATAGGATACAATACTGTATATAGGATAATATATTGTGTATATAGGATAACAATACTGTATATAGGATACAATACTGTATATAGGATAATATATTGTGTATATAGGATACAATACTGTATATAGGATAATATATTGTGTATATAGGATACAATACTGTATATAGGATAATACTATTGTGTATATATAGGATACAATACTGTATATAGGATAATATATTGTGTATATAGGATACATACGGATATAGGATAATATATTGTAGTATAGGATACAATAGCTGTATATAGGATACTATATTGTGATATAGATACAATACTGTATATAGGATAATATATGTGTGGTATATAGGATACAATACTGTATATAGGATAATATATTGTGTATATAGGATACACTAATGCTGATAGGATATATTTTGTATATAGGATAATACTGTATATGGATAATATATTGTTATATAGGATACATACTGTATAAGGATAATATATTGTGTATATAAGGATACAATACTGTATATAGACATAAATATTATTGTGTATATAGGAACAATACGTATATAGGATAATATATTGTGTATATAGGATACAATACTGTATATAGGATAATATATTGTGTTATAGGATACAATACTTATATAGGATAATATATTGTGTATATAGGAATACAATACTGTATATAGGATAATATAATTTGTGTATATAAGGATACAATACTGTATATAGGATAATATATTGTGTAGTATAGGATACAATACTGTAATAAGGATAATATATTGTGTATATAGGATACAATACTGTATTAGGATAATATATTGTGTATATAGGATACAATACTGTATATAGGTAATATATGTGTTATAGGATACAATACTGTATATAGGATAATATATGTGTTATATAGGATACAATACTGTTATATAGGATAATATAATGTGTATATAGGATACAATACTGTATATAGGATATATATATTGTGTATAGGATACAATACTGTATATAGGATAATATATTAGTGTATATAGGATACAATACGATGTATATATGGTATAAGTACATACTATATATGGAATATATGTGTATATAGGATACAATACTGT
Source organism: Hymenochirus boettgeri (assembly GCA_019447015.1). Classification (NCBI taxonomy): domain Eukaryota; kingdom Metazoa; phylum Chordata; class Amphibia; order Anura; family Pipidae; genus Hymenochirus; species Hymenochirus boettgeri. The sequence goes on along the minus strand of CM033469.1, from coordinate 410,566,618 downwards.
ATATAGGATAATATTGTGTATATAGGATACAATACTGTATATAGGATAATATATTGTGGATATATAGGATACAATACTGTATATAGGATATAATCTTTGTGTATATAGGATTCAATACTGCAATGGATAATATTTGTGTATTATAGGATACTACTGTATATAGGATAATATTTGTGTATATAGGATACAATTACGGTATATATTATTAGATATATTGGTATATAAGGATACAATACATGTATATTACTGGAAATATATTATATATGTGATAATATGTATAGAATAATATTGTGTATCATAGAGATATATGGATGAGGATAATATATATGTGTATATAGGATACAATGACTGTATATAGGAATATATATTGGATATTATAGGATACAATTACTGTATATAGGATAATATATTGTGTATATAGGATACAATACTGTTCTATAGGATAATATAGTTATGTATATAGAACAATACTGTATTATAGGATAATATATTATGTATATAGGATACAATACTGATATAGGATATATATTATATATCGATCAAGTATTAATATATGTGTTTATAGGATAAATACTGGTATAGGATAATATTGTGTATATATGGCAATACAGTATACGTGATCTAGTTTTATAATTAAAGGGACCAAAGTGCCCAGGGACAGTTGTAATATCCCCATTGTGCTGGTGTGGTCTGTGCAGGTTGGGGGAATCCTTTTTGTAGTGTAAATGTGTGTTCAGTTATTCACTTGGTCATGCCCTGGGCCCCTATCCCAGGTGATCCCAGGTACAGAATCAATGGAAGATTTCAAGTGAGTGATTATTGAGGGTGTGAAAAATATTAAGGGCAATCAGGACCAATCAAAAAAGAAGAAAACAAGCAAAGTACCAATCATAATGAGAAGCAGATGAGCTTGGGGGTACCTACCTTCGACGTGGGGTCCCCCTACAGCCGGCATACTTTATATTGCTCGCTGTAGGCACCCATAAATATTTAAAAATTACGCATACCCTCTTACATATCACGTCAAACACACCTTCCCATTCATTCATGACCCTATTCCACTTATGTGTTGGGATGTTTTACCATGCCGTCCCTGTTACCCGCACCCCCACTGAGCTACTGGTGCGTTTCCCCCCACCCCTGCCCTCTACCAAGGGCCCCCCGGAAATTTTTGTGTGTTAAATTCCTCACATACCCCCATCGTATCTGTGAGTGCAAAACGTTGCTATAAAAACAGGTTGTGTGCCGTGTGTGTTTCTAAGGACATCCATCTCACACACACACGTCCGCCCCCAGCTACCCTCTGCGAACAGCGACATGCGTTTTTGTTCTATCATATCTTTTGTCCGTCCCACACCCCCCCTTCCTCGTTTTTACCCTGCCCGTTGATGACATATGGATTTATTTTTATTGAATTCCTCATTCCCTGTGCACGGTCCCCTACATTTTTCTCCGTACGCGCTTCAGCGCCCCCCCCTGTCATGCTTTCACTGTGGCAAAGCCCCGCCGCACCACCCCCCCCCTAGTTATATGGTAATGGTGTGCTAGACTTTATGGCCATGCCCCCTACCCGCCATTCCCCTGATAGGACAAACATTGGTACCTATGACTGTACCAACTTACAGTTATACACCACTGGGAAGGAATTTACTACCTGCTGGTGGATGGCTAGAGGATGGCCTGATAGATTAGATAGATGAGAGGCAGGACTACGCGAGAGAGATCGATCGCTCCGCCCTGCGCTATTGATTACCGACCTTGATTCGCGCCCCCCCCTGCTGTTTATCGCCACGCCGTATGTGCAGATCTGACCGCCGACCCGAGAGCGAGATGAAAGGAAGGAGAGAGAGAGAGAGAGCGAGAGAAGAGAGAGAGAGAGAGAGAGAGAGGGAGAGAGGGAAGAGAGGGAGGAGCAGGAGAGAGAAGAGAGAGAGAGATGAGAGAGAGAGGGAGAGAGAGAGAGAGGAGAGAGAGAGAGGAGAAGAGAGAGAGAGAGCGAGAGAGGAGAGAGGAAGGAGAGAGAGATGAGAGAGAGAGGAGGAGAAGGAGAGAGAGAGAGAGAGAGAGAGTAGAGAGAGAGAGGAGAGAGAGAGGAGTAAGAGAAGGAGAGAAGAGAGAGAGAAGAGAGAAGTAGAGAGGAGAGAGAGAGGGAGGAGAGGAGAGATGGAGAGAGAGAGAGAGACGAGGAGAGAGGAGGAGAGGAGAGAGAGAGAGAGAGAGAGAGACGAGAGAGAGAGAGAGATGGTAGAGAGATAGAGAGAGGGAAGAGAGGAGAGAGGAGAGATGAGATAGAGTGAGACGAGAGAGAGAGAGAGAGAGAGAGAGAGAGAGTGAAGAGGAGAGAGAGGAGAAGAGAGGCAGCAGAGAGAGAGAGAGAGAGAGAGGAGACGACGATAGAGAGGCGCATAGAGAGAGAGAGAGAGAGAGAGAGAGAGAGAGAGAGAGAGAGATGAGAGAGAGAGAGGGGAGAGGGAGAGGAGGGGGATGGGAGGGAGGAGGGAGGAGGGGGAGAGCCATGAGCGACGGGAGAGAGGAGATAGAAAGATAGAGATCTTTGAATGATGATAGATGAGAGAGATAGGAGAGAGTTGGCGAGAGCGAGAAGAGAGAGGGAGGTGAGAGAGAGGATAGAGAGAGAGAGGAGAGAGAGAGAGGCGAGGAGAGAGAGGAGAGGAGAGAGAGAGAGAGAGAGAGATAGAGAGAGAAGCGAAGAGAGGACGAGGAAGGAGAGAGAGAGAGAGAGAGAGAGAGAGAGGGCAGAGAGGGAGAGGAGGAGAGAGGGATAGAAGAGAGAAGAGAGAGAGATAGAAGAGAGAGAGAGAGAGAGAGAGATAGACGAGAGAGATAGAGAGAAGAGTAGGAGAGAGAGAGAGTGAAGAGAGATAGAGAGAGAGAGAGGGAGGAGGATAGAGAGACGAGGAGAGAGAGATAGATGAGCGATAGAGAGAGAGAGAGAGAGAGAGAGGAGGCAGGAGCTGGAGGAGAGCGATTAGGTAGAATGGAGGGATGAGGATAGAGAGAGGCAGAGAGGGATAGAGAAAGAGAGAGAGAAGAGAGGGATAGAGGAGAGAGAGATAGAGAAATAGAGAGATAAGGAGCGAGAGGAGAGAGGGAGAGAAGGCATGGAGGGAGAGAGAGAGGAGAGAGGCCTGGAGGGAGAGAGAGAGAGAGAAAGAGATGAGAGAGAGAGAGAGGGAGAGAGAGGCAGGGAGGGAGAGACAAGACAGAGAGAGAGAGAGAAGATAGAGATAGAGAGAGAGAGAGAGAGGAGAGAGATAGAGGAGAAGAGTAGAGAGACGGAGAGCGCATGGAGAGAGGATCGGGCGAGAGAGAGGGCGGAGAGAGAGATAGATAGAGAGGCAGAGAGAGATGGGGAAAGAGCAAGAGATCGGAAGAGGAGAGGATAGATGATTAGAGGGATATGTAGGATAGATAGATAGAGAGAGAGAGAGGCATGGAGTGCAGAGAGACGGAGTATGATAGAAGATAGTAATGAAGGGAGAGAGAGATAGAGACCCGACAGTCAAGAGAGGCGGAGTTATATATAATAGAGATGAAGAAGACAGCGAAGCTCGGTATGGCCCCCCCCCCCCAAATTAAGATGTTGCCGCCCACAAGCGTACGTTGTAGCCGTCAAGCATACCGAGTTGCTGACGCCACAAGCCAGCCGATGCATTACGAATAGATAGACAGGCGCCAGATATGCCTCGCATAGTCCGGTATCTTAGCCACTCATGACTGCGTAGAGCGTAATCCGATCGGAAGTCGAGCGGAGCGATACGATAGATCTGCAGAGATAGATGATAGTACCCCTCGAGCTCTCGGCCCAGATTTTCTGGTGGTGCTGCCAGTCCTCGCATGAGTATGGCTTCCCCCTCGTCCACCGCCCCGACCTCCGAATGCCCATGCCGATGCTCAGATAGATATAGATAGCGAGATTGGGAGATATAACTCGAGATAGATAGATACGCGTCGCGCTGGCTGATAGCTGGATAGTGGATAGATAGCGGACTAGGAGATAGATCGGATCGCTCGCTCAGCGATCGCTCGCTGCTCGAGCAGATGAGGATCGCTAGACTGGATGGGCAGCTAGATGATTAGATAGAGATTAAGCTCGTCCTTGACTGGCTAGATCGCTCGATACGACCCGATCGAGCTAGTATGGATGGATACGATAGATAGCTAGATAGCCCTCCCCCCCCCAGCGTAGATCTACCTCGTCATCGGGAGTGGATGCTTAGCATGGATATAGATAGTCATGGCTGCGATAGTAGTATGGATTATAGTAATGGGATGGGATAGATCGATAGAGCGGAGATGGATAGATAGATCGATGGTCGATCGGTATGAGATAGTATGGATGGATAGATGATCGACTATAAGATAGCGCGTCCCAAAGGGTCCCAGCCCGGAATAGACTAGCTGGATCCTGTCGAGTGTGTAGAGATAATAGATAGGTTATATGTATATGTCATGTGTTTTATGCCCGGATGATAGATAACATAGTAGAGGATATTAGATGTCGCTAGGAGTAGCATGAAGATAGGTGATTGCTTCCAGGTAGTCATGGCTCCGGGGAGGAGATTAGTCCATGGCCATGGATTTAGCACTTGGACTCCTTTCGACGAGATAGCTTTATCGGTCCCGCCCGCATAGCTCTTAGCCGCGATGGCTAATGGAACAACTCATAGATAGTGCCATGGTATGTGTCTGAGTAGCATTAGATTTTCCACGATAGATAGATTAAAGAGAATCCAGAGAGATAGATAGTTAAGTATATTTTGTCTTTTGGTTTTTTTATGGAGAGCATATGTGGAGTTAGATAGATAGTAAGATAGATAGATTAGTAGAGATATAGATAGTCATGGATGGATATAGATAGAAGTTAGATATAGATAGTCGATGGATGGATAGATAGATAGATAGGTATAGATAGTCATGGATGGATAGATAGATAGATAGATAGATAGTAGATAGATTAGTTAGATAGGATAGATATAGTGAATAGATGGATGGATGGATAGATAGATATAGATAGTCATGGATGGATAGATAGATAGATAAATAGATAGATAGATAATAGATAGGTATAGATAGTCATGGATGGATAGATAGATAAATAGATGGATATAGATAGTCATGGATGGATAGATAGATAGATGGATTTAGATAGTCATGGATGGATAGATAGATAGTCATGGATGGATAGATAGATAGATAGATAGATAGGTATAGATAGTCATGGATAGATAGATAGATATAGATAGTCATGGATGGATAGATAGATAGATAGATAGATAAATAGAAGCAACAGCAAGCAACTAGAATGGCACAACCAATATATACTGAGCGGAACTGAATCGATTCCTCAGCTTTGTTAAAATGTAGCTATTGTATGTAACTTTTTGAATACTTATGTAGGTAAAAAATCGCTTATCTCCTTCCAACCGCATAATGATAAAGCTACAGCGTTTCTAAAGACAACGCCAGCTCCTGTTTTGCACCTTTGATGTCCTCTGGTTTAATAATCATATTAGGAGCATGCATGATTACCATAGAAGCGCCTCAGAGGAAAATGGTATACAATAGGACGACCCCAACATTACAACAGCTAGATCCGCCACCATCACCCCACCCCCACAAACGGTTATATGTGCAAAGAGGAAACCGTAGAAATGCGCCAACCCTAAAGTTTGGGCCTCTATATTGTGGCGCTTCTTGAGCGTTGCAGAGAGTTATTAACTTACCCCTAGTCATTTATGAGCCAACATCATAATCCCAAGTCAACATACATTCATTTTTTTTTGACTTCTCACCCCCCTTCTCCTGATCAGGGGAGTCAAGCCGGTACTGTATCGGTCTGATCAGTAACAATTGCCAGTCAGATTGAATATGAGTATTTTGCAGCAGAAAACGAATTCACACAAAACACCATCGGAGGAATCGTTGCGTCTATACGGCCAAACCAGATCCATAATGGAAGTTCAAGGGAGGATTACCCACATATCCTGCTAAATATCTTAAAGGAACGAGATAATAGCGCATAGAGACATGGAAGGCTGTCATATAAAATCTCAGTAGTAGAGTTAATATTATAAAATAGAGCATTATTGATTTTATTATATAGATGATATGTTCTCATATATGGGAGACGTTTGTCCTCTAATATACATATCCTGTGGCAGAAAAGGCTATTATATTTTATATCTGCTTCGCTGCAGATTATGCGGATGTCGCTGCCGCCCTTTTAAAAGCCAGCCGTCGAGTGTTGATGAGCCAGATTGTAGATCTTACACGCCCGTACTGTTAGGACTGTTGCCCCCGTTTTATACCCCGTGCACAAAGGTTTATGTAGATTTAATACATCACGTACATTTCACTCTTTTCATATTACTGCATGATTTTTATGAAGGACTAAGAAATAATGTCAATGTTCCATACGCAATCCCAGGCTTGCCATTAAAATATCGTGTAAGATAAGGAATATTTCAATGTCACGCCTACTGACAATAGCCCGAACCGTATGTAATCATTCAATGGCTGTTAAGCAATAATAGCCGTGTTCAAACATAGCCGAAATGGCTAGGGCAGGCCCCTGTTATTCTCGTTTCTTATCTCGCCGGAGCTTGGGCATGGGGTCTATGATGTCATAGCTCACGAATTTACAACAAGGAGATGTTTTCCCTAGACTCGTTTGATGTCATGCCAATGCTCACTTACACCCCATAAAATAAGTAGTATTCTGTGTGCTCTTTATAGAATTGTTCATAAAGCCTGCAGTATTAAAATACCACGTTATCTTCAATCGTGGCGAGACAATACAGAGCCCAATTTGGTTTTAACACATTATCTTGATTATTTATAAATTGTTTAAAGGCGCGATGCCACTTTTATAAACAAAAAACTGCGTCACTGGTGATATTCCATTTAGCACTTAATTAACGTGTTTATTTAAAGCAGATATTAATGAATAAGACGGTTGGCAGTTTTGTGTTCATCCTGGAAGTGAGGTATGCCCTAAGCCGCCTTCTCCATGCACGGTCAATGAGCTTTTACGAACTTGCCACATGAATGCAGAGGAACAGCTGAGAGGAAGAGCAGTCCATGCACGGATTCCGCCGATGACGGCGGATTCTGATATTCATGGGACTGAGCAGCACGAGGATATGAGCATCTTGGAACAAGCATCAATAGCTGTATAATTCAGTGCAGACTGAGTGGTTTTTGGTTCTAAGAACGGCAGCCCGAGTTTGGATTCATAGTACCTTTGGAGGTATAGCTTCATAGGCATTCTAGTAGTTGGCAGACATGATATATACTGCCACCGGATCAGCACATTTTCGAAAAAAAATTCGAAAATACTTTAGCCTCCTTTTCCTTTTTTTTTTTTTTTTTTTCCCCCCCCCCTTTCCCTCCGCGAGCGAGACCCATTAAAATGAAAAAATAAATCCTCAAAAATTAGTCGAGATCTCGTAATTTCGAAAATTTTCAAAAATACGAGAAATCCGCGGTCGGACTCGCGGTAAAATGCGGAAAAAAAATCCGGAAAATGCCAGTCCGCGAACGGGAGATAATAATCCGCGGCGGATCAGAGTTTCGGATCCGCGAACCGCGCCAGCCATCCTTATGCTGACCAGCGTTGGGTATTTGATCACAGCAGGAAGATCTCATGATACAGTTATATCTCATATTCTACACGATTTTTTAACGATATCATTAGGTTCTATCGTATCACAAGATACTATTAATGATATTTATATCATCATTTTCGCACCCATAATAAGACATTGCAGGACCCTTCACTTTAATTATAATGAATATTAAATCAGTCATAATAATATATAATAATAATATTATATAGTATTTTAAATCCTCCCGAGAAACAAAGGTTAGCCACATTTTACCCCAAATAAGCCTAATCCACAATGAAACTGACTTTATGACTACATGTAGTTCGGCGCTGACTTCAGGTTCCCTTTTGTTATACAAAATTCATCAGAACGATGTGACTCGGACTGTCGTGTATTAATTTCGCCAGCCGAAAGGGATAATCAATTCCTTACTGGACTGCCCCGCATTAGGTTGGATAAGGTTCAATCATGAGCCGATATGGGAAGATCTTAACAAAGGACGTTTGCGAACTCGCATATACCAAGGATTTGACTGCATTAGCATGATTCTATTCATGGGCTCACTAGTAGCTAAGAACTTTACTTCTTATTATTGAGACTTGCTCTCCACGCATTGAGATGCTTACATATAGGAAAGATCGTTTAAACATGTGAATGAAATGATATCATCGATATGGCGCCACAGGGCTGCAATCATATTCTCTCACTATTGTTTAATAATATATATTGCAAAATCACAGGACAGATTTATATTTACATTAGGACTCATTTATCGAACATAATTTTCAGTGCAAAGGCGTTGCCTAGCTCTATACCCGCCATAAGACATTGTTATTAACATATTATGTTACTTAGTAACAACTGCGCTTCACAGTACAGATGCTACTTCCTGTTGTGGATAAACCCCATGTTGTGATTAAATACTATTTTTGTTATGACATCATTTCAGTCAATGGGGTGACCCTGCCACTGTCTCGCTGAATTCACGATTTACAGAAGTAAGTTACTTGGTAACAGTGGGTGTCACAGTAACAGATCCTATTTTATTATCGACATCATTAAGACATATTTCATCAAGGCGTTGCCGTCATGCTATATATCTCAACTTGTATGTATATATAGATCTTTGCCTACAAGCTGGGTCACATGTACAGATCTATTTTAAATTAGTAGACATCATTATTCGACCATAATTTCATTCAAATGGCTGTTGAGCCACCAACCTCGACTCTATCGCCTCTCACACATCTAGAATGATATTTGATACTCATATGTTAAAATGGGTGACAGTACAGATACGTTTCTGACATCCGTTATTGACATCATTGTTTATATGTTGATTCTCCACTGATTCTCGCCCCCATAGCGTTATGTGTGTTAAAAAACTTTGCCTTTCCGTGTTCGTTTAAAGTTTACTTTTTTTAAAAATAAATCCCTCTTAGATCCCCGCGCTACTTCTGTGCTTTTACCTGTGTCTTCTGGCCACTAAAGACACCCACTTTAATACCAACACGGGGGAGTGCGTGGATAACAAAAAAAAAAAATCTGTAAAAAAAATGAATTCTCGTAGAAACTCTAGACAAATCTGAGCTAAAATGTCATTCCCGCTGCCTGTTTTTTTGTAGTGGGATTTGTAAATGTTTAGCCCCTCGCCGGTTCAATTTAGGCGAATGTCTTGATAAAAAATGTTTACAAGGAGCGCAAACAGCGGAAAGTATGATTAGATGCCTCAAACGCACGATAATATTAGTTAATAACTGGCCAACATGTTATGCAGATAAATAAACTTGTGTCCCGTGTGTTTTAATAAACGTGGAACCGTGGCTGGGGAAAGTCTATTCCTTCTGATATTGCCTGTCTCTCATGGGTCGCAACATCAGCCAATCTAATATTGCAATCATTGATGCCTTGTTTTTAAGAGGGACACAATGTTTCTTTGTTGAAGGATTACATGTGTCATCATAGCGCTAGTATATTGTATAACGAACCTTAATGTCTGTTCATCTGTCAGGCGTTTTCGTATGTCTGGCGATGGGAGTCGGTGGATTAGCACTGAGTGCCACTTAGCCACACCGATATAGGTCCTGAGTTCGATCCACACCTATCGCGACACATATGCAACGGCGTGGTGTAATGTTCCCCCCTGGGATTGCGGGTCGCAACGGTTTCCTCAGGGGACCACTCCGAATTTTCCCCACCATCAAGTAAAGACTATACATTGTTTTTTTGATAGCGTTTTGTATAGTAGATCAAATAAATGCCCTGTCTTAGATTGTCTATGATCTACATGGGCAGAGGACTGATGTGAATGTATCAGTAATGTTGAATAAAGCGACTACGGACGATGATTTTGACGCTAATAAAATCCACAATTAGAATAATCATAAGGATAGGCCCCCACAAAGACACCCCTACGGATTAAGTCACATAGACATGGCCCACACATATATACGCAATGGTACAGTTGTGTTTACCTACATACCGGGAATCGACATAGCTTGAGTTTTCAGGAACTATAGTAAGAGTGCTTCCAGGCATTCCACAGTATGGTCAGTCTCACCCGCCACCCACTATTATAGGTTACTATTACTAAGAATGCGAGTGTGTCCATGCCACAGCGATGAGTCTGCTATTCGGTACTAGGCGTTAACAAGTACTGTGCAACTCCACACACATATGCAAAAGTACAAAATATACAGAGAAGGAATGTTACATTTGCAACCTCGGGATAGTTAGTATTTAGAATTACCAATACCCTCTCCCCAGTAGCCCTAAAGCCAGTTAATAGTCAGCCTATGTATAACTATATGCCACACTGTGAAGAGCTAGCGGCGACTTGCTAAGTCACAGCTTCACCATTGAAGTATACGACAGCCAATTGTCTCGGAAGCTGAGCCCGGGGGGGGGGGGGGGGAGGGGGGGCAAAGAAAAATATAAATACTTTCCCCCCCCCCACCCTTCAAAACAATTCCCTGGGGGGGGGGGGGCGTGGGGGGGGGGGGGGGGGGGGGGGGGGTGTTTACAAGGCAGGGGGGGGGGGTGAGGGGGGGGGAGGGGGGGGGGGTGGGGGTGTGGTGGGCGCGCACTCACAACCTTTGTGGCATGGGGCGAACCGCACTTAAGAACAAAAAACAATACACCCATCAGTAGAGAAATGTCTCTTTTCCATTGCTAAAATATAGGACGATTTATTACTACATTGGGAGACGGAGCACATTTAAAATGCACTAGCATTGGAGCCTAGCCACGCCTTGAGCAAAGGCATTATGGGAGTTTGTTTTTTCCTCATTCTCTTCATTTTTTGATGACATTCACCCATGATGACAGATTACGACTCCCGGGGATCAGAAACTTAGCCAGCCACAAGGAAGATATCGACCTCCGATCCCCCCCCGCCCAGCCCAACTTGCTACTGTCTTGTAGAAGGCAAAAGTTCAGCAGGCGTTCATTATTAAAGAAATACAAACATGGACATATAGGGCACAGACGTGGAGGTTGTTGATTCCCCACCCATATATATAGTAAGGTATCAGCCAAGCCCGATATTAAATATCCCAAAATTGCCTGGAAAAAAATCATTGCGACAGAAAACTGTATTAGTTTTTGAAAAGACTATTAGTTGTGTGATAGTAGAGTGGAACATCTCTCGGACCAACCCATCAGATAGTTCCCTTGTATTATTTATATCAGGGTATACATAAGAGCACTTGTAAAACTATACACCTGATGTTTGGACATCTAAACTCGGACTACTGCGTACTATTTTAAGGTGGCAATCCCCCAGATACATTAGCGGCCATGAAATCTGAGCTAGAGCGAGACAGCCCGGAAAATCTCGTCATTCAGCCCACAAGTACTACAACCAATAGGGTTATCCTATATCACAATAAATATACGCATAGCTAGTTAAAGTCAGTAGACTGTGCCATTAGAGAAGAAAAGAAGAAAATAAAGGGGAGATTTACACGCTAATCTCTAACAGCGTGATTAATATCGCATTACATCTTACCCGGATGAATTGGAGAAATGGCGTATACCATTTGCCGCGACTAGTTAATGTACAAGCTATTAGCCGACATTCGCAATCACAGGTGCTGACCGCAAGTTTTGTAGTTTCGCCAAAACTGACGCAGCCAAGTCAGCAAAGATGAGTGGACAATGGAACAAGCTGCGCACTAACGAGATTGAATGAGCGAAAACTCGCCCCCTAGGATAAACGAGCCGAAATTCATTTCCAGCCATCAGACCAAGCACCTCCTCCCTACCAAGAGATGAACCAAACGCAACGTTCAGTTCCACCCAGTGCACCCCAAGGCTCCACGACGAACGAAAATCACCACAAAAAACATGTGCATCGCCACCAACTCCCCACCGTTCACAATCATATCACAGATGGTATTATTATAACTAATAGACCTCCTATTATCATCCCTCACTATAGAAATCCGCGACAAGAACTCCCATGGCGATATGTGGAATAATAGTTTGCCACATCTTATGCGCCCAAGGACAAAACAGGGTTCTTTGAAGGCCCTAGTGGATTTATAAAATAATCATGTACACGAGTGAACGTACAGTTAATCTACTGGGGAGTCGATTGTCGGAGACCTGTATAAGGACTTGGGCGACAAAAACCTCCGTTGTGCCTACCTTTAACTAGCGGATAGGTTGGGATTGAGTCAAGGTTCTGTAATGCTTATAATAGAGGACTATCCCTGTCGCTGCTAGATGTAGAAAGTCTGCAGTATCGGTTGCCGTCAGAGTACACATCTCCTTTGTCTCCGAGAATGTACAATAGCTCCGGCTCAAGGCTCTGATTATTATTATTCATATTATGGTTTATTTCTGTCCTTATATTCCCTGCTCGACCACATTCCTGGCTGAGGTACCAGAAAGCCTTTGACGCGTGGTTAGTGTTTTACCTGCCCGGCGACTCTATTTTAACCCCTGGCGGAGGAGATGCAGGTCCATTTAGAACTGACCTAACAGGGAAACCACTAGAAAAATTATATGTTTCCCCTTTACCTTTTGTGTTCTAATAGAAAGGATACCCAACATTTGGTCATGGATTGCCTAGATCTAGTACAGACTGCCTGCATTCCCTGTATGTTATTGTGTTAAGCATCCACCCTTCATAATGCTGTGTAAACACACGCCCCACCCCCCCCGCCTCACTAGTAACAGCGATTTATAAAAAACCATCAGGGTATAGATATATGTAATCTTTTTATAGTTTACTGGTGTCCGCACCCTAGTCGTTGAGAGCCTCTAGGAAAATCACTTTTTAAAATATTGAAAAACTGATGAACAATATAGTTGCCAGTTCGATATTCAGACACCGCATTCAAATCATCGCCTAATTTACAAGATGTATAGTTAAAATTTGAACTCCGCCACTTTTTTTTTTTTTTTCCCCCCCTCCCCCCTGTGTGTTTTATTCCCTCGCTACTACAATATTTTCGCGTTCGCTTAGTATTGAGATTAAGAAACCCCCCCCAGTAAAATGAATTCTGGACACAAACTAGATGAGGTAAATTATAATTGTTTACCCTTAAGTCTAGATTTGAAATGACGCCGCCTCCACCCAAATATGATGTCCCCTGTGTGTGTGTCCTGTATACAGAAAGCATTTTTTGTTGTGACCTCCTATGACACACTAAAATGCAACTTTTAAATAGTGGGTGGTTTTGGCCCCCACTATTAAGGGCCGTGGGAGTTCATCAGAGGCACATCAGGTGCTAGGCTTAGATTGTGGTCTGGCTCCTGTGTCGCAGGAGCGGACTAAGTGACTGGTGAGAAGACCCCCTGGTTAGGTTGACTAACAGTTGACCCCTGGGGGGACGTGAGGGCTGACTACACAAGGACTGGTGGACGCACCTGGAGGCTGCAAGTAACACTGTTCTCCCGCATGTGGGCTCTGTGTGGAGGCTTTTTTTTTTTTGGTTTACCTTCATCACACTTGATGTGCGATTGGTGCTGAAATGCAGATTGCCAGGAAGGAAGATTTTTTTTAACATGCCGCCTTTTAAGTTATTCCGGGTTATTGTTGTTGGCAATACCCTAAAGAAATGTTTGCGATTCATGGTTAGGGGCACCACTGAGAGTCCGCGGTTGTTAATGCTATTATAAGATCCAAAAACATGTGTTATGGGACTGTTTTTCTGACCTTTTGCATTCCATGACCTTTTTTTTTTCTTTCCCCCCTTTTTTCCCCCCTTTCCCCTTTTTTTTCGTGGAGTAGTAGTCACGTTCCTCCCAGTGCTTTTACCGTCCCCTCCAAAGTCCCCAGTTCGCCCCCCCCCCCAGTCCACCCCCGTCACCTGGAGGCAGTCAAGATGAGTAGGAACCCCCCCCATCAACCATGATTATGTTAACATATCCTTAATGTAAGAAGCGGAGACTAGTACTCTTATACTGTGGGCTTTCGACCCTAAAATGTCTATCCAGAGGTTTTAATGGACCTGAGCCAAACACCACCCCCCCCCCAGGCCTGATGTGTGAGGAGATCCCCCAATCCCCCTGTCTCCTTGAGCCCTGAGCCAACAGCATTTTCACACTGGTTCCATATGTTACTACGCAAAGTGCGTTAATGTGTTTTCAGGTATCAATTGCAGTATCATGCTTCCCTGAGCCGGAGACGTTAACCGTCTGAAGTTAGGCATCTATACACTTCAGCCCATGAAGGAGTTTTAAAAGGTTACCCAATGACAATGAAGGATGCCAGAGGAGCAGAGAGAGAGATGGGGATGGGAAAGAGAAAGAATAGAGAGAAAGTAAATAGATAAGGAGTGGCGAGAGGGGGAGGGGAGCGAGAAGAGAGAGAGAGAGGGCTGGGGGGGCGTGGAGAAAATAGATGGAGAAGTAATAGATAAGGAGAGAGGGAGGGGGCCGGGAGCAGGGAGAGGAGATGCAGAGATTGAGGGAAGCCCTCTGAGAGGAAAGCGAGTTCTGCTGGATGAGGAGCAGAGAGAGGAGAGAGCGCAGGGAGATGAGGTGGTGAGAAAGAGAACAATAGAGAAGAAGTACATAGAAAGAGAGATAGAAGCAAGAAAAAGGCGGAAAAAGCGGGAGGGGCAGGAGAATCCGAGAGAATATAGAAAAAGATTAGAGAAATGCGCAGAGAAGGAGTAGGGCGAGAAAGAAATAGACGATGAGAGGGAGAAGAAAGAGCAACGCAGAGAGCGCGGTGCGGAGAGGACGGAGGTGAGAGAGAAAATAAATAGAGTGGAAGAGAGCAAGACAAGAGAAAGATAGGGTGAAGAGACAGAGATGGATGGGAATGCGAGACGCGTTGAGCAGGCTGAGTGATTCATTTCCCTGACTAGAGGAATGAGGCCCTGCACATTTTACCATCAATTGTTAGCCAACATCTAGGCCAAGTCCCCCATGAGGGGAAGCGCGTCAGCGTCTCTCCAGTTGTGGCCTATCTCCCCTGCTTCATTAATGAAAATAACAGGCCAACAGGAAGCTGATGTCTGAATAGCTTTCTAACTTAACATCGCCTGGCTGATCTGCCTCCCCCTTCTCTTTCCGGCCTCGACCGATTTTTTTCTTTTTCTTTTTTCTGAACTCGAAAGTTTTAAAGGCGAAAAGCCAATGGTTTATCATTATCAAACTGCAAAGTTTCACATTCCCCTGTCACCACCAATCGATTGGGACAATTGTACCACAACACTCTTATTGGGCGGAACAATGTGACACACCATCTGAGGGCATTGTCAAGCCTGATACATGTGTCACACACTTAGATTGGGACATGTGTCACACACTCTATCTGCAACTGTTGGGACAATGTGTCACACACTCTGATTGGGACAATGTGCACATCCTCACTCCTTATTTGGACATGTCCAACACGTCGTTGGTTGACACACACCTTTCCCCCCCCACTGATCTTGGACACATGTGTCACAACAACACTCTCTGATTCGGACACATGTGCACACATCGATTGCGGACAATTAGTGACTTCACACACTCTGATTGGACAACTGTGACACAACACTAGCACTGATTGGGATTGTCACCACTCTGTGTTGACAAGGCACAGATCTGATTGCGGGTCACAACAAATCGGTTGGGACGGTGTACACCACTCTTGGACTTCACACTTCTAGGCGACAATGTCCACAACACACACATGACAGCTTGGGACACACGTGCTCACCCTTGATTGGGACAACTTGTTGTCAACACTGACTAGGGACATCGTGCATCACACTTATGAGGGCACACACTCTGATTGGGACCAAGTGTCACATCAGTCTCGATTGGGACAATGTTTCACAACTCTAGTTGGGACCAGTGTGCCACACCCCTCTGATGGGACATGTGTGTCACGCACACACTGCTGATGGCCGTCCACACTCTGAATCTGGCGACAAATCGTGTCACACTCTATGTGGAGACATGTTCACACACTCTGATTGGGACCAGTGTACACACACTCTGATTGGGACATTGGCACACCTCTGATTGGGACAATGTGTCCAAAAGCTGATTAGGGACTAACTGTGTTCACACTCTTGATATAATTTGGTAGCAATTGTATGTACAGATACATACTTATTAGGATACAATACTGTCAATGTGCCGCGTATCTAATATGGAGTCAACAAATACGAGTATGATGCATGGCCGTACTAGGAATAATACTGATGTGGACCTACCTACACTTCATGTTAATACCCGAATAACTGATGTAGGAATATTTGTATGACACAGACACTGACTGTACCTGTCCGGAACACTTCACCCGTCTGTACTATTACCGGCACTCCACAATACGTGTCCGGGACCCAATTCTGTCATATATAGGAATATACTTGATGTAGTATCCTTTATATAGGACCTACAATATCTGGATGTAGGGATAATATACTCGTTATATATATGGTCGGATACCAATACTCCCCTGCACTATGGATAATATACTGTGTTTATATGATAAATACCGTTAGGATATACTATATGCATACTGTATGTAGGAAATATGCTTGTATATATAGGATATAATCTGTATGTAGGACTATACTGTAATATAGGAATACAATACTGTATGTAGGAGAATATATTGTATGTATAAGATACAATACTGTTGCTGGATAAATATACTGTATATATAGGATACATACTGGTGTTGTAGGATAATACTTATATAGATATACCATAATGCATATGTAGATATACTGTATATATAGGTACAATACTGATTGTAGGATAAATATCTGTATATATAGTAGGAAAGTACATAGCTAATACTGTGTTTTTATAGGATACAATAACGTATATAGGATATATACTGTTTATATGATACAAACTGATATAGGATAATATACTTATATATAGGCTAAAGTATACTGTATATATAGGATACAAAATGTATGCTAGATAATATACTGGATATATAGGATACAATACTGTATATGAGAGATAAATACTGTTATATATAGGATATACTATAGTGATATAGCAATTTAAATGACTGTATATATAGGATACAATACTGTATATAGTATAAATCTGTTTATATCTATAGGATAAATACTGTATAATAGGAATATACTGTATATGATACTATAGGATAAATACTGTATATAGGATAATATACTGTATATATTAGGATACAATACTGTATTAGGATAATATATGTATACATATAGGATCATAATGTATATAGAAATATATTGTGTATATAGGATACAATACTGTATATAGGATAATATATTGTGTATATAGGATACCATACTGTATAATCTAGGATAATATATGTGTAGATAGGATACACTGTATATAGGAAATAATATATGGGTAATAGATAAACATACTGTAAATAGAGATACATATATTGTGTATATAGGATACAATACTGTATTAGGATAATAATTGTGATATAGAATACAATACTGTATATAGGATAATATATTGTGATATAAGATTCAATTGTATTAATAGGATAATATATTGTGTATATAGGATACAATACGTGTATATAGGAAATATATGTTATATATATAGGATTACAATACTGTATATAGGATAATATAGTGTATATAGGATACAAAACTGTATATAGGATAATATATTGTTATGTATTTCGGAATACAATAACGTATATAGGATAATATATTATGTATATAGAATACAATACTGTATATAGGATATATATGTGTATATAGGATACAATACTGTATATAGGATAATATATTGTGTATATAGGATACAATACTGTATATAGGATAATTATATTGTATCTATAGGATACAATACTTATATTAGGATAATATTATGTAGTATAGATTACAATACTGTATATAGGATAATAATGTGATATATAGAACTACAATACTGTATATGGATAATATATTGTGTATATAGGATACAATACTGTATATAGGATAATAATTGTGTATATAGGAAACATACTGTATATAGGATATATATATTGTATATAGGATACAATACTGTATATAGGATAATCTATATATGTATATAGGATACACTACTGTATATAGGATAAATATATTGTGTATATAGGATACAATACTGTATATATGGATAATATAGGTATGTATATAGGATACAATATGTAAGTATATGGATAATATATTATGCTTGTATATAGGATACAATACTGTATATAGGATAATATATTATGTATATAGATTACAATACTGTATATAGGATAATATATTATGTATATAGGATACAATACTGTATATAGGATAATATATTGTGTATATAGGATACAATACTGTATATAGGATAATATATGTGTATATAGGATACAATACTGTATATAGGATAATATATTGGTGTATATAGGATACAATACTGTATATAGGATAATATATTGTGTATATAGGATAACAATACTGTATATAGATACATATGTATATAGGATAATATATTGTGTATATAGGATACAATACTGTATATAGGATAATATATTGTGTATATAGGATACAATACTGTATATAGGATAATATATTGGATATATATAGGATACAATACTGTATATAGGATAATATATTGTGTATATAGGATACATACGGTATATAGGATAATATAT
Source organism: Hymenochirus boettgeri (assembly GCA_019447015.1). Lineage (NCBI taxonomy): Eukaryota > Metazoa > Chordata > Amphibia > Anura > Pipidae > Hymenochirus > Hymenochirus boettgeri. The sequence goes on along the minus strand of CM033469.1, from coordinate 410,547,916 downwards.
TGTAGTATAGGATACAATAGCTGTATATAGGATACTATATTGTGATATAGATACAATACTGTATATAGGATAATATATTGTGTATATAGGATACAATACTGTATATAGGATAATATATTGTGTATATAGGATACACTAATGCTATAGGATATACTTGTTTGTATATAGGATAATACTGCTATAGGATAATATATTGTTATATAGGATACATACTGTATAGTAGGATAATATATTGTGTATATAAGGATACAATACTGTATATAGACATAATATATTATTGTGTATATAGGATACAATACTGTATATAGGATAATATATTGTGTATATAGGATACAATACTGTATATAGGATAATATATTGTGTTATAGGATACAATACTTATATAGGATAATATATTGTGTATATAGAATACAATACTGTATATAGGATAATATATTGTGTATATAGGATACAATACTGTATATAGGATAATATATTGTGTAGTATAGGATACAATACTGTAATAAGGATAATATATTGTGTATATAGGATACAATACTGTATTAGGATAATATATTGTGTATATAGGATACAATACTGTATATAGGTAATATATGTGTTATAGGATACAATACTGTATATAGGATAATATATGTGTTATATAGGATACAATACTGTTATATAGGATAATATAATGTGTATATAGGATACAATACTGTATATAGGATATATATATTGTGTATAGGATACAATACTGTATATAGGATAATATATTGTGTATATAGGATACAATACGATGTATATATGGTATAAGTACATACTATATATGGAATATATGTGTATATAGGATACAATACTGTATATAGGATAATATTGTGTATATAGGATACAATACTGTTATAGGATAATAATTGTGGATATATAGGATACAATACTGTATATAGGATAATATCTTTGTGTATATAGGATTCAATACTGCAATGGATAATATTTGTGTATTATAGGATACTACTGTATATAGGATAATATTTGTGTATATAGGATACAATTACGGTATATATTATTAGATATATTGGTATATAAGGATACAATACATGTATATTTTATGGAAATATATTATATATGGATACATGATGTATTAGATATTATGTGTACATAGAGATCATATATGAGGATAATATATTGGTATTATAGGAATACAATGACTGTATATAGGAAGTATATTGGATATTATAGGATACAATTACTGTATATAGGATAATATATTGTGTATATAGGATACAATACTGTTTCTATAGGATAATAAGTTATGTATATAGATACAATACTGTTATATAGGATAATATATTATGTATATAGGATACAATACTGATATAGGATATATATTATATATCGGATACAAAATGTATTTTAAATTATATGTGTTTATAGGATACAATACTGTGTATAGGATAAATATTGTGTATATATGGCAATACATATACGTGATCTAGTTTTATAATTAAAGGGACCAAAGTGCCCAGGGACAGTTGTAATATCCCCATTGTGCTGGTGTGGTCTGTGCAGGTTGGGGGAATCCTTTTTGTAGTGTAAATGTGTGTTCAGTTATTCACTTGGTCATGCCCTGGGCCCCTATCCCAGGTGATCCCAGGTACAGAATCAATGGAAGATTTCAAGTGAGTGATTATTGAGGGTGTGAAAAATATTAAGGGCAATCAGGACCAATCAAAAAAGAAGAAAACAAGCAAAGTACCAATCATAATGAGAAGCAGATGTTGGGGGTACCTACCTTCGACGTGGGGTCCCCCTACAGCCGGCATACTTTATATTGCTCGCTGTAGGCACCCATAAATATTTAAAAATTACGCATACCCTCTTACATATCACGTCAAACACACCTTCCCATTCATTCATGACCCTATTCCACTTATGTGTTGGGATGTTTTACCATGCCGTCCCTGTTACCCGCACCCCCACTGAGCTACTGGTGCGTTTCCCCCCACCCCTGCCCTCTACCAAGGGCCCCCCGGAAATTTTTGTGTGTTAAATTCCTCACATACCCCCATCGTATCTGTGAGTGCAAAACGTTGCTATAAAAACAGGTTGTGTGCCGTGTGTGTTTCTAAGGACATCCATCTCACACACACACGTCCGCCCCCAGCTACCCTCTGCGAACAGCGACATGCGTTTTTGTTCTATCATATCTTTTGTCCGTCCCACACCCCCCCTTCCTCGTTTTTACCCTGCCCGTTGATGACATATGGATTTATTTTTATTGAATTCCTCATTCCCTGTGCACGGTCCCCTACATTTTTCTCCGTACGCGCTTCAGCGCCCCCCCCTGTCATGCTTTCACTGTGGCAAAGCCCCGCCGCACCACCCCCCCCCTAGTTATATGGTAATGGTGTGCTAGACTTTATGGCCATGCCCCCTACCCGCCATTCCCCTGATAGGACAAACATTGGTACCTATGACTGTACCAACTTACAGTTATACACCACTGGGAAGGAATTTACTACCTGCTGGTGGATGGCTAGAGGATGGCCTGATAGATTAGATAGATGAGAGGCAGGACTACGCGAGAGAGATCGATCGCTCCGCCCTGCGCTATTGATTACCGACCTTGATTCGCGCCCCCCCCTGCTGTTTATCGCCACGCCGTATGTGCAGATCTGACCGCCGACCCGAGAGCGAGATGAAAGGAAGGAGAGAGAGAGAGAGAGCGAGAGAAGAGAGAGAGAGAGAGAGAGAGAGGGAGAGAGGGAAGAGAGGGAGGAGCAGGAGAGAGAAGAGAGAGAGAGATGAGAGAGAGAGGGAGAGAGAGAGAGAGGAGAGAGAGAGAGGAGAAGAGAGAGAGAGAGCGAGAGAGGAGAGAGGAAGGAGAGAGAGATGAGAGAGAGAGGAGGAGAAGGAGAGAGAGAGAGAGAGAGAGAGTAGAGAGAGAGAGGAGAGAGAGAGGAGTAAGAGAAGGAGAGAAGAGAGAGAGAAGAGAGAAGTAGAGAGGAGAGAGAGAGGGAGGAGAGGAGAGATGGAGAGAGAGAGAGAGACGAGGAGAGAGGAGGAGAGGAGAGAGAGAGAGAGAGAGAGAGACGAGAGAGAGAGAGAGATGGTAGAGAGATAGAGAGAGGGAAGAGAGGAGAGAGGAGAGATGAGATAGAGTGAGACGAGAGAGAGAGAGAGAGAGAGAGAGAGAGAGTGAAGAGGAGAGAGAGGAGAAGAGAGGCAGCAGAGAGAGAGAGAGAGAGAGAGGAGACGACGATAGAGAGGCGCATAGAGAGAGAGAGAGAGAGAGAGAGAGAGAGAGAGAGAGAGAGATGAGAGAGAGAGAGGGGAGAGGGAGAGGAGGGGGATGGGAGGGAGGAGGGAGGAGGGGGAGAGCCATGAGCGACGGGAGAGAGGAGATAGAAAGATAGAGATCTTTGAATGATGATAGATGAGAGAGATAGGAGAGAGTTGGCGAGAGCGAGAAGAGAGAGGGAGGTGAGAGAGAGGATAGAGAGAGAGAGGAGAGAGAGAGAGGCGAGGAGAGAGAGGAGAGGAGAGAGAGAGAGAGAGAGAGATAGAGAGAGAAGCGAAGAGAGGACGAGGAAGGAGAGAGAGAGAGAGAGAGAGAGAGAGAGGGCAGAGAGGGAGAGGAGGAGAGAGGGATAGAAGAGAGAAGAGAGAGAGATAGAAGAGAGAGAGAGAGAGAGAGAGATAGACGAGAGAGATAGAGAGAAGAGTAGGAGAGAGAGAGAGTGAAGAGAGATAGAGAGAGAGAGAGGGAGGAGGATAGAGAGACGAGGAGAGAGAGATAGATGAGCGATAGAGAGAGAGAGAGAGAGAGAGAGGAGGCAGGAGCTGGAGGAGAGCGATTAGGTAGAATGGAGGGATGAGGATAGAGAGAGGCAGAGAGGGATAGAGAAAGAGAGAGAGAAGAGAGGGATAGAGGAGAGAGAGATAGAGAAATAGAGAGATAAGGAGCGAGAGGAGAGAGGGAGAGAAGGCATGGAGGGAGAGAGAGAGGAGAGAGGCCTGGAGGGAGAGAGAGAGAGAGAAAGAGATGAGAGAGAGAGAGAGGGAGAGAGAGGCAGGGAGGGAGAGACAAGACAGAGAGAGAGAGAGAAGATAGAGATAGAGAGAGAGAGAGAGAGGAGAGAGATAGAGGAGAAGAGTAGAGAGACGGAGAGCGCATGGAGAGAGGATCGGGCGAGAGAGAGGGCGGAGAGAGAGATAGATAGAGAGGCAGAGAGAGATGGGGAAAGAGCAAGAGATCGGAAGAGGAGAGGATAGATGATTAGAGGGATATGTAGGATAGATAGATAGAGAGAGAGAGAGGCATGGAGTGCAGAGAGACGGAGTATGATAGAAGATAGTAATGAAGGGAGAGAGAGATAGAGACCCGACAGTCAAGAGAGGCGGAGTTATATATAATAGAGATGAAGAAGACAGCGAAGCTCGGTATGGCCCCCCCCCCCCAAATTAAGATGTTGCCGCCCACAAGCGTACGTTGTAGCCGTCAAGCATACCGAGTTGCTGACGCCACAAGCCAGCCGATGCATTACGAATAGATAGACAGGCGCCAGATATGCCTCGCATAGTCCGGTATCTTAGCCACTCATGACTGCGTAGAGCGTAATCCGATCGGAAGTCGAGCGGAGCGATACGATAGATCTGCAGAGATAGATGATAGTACCCCTCGAGCTCTCGGCCCAGATTTTCTGGTGGTGCTGCCAGTCCTCGCATGAGTATGGCTTCCCCCTCGTCCACCGCCCCGACCTCCGAATGCCCATGCCGATGCTCAGATAGATATAGATAGCGAGATTGGGAGATATAACTCGAGATAGATAGATACGCGTCGCGCTGGCTGATAGCTGGATAGTGGATAGATAGCGGACTAGGAGATAGATCGGATCGCTCGCTCAGCGATCGCTCGCTGCTCGAGCAGATGAGGATCGCTAGACTGGATGGGCAGCTAGATGATTAGATAGAGATTAAGCTCGTCCTTGACTGGCTAGATCGCTCGATACGACCCGATCGAGCTAGTATGGATGGATACGATAGATAGCTAGATAGCCCTCCCCCCCCCAGCGTAGATCTACCTCGTCATCGGGAGTGGATGCTTAGCATGGATATAGATAGTCATGGCTGCGATAGTAGTATGGATTATAGTAATGGGATGGGATAGATCGATAGAGCGGAGATGGATAGATAGATCGATGGTCGATCGGTATGAGATAGTATGGATGGATAGATGATCGACTATAAGATAGCGCGTCCCAAAGGGTCCCAGCCCGGAATAGACTAGCTGGATCCTGTCGAGTGTGTAGAGATAATAGATAGGTTATATGTATATGTCATGTGTTTTATGCCCGGATGATAGATAACATAGTAGAGGATATTAGATGTCGCTAGGAGTAGCATGAAGATAGGTGATTGCTTCCAGGTAGTCATGGCTCCGGGGAGGAGATTAGTCCATGGCCATGGATTTAGCACTTGGACTCCTTTCGACGAGATAGCTTTATCGGTCCCGCCCGCATAGCTCTTAGCCGCGATGGCTAATGGAACAACTCATAGATAGTGCCATGGTATGTGTCTGAGTAGCATTAGATTTTCCACGATAGATAGATTAAAGAGAATCCAGAGAGATAGATAGTTAAGTATATTTTGTCTTTTGGTTTTTTTATGGAGAGCATATGTGGAGTTAGATAGTATGAGATAAAGATAGATAGATAATAGGTATAGATATAGAGGTAGTCATGGATGAGCATAGATAGATAGAATAGTTAGATATAGACTAGTCATGGATGCTGGATAGAATAGATATAAGATGGATGGGATAGATAGATAGCTAGCATAGGTAGTATGGATGAAGATAGATAAGATAGATAGAAGTAGATAGATTAGAGAAGATAGTCATGGAATGGTAGGATAGATAGGATAGTATAGATAGTCATGGTGGGATAGATAGATAGTATAGATAATAGCGAGTAGATAGATAATAGATAGCGTTATAGATAGGTCAGGATGGATAGATAGATTAAATAGATAGATAGATAGATAGATGGAAATGATAGTCATGGATGGATTTAGATAGATGGATTTAGATCAGTCATGATGGATGAGAATAGATAGCATGAGTAAAGTGCAGATGGATAGCAGATGAGATAGATAGATAGATAGGTATAGATAGTCATGGATGGATAGATAGATAGTCATGGATGGATAGATAGATAGATAGATAGGTATAGATAGTCATGGATGGATAGATAGATAGATATAGATAGTCATGGATGGATAGATAGATAGATAGATATAGATAGTCATGGATGGATAGATAGATAGATAGATAGATATAGATAGTCATGGATGGATAGATAAATAGATAGATAGATATAGATAGCCATGGATGGATAGATAGATGGATATAGATAGTCATGGATATATAGATAGATAGATAGATAGATAGATAGATAGATAGATAGATAGATAGATAGATAGATGATAGATAGGTAGGTATAGATAGTCATGGATGGATAGATAGATAGATAGATATAGATAGTCATGGATGGATAGATAGATAAATATATAGATAGATATTAGATAGATAGATAGATCTATAGTACTTTACTCTTACTGAGCTTTTGGAGCCAGAAAAGTTTCTTTTGCGAGAAAGTTTCAAGGGCGGAAGCGATTCGTTGTCTATATTAAACTCCCAAGGGGAGGCCGAGGGTTAACATTACCCGGTAAAGGTCAGAGATGTAACATGGGCATTGTCTGACTGGCAGCTGCGTAGCTTAGAATGAGCCCAAAAGGACTTGATCTTACATCAACCTGCAGTTCGAACACATTGTTCTACGTTATTTATATTCATTTTCCCTATAGAAAGTGGAAGAAACCTGTTAATAAAGTGTAAGGGGGTAACCTATTGAATTTCAATAAATGAAAATACAGCTGGGACTTCTGGGTGATTTTCCTCCTTTTTCTTTATTTGTCTCTGGCCCAACCAAAATAACTCTCTTTAAAGGTCTTTACGTAGGTTAAGCTGCGTACGAAGAGAATCAATTCGTGCGAGTAAAATATTCCAGTTTGGATAATCCTTAGAAAGGTCAATTTTTTGGCCTCCTCTGTTTACATTACAGTCAATTCGGTACTCGTTTTCTTATTTCTAACAAAGTAAAGATTAAATTTCCCGATACGAAGTCCCGTGATCGGTTTTCTGCTTCTACGTAGTCAGGTTACCGAGAATTTCAACATGGAGGATATCGTAGAATCACTTTATTAACACACTGGAAACAACTTTCTTATTATCTTCGTATGGCGTATAAAGGACAACTAAACAGAACATCTAAATGACCATGCATGCTTTTTATATTGGCTAACTAAGGCCAAGCCCACACTACATCACGTAAACTTGCACGGATGTGACAGTTGACATCACCATCAATAACTGAATGCCATTCCTCTAGTTGCCTTGTCTGAGCATGTGCGAGCTTGTAAAAGAGCTTGGGTGGAAACCAGTTAGTCCTACAAACAATTACATGCGCCTTTCCGGTGCGCTAGTGTGCATTGCTGGGCACTGTGTTTGTAAAACGTTTCACAATCAAAGTGAATGTGATTGCGGAAAAAATTACTTATTGTATGCAGATTGCAGCGCAAAACATCGGATCGCGTGTTAAAACATATTGGTGTGGCCAAGCCCTAAGAGAGAGACAACTGTATGTCTCATGTCTGAAATCAGCAGCTCGCTGAATTCTGGGTGACCTACCTGTGACCTCTCTCTAAACAAGTTCTAGTTTACAGAACGCATGCGCGCTCGTTTACATTTCGAGTTCACCTATAGAAGTTTGTGTTGCTTAAAATTCCTGTTGAGTATTATGGTTTTGTTTTTTTATTTGAAGTAATTCCATTGCTGCTGTCTAGGAAATTCACTGCCCAATCAGGCAACTGCGATTTCTATTAGGCTGTCACCAGTGGCGTAACTAGGAATCACCGGGCCCCCTGCAAAACTATGATGGGGCCCCTATCCATACTGGTATTAATACATATACTGTAGTTCTGGTTGGTACAGGGATACTATATAATATGAGAAGATGTATTATACATATACTGCAGTTTGGTGGTCAGGGATACTATATAATATTGAGAATTACTGGTATTAATACATATACTGTAGTTCTGATTGGTACAGGGATACTATATAATTACTGGTATTAATACATATACTGTAGTTCTGGTTGGTACAGGGATACTATATAATATTGAGAATTACTGGTATTAATACATATACTATAGTTCTGATTGGTACGGGGATACTTATATAATATTGAGAATTACTGGTATTAATACATATACTGTAGTTCTGGTTGGTACAGGGATACTATATAATATTTAGAATTACTGGTATTAATACATATACTGTAGTTCTGGTTAGTACAGGGATACTATATAATATTGAGAATTACTGGTATTAATACATATACTGTAGTTCTGGTTGGTGCAGGGATACTATATAATATTGAGAATTACTGGTATTAATACATATACTGTAGTTCTGGTTGGTACAGGGATACTATATAATATTGAGTATTACTGGTATTAATACATATACTGTAGTTCCGGTTGGTACAGGGATACTATATAATATTGAGAATTACTGGTATTAATACATATACTGTAGTTCTGGTTGGTGCAGGGATACTTTATAATAATGAGAATTACTGGTATTAATGCATATACTGACATATACATATACTGACAGATATAGCCTCCCCCTGCTCCTTGGTAGTTACGTCCCTGGCTGTATAAAATCCTAATACATTAATAACTATAACACACAATACAATAGTTGTACAACTAGGTTCCACAAACAATAGCTGCCTTGGTGGTCCCCTCTGTGCTGTGACCCAAACCACACAAGTACTAGATAAGGCACCTCTCAAGGACTTCACTACACCTCCATACAATAAGTCAAGTGATTATAACCGATACAAACAATAAGCGATGTTTATAAGGATATAATTTATACTTGTTGCTTTTGTGTATTACATTAGTAGTGTGATTACCAATGACGCACACGGCCTCTTCATATATTTTTCTATCTCGCCATTCATTTTGATTCCATCCTATTGCGGCACAGAGGGGTTAACCCCAGAGGAACAGAACGGAGCATTTAAAATTCCCATTGCCTTCCCTTTGTTAAAAAGATTTTTATCGCCTGACTCTGTTTGCCTTTAAAAACCCAAATAGGCCTTTCTGATCTCCGCTCAGCATTTTTATGTCTCTGCAAAATCCGGGGGAAGAGAACAAGATGAAAATTGCCTGGAATAATGTTTCAACGTGTCCGCTGGCGAAACTTATGACAATAGGACGTTAACGTGTCCTTTCTAATTCTCCCTTCACTATTTCACGTCCAGTTAGAGAACGACGTTGCCTTTCATAACAATATGTTTAATATACAAGGCTCTCAGGCTGAACAGTATCGCATCCCCCTCGCTAACCGAATTTACTGTCTGGTGCAATGGAAATCCATTAACCGGGGAGCTGGGAATAGCTATGGCCTATATGGATAGTTAGTATGTTAGTGCAATCCATATATAACTCCTGGTATATAATAATACATGTAGAAATTGCAATTACGGTTAACACTAGTCTCTATGTGTGGTGGGAGCCTGTTCTATATAAGGGAAAAGGCATTTTATAGGGAAATTTGTTTTTGTTCTCCATTTGTTGACCATTTCAGTGCTGTATATCACCAAGAAAATAGAATATTAACAGCAATGTGCTAACTTGGGTTTCAGACATCATCACTTACATGTGTGGTTAATAGGATATCCTACCTTATACTGCAGTGTCAAATTGAAACAAAGTAGGATAGCTACCAAAGCACCTTAAAAGAGAAGTACACCCCTCAAAGGTAAATCACCCCCAAACTGAAATAGTTAGTTAGCTAAGAGAGGTAAGACTAACCTGAAATGCAGCCTGATCATCTTTTACCCTGCTTTCTGCTTCCAGTTTGTTGCTTTCAGTCATGGATGTGACAGTTGACATCACCATCAATAACTGAATGCCATTCCTCTAGTTGCCTTGTCTGAGCATGTGCGAGCTTGTAAAAGAGCTTGGAGAGGAAGTGGAAACCATTTGAGAGGCAGAGGGAAGGGAAAGAAGAACATTTTGCTGTACAACAGGTTAGTCCTACATCTTTCAGGTTTGTAATGATTGTGGTTAGGAGGGTGATTTACAATTTTTCATTTAAGGGGTTAAAATGGCTTTAAATATACAGAGAAGATATGTTCTATGCTACTGGCTGGGCATAACCTGGAAGGCCCCATACTGAGCATTGCTGATCTGTGTGATCAGTCTGGTTCTCTGTAGAGCTGATCCCTTCAACTTGAGCTGATTCCAGGCAATAAGATAATTCTGCCTCTAAAATACTGAAGTCAGAGAGAAATTCTGCAGGGATGTGATTGGAAGTTTAATTTAGAGTGTGGATCCCTCCTCGCTGTCTTCACTCACACCTGCCACTCTAGAGGGTTTACCTGTCAATCCAATCTAGCTACCCAGAAGGCTCTAGAAAGCTCATTTATGTCAGGATAAGAATTTGCACAATTCCCAATGAGGATGAAACGTCCCTTTATTATATCTGCCCCACGCTACTAGGCTCAAAGTCCGGGGATCCAAGATATGTAATGATTTAACCTCTTATTTCCAATGCAAGTGTCAAACAAAGATATATATACTTTATATATCATAGCTCCCAAATCTTCTCAGGCACCTTCCAGGATACACACAACTCCTAAACATTCTCTGGCACCTTCCAGGATACACACAGCTCCTAAACATTCTCTGGCACCTTCCAGGATACACACAGCTCCTAAACCTTCTCAGGCACCTTCCAGGATACACACAGCTCCTAAACCTTCTCAGGCACCTTCCAGGATACACACAGCTCCTAAACCTTCTCTGACACCTTCCAAGATACACACAACTCCCAAACTTTCTCAGGCACCTTCCAGGATACACACAGCTCCTAAACCTTCTCAGGAACCTTCCAGGATATACACAGCTCCTAAACCTCTCAGGCACCTTCCAAGATACACACAACTCCCAAACCTTCTCTGGCACCTTCCAGGATACACACAGCTCTCAAACCTTCTAAGGCACCTTCCAGGAAACACACAGCTCCCAAACCTTCTAAGGCACCTTCCAGGATACACACAACTCCCAAACCTTCTAAGGCACCTTCTAGGATACACACAGCTCCCAAACTTTCTAAGGCACCTTCCAGGATACACACAGCTCCCAAACCATCTCAGGTACCTTCCAGGATACACATAGCTCCCAAACCTTCTCTGGCACCTTCCGGGATACACACAGCTCCCAAACTTTTCCAGGAACCTTCCTTCCAGGATACACACAGCTCCCAAACCTTCTCAGGCACCTTCCAGGATATGTACAGCTCCCAAATCTTATCAGGCACTTTCCGTGCAGCTTATAGTCAGTTCAGCTTAAAAATATTTTTTATTGCATGTAAAAGGGACACAACAGTTAATTAAGGGTTAACTCTACTAGAATCTGTGTTCACATCTCTGGTTTAGAAAATAACCTGTGTATTGGCACAATTTTTTTTTACTGCTTTGCCCCATTGACCAAGCCCAGATACACGGAGGGTTAAATCCCGACAGGCCCTGCACATATGGCCGATGCAGGAAAATAGACAGGGAAAAAAAGTTAGAAGATACAAGCCAAAAAAAAAAATTTGTAAAATCTTGTTGACATTTTTAATATGTGCCCCACTTGATCTGCTAAATGCTGTCATGAAAACATTTATTAATATGCAAATTTTCAGCGGCAATCTGGCGCCAGTCAGACAGCGCTAATTCGCACATTAATATCATCATTTTTGGGTGCCTCAGCAATTTACTCAACACGGATAGGAATCTGCACATACATACATTATACAGTGTATGCAAACAGACATTTTCAGTCCCATAATGCTCTATTCTCGGTTGACTTTATTTAAAACTGTCAAAGGAATTTTAAGCCGTTAGGTTAAAAGAAAACTAAATGCTAAAAAGACCAATTCCCACCACGCTTTAAAATCAATAACATCTTTTACTACAGAAATCCCATTGGTTACCTTTACTTTTAGTTTAGAACACTCAGATATAAAGTATCTATTTGGAGATATTCTTTCCTTGAGGTCTGGGGCACTGAGCTAGGGGAGGGGTCAGTAACTGCAAGGGATTTCTGTACTGATATGGCAACATTTTTAATTGAGAATTACATAGAATGACAAGTGATATGTCTGTTTAATTAGCTGGTTTTGGTCTGAAAGTCATGAAAAAATATGTTTCAGGTGTTGAACTTTTTGAACCAGAATAGATAGCAGCCAGGCCTATCTGTCAACCCCGCCCACAGCAAAGGCAGAAACAGTACTTTATTACTAGCTAGTGGCGTGGGAGACTTCATGTGCTCAGCTATTCCTGTGGCTTTAAAAGAAAATCTTGATCCTCACGTACTGATCACCAAAAAACAGATTAAACCATAGAGCAAACATAAAACACAACAAACGTCTCTTCTGATTTGGAGAAAGAACCCAAAGTCCCGTGCCTATTTTATTTTAATTTAATTGGCAATACCAATTAAAATCTCCCTAGGAATCGATCAATTAAATGCTTGTTTTGATCACTGTTAAAAAGCTCAACAGCTTGTCGCCTACCTTGACTGCAAACAGGGCAACGCTTTGCTAATGATTAGAATTTTCAAAGAATAACAATTATTAACAGGCTGAAAGTCGGTGGGACCCGCAGAGCCTTTGAAATCTCAAGACTGGCACCGATTTATGGATTGAACACGTGTTAATGTACTGGATTAATGTTTGGATTGTCCTAATCTGATCACAGTTTGTGCAATAGGGATCAGAGATGAAAATGAACCCTTAGGGCTAGGTCACACTGGTTGGTAAACTGGCACTGCACACAGCCAGACACTGGTTAAATGCTTGGCACACAGACAATGGTAAAAATGCTTTGTACACAGACCACTGGTAAAACAGTTGGCACACAGACTGGTAGTTTTGAAACCTTAGCACAAAATGGGGCCCCTTCTTGGCCAAGGGCCCTGGTGCGGTCGCATCCCCTGCACCCCTGGTAGCTACGCCCCTGCGTTTTATCACAATACCGAAAGCGCAGTTTAATGTCATTTAACCTAAATGCATAAAAACGCACAAAAACTCTGCAGCAGACGCGTAAAATTGCACCATAAAAACGCTTGTGTTTTTTTTTTGCCTTATGTGTTGGGTGAACGTAGAGCTCAATATCGCGGAATGTTCGATATCGGGGATTCGGGTGTAATTCTTCTGCATTTGCAAACAATTGAAGAGATATGTTGACTAATCAATGACAGCGAGAAAGTGCCCCCACCGCAACTTTGTAAATAAGTGATATAAATATTTATAATAGAATGTTATCATTTTAACACGCGTTTCACCTTTTAATGTTCCAGAGTTCTCCAAGTTCTAAAATCCAAAAAGTTATTGGAATTTCCATAGCTCCAGTGACCCGAATGTCCCCAATAGTTGGCATATTCCGCTATTGGGTCACCTGTCTTCAGGCTAAGTTCTCATTGGACCCTTCCACTCTGACCCAGCCAATAGAAAGTCCTCCTTCTAGACGTCTCCTTTATGGACCTGTAGAAAGTTATTGGGACTTTTTATTTTATTTCACATTTATCTTTGGTCGATGACCAAATAATATCCGACACCTCCAAGCTGAATGGTTTAAACCTTCTACAGCTTTTCCAACGTTCTCCGTCTGATTCCAAAGGCTTAATAGGATTGCGGTTAAAGGAACGAACTCTCTGAGCTGTTCCTATGGTTATTTCTTTATTTCTCTCTCTTTAGAGATCCCTCCGAGGTGTTTATTTTCACACGTACGCGAGGAGCCGGTTTGCTGGAGCGTGAGCTCACCTAGCTAAAATAGCACCTGGAAATTAGCGAGGACATTCAAACCCGCTAAAAATAAATATACAGGTTTACTAAAGATTAAATGACGTAAAGCGGGAAAAAATATAACAGGGATTAGGCAGGCCAAACAGCAATCTGTAGAAATCTTCAACTTCCCCTTTAATATTAATTTAAAGGGGCATCAGGACCATCAAATAAATATTAGACCGATTCAAAGTTCAAACATCGAACCGATTTAATATCTATTACTCCAGGTGTAAAACGTTATTTTATCTAATATTTTCTGGTGAATATTACTTTATAATTTGCGGGAAGGATTTAAAATAAACCACAAGGAGAGTTTACTTTCCCTTTAAACCAAAACATATATATATATATATATATATATATATATTATATCCCCTTTAACATTCCATACTGCACCTTTCCCCTCTCTTCTTCTTTTTGAAACCGCCCCCCCCCCCCGAAGATCTGTTACATTTTAACTTTTCCTTTTCCTGCTGTTAAACTGGGAACAGTAGAAATTACAGGGTCAACCTTGCAAATACAACATTTATATATTCCAGCTAATCGGCTTTCCTATCCAAATCAAGTTAAAAACTCATTGCTCGCCCCATGGAAATGGCTCTGTATTCGAGGAAAATTCAATTAAGATTCCGAATGACTAATCAAATGAAATGTCCAGCTGCCTGGAGGTTGAGTTACAGTCTCATTCACTGTGCATCAAAGAGCCACCATTGATTGTACACACAGCTCTGCATTGCAGTGGGAAGGGATTCGAATGGACATGCAAGAGCATTTTCAAAGACAATTGAACAGAAATTGTCCACTAAAATGATTGGCCGGGCTACTCTTGGAACCTTCAGAAACTCTGTTTTTGATTGGTCGGTTTAGGTTTGATATTATGGCCTGATCATGTATCTATAACATCAGTCAAGTCGCCAACCAATCAGAACTGCACACAAATCAGAACGATGGCAGCCCTCTATGTTAAAAAGTGCTTTGCATTGAGTGCATATCTAAATCTATATGATATTGTATATAGGTACATACTTTATACCATAACTATATACACACACACTATATATAGACTTTATACTATATATATATATATATATATATATATATATATATATATATACACTTCAAATGCCATGGTGCAGGTGGATAATATATTTAAAAAAAGGCCCGTACAGCAGTTCACCCATAGGTCTTTCTTTCAATTCCAATATTTATTTAGTGTTTACACAAACATCGCCGTGTTTCGGCAAAGTGTAGCCGTCCTCATGATGAACCATAAAATAACCTAGTAATATAATAACCATATAACAACTTAGTCATATAATAACCAAATAATATAATAACCATATAATAACCTAGTCATATAATAACTACATAATAACCTAGTAATATAATAACCATAAAATAACCTAGTCATATAATAACCACATAATAACCTAGTAATATAATAACCATATAATAACCTAGTCATATAATAATCCAGTCATATAATAATCCAGTCATATAATAACCATATAGTTTGAGCCGAACTAACCCTCGAAATGTACCGTTCGCTAACCCAGGAAGGATTGTTCGTTCGTTCGATAATTCTCAAATAATCCCTTCGCTAACACAGGAAGGATTGTTCATTCGTTTGATAATCCTCGAATGTATCGTTGAATGTAGTTTGCGCAAAACCCGACAATTGCCGTCTGACTTCAGGAAGTTTTGGTGACAGTGAAATGTTCCCCAGGCTATTTCCCAGGTGCCACAGCCATTTACAGTAAGTTACCATTGTTAGTTTAGCTGTAAATCACTCAGACTTTTTGAACTATCACTCCCCATTGACTTTAATGGGTCCGAATTTGAACTTTCCGAAAATTTTGAAAATTCGAAAACGGAATGAAACATCTCGTTTCGAACATCTCTTCTGCACACACTATATATATATACTTCATACCATATATATGTATATATATATAAATATATATATATATATATACATACGCATTATACTGTATATATACTCTATATGCTATACTATATATACTGTACACAATGTATATATACTCTACACAATACTGTATATAGATATACACTCCATACCATATACTGTATATACATACTCTATATACTCTGCATATACTGTACACACCATATAAACACTCTACATCATACTGTATTTAGATACATACTTACCATACATATACACTCCATACCATATACTGTATATACATACTCTATATACTCATCATACTGTTTAGATACATACTTACCATACATATACACTCCATACCATATACTGTATATACATACTCTATATACTCATCATACTGTATTTAGATACATACTTACCATACATATACACTCCATACCATATACTGTATATACATACTCTATATACTCATCATACTGTATTTAGAACATACTTACCATACATATACACTCCATACCATATACTGTATATACATACTCTATATACTCATCATACTGTATTTAGATACATACTTACCATACATATACACTCCATACCATATACTGTATATACATACTCTATATACTCATCATACTGTATTTAGATATAAACTTACCATACATATATATAGTATAGGATGAAGGTCATTTCTATTGTGGGTTGTAATAGGATCTTCTGAGACATGTAGTAGATTCTGTGTAACCCCCTGAGACGTGTTTGTTTTGATATGTATATCATTATATCATTGGACACTGGGGAATGATGAATATCAATTAAAGTAACTATAGACTTCTTTGGGCTATTTGGCTTCCAAATGGTTCGCTTTTTACAAACCTTGAGAATTTTTGTTTAATTAATAAATATTTTTTAAATGAGAGCTGCCATACTGCTTGCTTTGGTTCTCTCTCCCACCCTAATTGGGTGTTCACATTGGTTAAATTGTAAACCCTATCCAGTTCCTCTCCCGGACTAATGACATTTCAGGTCGTTGTCCCTCTGGTTCATTAAAGAACGAACAGTTATGATTCTAAACACTAAAGCATCTGTTTGTACCTATACCTCAGCGTGGGAGAAAGGAAAGATTAAAACACAAGTAGTGTATGGTTTGGGGCTGGGTAATGCTTCTAAAACAGTTAGTTTTTTTAGGCTTGAGTTGCCCTTTAATCACAGCACTGAACCATAAGACTCCAAAGAATCAGATCAAACAAGCTCCCATTCCACCCAAGGAGAAGCAACATCCCTTTTATTTCGATTAATGAGGCAACAGAATCTAGAAAGACACGTTCATTTTTAACCTGGGATTTCACGGTGTTCGGAATACGGGCGATCAATACTATTGGCACTTGGTAGTGCGCTATCAGCTAGATACTAAATATCAGCTTCTCATTTTTCACCCTCTCTGGATTCTCTATTCCACCCTCCTCCTCCACTCGGCTCGGAAAATCTCACCTCGTTTGTCTTTTTTTAAAGGTAATAAATATTAATGATAAAGAGTTTAGGGCTTGGAACTTGTGAATACGGAACCCTTCTTAGCTTTGTTTTATTTTAATCATAGTATTATCATTATTATTATTCACGCTTGATCTAATGAATAACCCACGCCGGAAATGATTCCCAACCTCTTTTTATTTTATTAGCGGCCCAGAGTATATATTTTTTTTATTTCGGCTTTTTTGTTTTTTTGGAGAAGGGCAGCTTAGCCGTCGTATTTTCCACATTTTGACGTCTCCATCTATTTATTTATATTACGGCTCTACAGCAAAAAGAAGAAAAAAATAGAAAAAAAAAAAATTTCCGTGAAGAATCCCACTTAATGACTTGAAAAGCCACGCTGGTAGCTAAAAGCCACCCAAGTTATATAACGCCATCAAACAAACTTGGAGCCTTTCCACGGAACAATCTAATTGAGACAATGTGTCTTTTCACCAGAACAAGGGGATTTTTCTTTTTATTGTAAGTTCAGAAGTGTGGGGCTTTTTAAAAAAAAATAGAATTTCTTCCTTCTGCCCCGCCCCCAACTCCTATTGGAAGAAAAAATGTAAATATTGATTGGTTGGCAAATGGGTGTATTATGCAGGCGGGCCCTTATGGAGACAATACGGTACGAAATGTTATTACGATCATAATTTTGATCGTAAACCGACTGATACTTTGATAGACAGATGTACAATGTTAATTCCACATTCAATTTATTTGGTGATTAATGTTGTCTATTGTGAGGTTATATTATATCAACATTTAATTGGAACTTCAGAAAACACTACGATCATTTAACCAATCGACTCTCTCAATCTTAATTACGATCGATATTACGATCTAATGTTGCAAAATAAGATTGGGAAAATGTAAAATTTTTTGGCCAATCAATGAAAATGTTGGATTGTATGTTGGATTGTACATAAAATCAGCCTAATGTATGGTCACCTTTACACTGGCAAAAGTATGTCTGTTCCTGATCTAGAGAACAAGGTCAAGATATCAACCTTAATGCCTTTTTAAAAGGACATGACCACCCCAAAATAACAAAAGTACCCACCTTTGTAGATAAGACTGGGCTACTCCACTGTTTTAAACCTAATCATGTTCTTTAGATTGCTTCGGCTCACCTTGCTTCCTGCCCTTGGCCTCCCCACTATCAGTCAATGATTGACTGAGGTTTTCCAAGCCCATCTTTCTTAAATTCGAACTTTAGAGAACTTAAGCACGGCAAACTTCGGGGACTCGTAGGGGTTAGTGACCCAGTCCAACAGAATTTAAATAATTCTGCCTCTCCTCCTGGTAAACTGACCCCCCAGTAACATTTAGTACTTGCCTGACTAGCGTTTTATTTCACAGCACTCTGAAAAATCTTTAGAGGCAGCATTTCATCAATACCATGTGCACCGAAGCCAGATAATAAACCAATCAAATTACAGAGCAGAAAATATCTAATACCTATTATTATTTCTGTTAGGGACCGTTTATTTTCCTGCCCTCGGTATTTAGAAAAGAAGATAGACCTCGGACTCATGAAGTCCCTGGCCAAACTAGCTTTATATTATATCATTATAACGGATTCAAAATTTTTTAGAAGCTGTAAAAATATATATAATAATAACACAACATCCATGTTTATTCTAGAAGTTATTGAACTGACAACACACGATGCAGATACATGAACTAAAACTTAAAGTCATTTTTTTTAAAAGTCCCAAACCCTTCTCTTTGACCTCGAATGGAAAGAAAACGCCATATTTCTATATAGATACATGGTTTTGAGGATTAGTTTTAGAAGGATTTAAAATCATTAGTCATCACGAATGGCTTTATTGCCCACCGGTATGGAGTGGACCTTTGACACAGTTTGATCAATCCTAATTGAATCCACCAGAGGGAGATTGGCTAAAAGTAGAAGACTCATCCTTTGTAAATGACAGAACAGTTCGTTTTACTTTGTCACCTGTCAGGGAAAAAAAATCCTGAGGTTCCACCAAGACGCGGACAGGCGTGAATTCAAACCCCCGTTATTGTCTCTGGGGCCGTAATCTTCCTACGGATGAACAGTTTTCATTTTTTTTTTTCAAGCCAGGGATGGCGTCTGCTGAATCATATTTCTCTCTTAAAACAAAGATTCTGTTTCCTGATTGACCACATTGTATAAATGGGTTTATAATGATCAGTGGGGCCAAAGGGGGCCCCTGGAAATCTTTGCTAATTTACCAGCTACTGTAGATGACTTATTGAGGAGGACCGTGATTTCTAGTTATGCCCCTGGAAGACAACTCACCGTATTGGAAGGCACTCATAGTGCTTCACATAATGAAATCAAAGTTTACACTTGTCGGAACTGTTAATCAATGCATTTCGGCTACGGATACAACACTGCTGTATCCATAGCCGAAAATGCATTGATCAACAGTTCCGACAAGTGTAAACTTTGATTTCATTATGTGTAGCCATATGAGGGCCTTCCAATATGGGGAGTTGTATTAGTTCCAAAGTTTTGGCACCTTTTTATTAAAGAACAACTATACTCTATGCTCTACTATACTTTCTTCCTCAACCCCTCTCCCAGTGAAAGTACGCAGAGTGAGGATCTAAACTGCTAGGTCCTCACCCTGGGTCTAGCCTAATTAAGTAGACCAAGCTTGCTAAAGTTGGCTTTGTGAAGACAGTTCTGCAAACTCCCCACCACCACCACCACCACAATGCAACACTTGATCAATGGTCATTCTCAGAGGAGCTGCTTCTTCTATTGGTCACTCTCTGAGGAGCTTGTCGTTCTATTGGTAAGCTCTGTCATGGCTCAGGACTATTAAGGTTAATACTACGGAGTTATATAGTATATTAATCACCCAGGGGTGAGAACCTACTAGCTGTATTCTCTTCATCCTGAGTATCTTTATGGCATTTTGTTTTCATGAGGTCCAAACATTTCATGATAAACCAAGTTTATTCAAGGAATCTCATGTCATGTTCATGAGATACTATAAAACGACCTTATGCTCTATTACATTCTTTAGTGTTTAACCTCAAAGGAAACCTAATGCTTAATATAGAACCAAGGTGTCTTTACCTTAAATAACTACTAGATAAGCCATGTTTCTGATTCCTGGATTTGCACATTATTTTAGGTTATAGGTCCCGGAATTGTCATCCATGGTACAGTACCTGGAAACCAATAACACCCTCCATAGGACAGGACTGTAATTCATTCATGGAACTTTATGTTCTGATTCTAATTCAGAGACCTTGACTGCTGCCTGGTAAGATAAATACACAGCGGTCACAAACGCTCCTCTCGAAGCTCATCGCAACATTCACGGTTACCATGTTACTGTCCCCCCCCCCTGATGATTGATGGGACTTTAGACACTTTATGGAAGCAGTTTGTCAGCTGGTGTTATTCACAGCATAACAGAAAGATATTTAACGTTGAGAGGAAACGCTTAGGGTCAGGCTTTGGATAGATATGGAATGTCTTTAAGATGGATTCCTCCTTTCTAAACACATGCACTCAGCATACTTATTAAAAACAATATGTCCTATCCTATAAACTCTCCATATACTGCACAGTGTATAAACTCATTGAAAAGTAAGGCGAAATGCATAGGGTTCTTATGTTCTTGATAAGAATTATTATACACCTAATTAGTTACATATATAAGAGAGTGAACAGTAGAGCCATGTAATAAGGTACCAATCAGCTCTTTTCCATGACCCGACAAGAAGAATACAACGTATCCCATTCACCATTAGGGCTGACACCATTGACATTCTATAAAGACTCCATAAAGATTCTATTTACATCCAGCAATAATCTTTGTCCCGGACGACCTTTGGCTTATTAAGGGATTCCAAGAACCCGTAGAATTTCTTCCTGTAACAATTACCAGGTTGTTCTGGGCCGTCTCCCTGGGGATTGATTAACACGGAAGGGAAGCCTCAATCTCTCTTTATGGTCTACCTCCAAAGGTTTATTGGTGCAGTCACATTTCCTGACCATGCTGACTAATAAATAGACCTAAATAGGAGTTATTTAATGTAGAAGTATTATTACAATTCCCACAGTGATTGGCTTAGGTTATGAGGCCCATATATATACCAAACCCATGATCCCAGGATCATACGATTTCCGTTAGTCCGGTGAAAGTTTTTTAACATGGTCAATAGGAAAAAATATCAGGAGAAACTCAGACAATCGACCATAAATGATCCGGCGATCGTACAATAACTCAATATCCTAGTATTGTAATTGGCGGGTGTATGGGCCACTCTACTGGTAATGAGCCTACTGAGGACACAACTGGGTAGATAAGCAAGTCAAGTAAGACCATTGTGGAAACCCAAGCAGTGACATAACACAGAGAACGTCATTCATTAGAAATGTAAGTACGGTTTCTACAATAGAAGTCGGTAACTATCCTTTCCATTCTCTGTGGATCTGATCGATATTGTATATCACGCCAGGGGTCTCAATAATCCAGTCAAGCAAGGAGAACATAATTATGTCTTTCCGTATCTGATAACCCAGGAGATCACCCTGTTATTTTAAACTCTCAGCCCCAGACTCTACTGTTATTATGTAACGATGAAGATACAGGGAAAAACTCTCATCGACATGTTTACTTTGACCTCCCCTTTAACAGTCTTAATAATTTCATTGGATCTTAAACCCGTCATAGACAATGGGACAAAAACCAGTGATGAAGCCAACAATTCATTGTCTATGGATGTATGGTCTATACGAACCTCAGCTCCAAGCGTCTTGCTACGTATGGAATAAAGGACAATAAATAGAAAAATGGTAATTGGTCAGAATGGAGAGGAAGCTATTATTTAATGTTTGTCTCAGGGCTTCCAGCTATTGGGAAACTACAACTTCCAGAAGTCCCTTTGAGCAGAAAGCTATTATCTGTGACTTCATTTCCCCTTAAGAATTTAAACATCAGACCCGCCATTACTCGTTTCAATGGGACAATATTATCTGTTATTTTAACCGGGCGCCCAGATATAGCTAGCCATCCACAGGTATCAATTCATTGAATTTGACACCACTGAAATCATCAATATGAAATAAATAATGAACCCGGCTTATAAATATCGTTATATTGGGTCTAATTATCTTCATATAAACATATTTATTGTCTAAGGAAGTTCAGAGAGTTCAGTTGGGATGAATTGTAAGAACGTTATAGATGAAGGTTCATCATCAGCCAATGGGAAAAGCATTTCGGAAACATCCTAGAAGATTCCGACAAATTGCGTCTGGAGAAGCTTTTTCTAATTGATCTTTTTTGCTTCCTATGTCATGACCTAATAAAGTTTTGTTCTAAGATATAACGGGCAAATGGTATTAGATGGCTGCTATTATCTGCTTTATCTGGGGTTTAGTTACCCTTTAAATCTGCTTCGCTGTTCTCTTATGTTAGAGCTTTACAAATTAGAATTCCTCATCATCCATTCAGCGGGTTTTACATCTTTCTGGATTTAAAGGACCCAGTTAACAATCCTACTGCTAGGAGTATTACAGACTACAACTCCCAGCAACCACCGCTGGCAATATTGTACAGACAGAAGAAAAGCTAGAATCCCTCACATGGGTGGTCCTGGTACTGTCCAGAATGTTTGGACTCTCAGCCAAGTTGCAAAACTGCAACACTCTGCACTAGCTGACTGCACCGTGAGTTTAATTTTCTTGGGATTATCCCCCATCCTGGTGGGGATTCAGCAGAAGATTCATAACCATTAAAAACCAGATCCCGTCCCTTTATTCCAACACTGGCTGCAGTAGGAAATGAAACACATGAGCAGTAATTACAGAGAAAAGTGATTAAGTCTCGTAATATAGTCCGGGGCCCTACCAAGCTCTGCTGACACGGGGCCTGTGACGCTTTTTTTCCTTTAACCTTTTAAGCGTTAAGAATCAATTTCATTTATCTAAAACGCGTTAGTAGATTGTGCAATGGAGCCAAGTGGAATCAATACCTCCCTCTACTGCGTCCAGGATTCCAACCATATCTTAAAGGGGAACTATCACTTGGATGTATGGTTATATGGAGAGGAATGGGAGCTGGCCACACCCCTGGGCCCTTTGTAAACCAAGATTATGGGGTGGCCCTGTCTGGGATCAGGAATTCCTAGTGGGGCAAATCACATTAAACCGCAGGTACATGAACTATCAAATGTTGTAGGCTGCACAGGTGTGAACCCATCACATGCGTCAACACACAGTGATTAGCCTATCAGTTGGAGTAGACTAGCCACCTGACCATGTGCTAGTTCCTCTGGTGGGTCCTTAACTGGGGCAGTGAAGACAACGATTTGACCAATGATATTTACTCTCCAGCTCGTTACGTTAGGAAAGAGATTTTAATGAGAAGAAAATTCATTGATGGCCTTTACCTTCTATTAACGGAGAATGGGACGTCAATGATATATAGATATTATGTAAACAAGTCTGAATTAACCGACATCAGTCTTCTAACAGGTCAGCCAGTACATTACCTGGGGAAGGTGGTAGAGGGATTTTACAATATCATTTAGTTATTTGGCTGATTTGTGGGATTTCTGTCCCTCGGATAGACTAGAACCTAAATCTGGGAATGACCCATTATTATTATGTTCTGTATACCCAACATTACAGACTGATGCAAACTGGAGTTCAACTACATCTGACGGGCCTCGTAATTCCTCCTTTCACTGGTTTATTTCTTGATCTCCATTCCACATTGGATCCAGGCTCCTGGTTCTATACATAAAATCACTGGTGGTTTCATGGACTAATGCGCAGTCTGAGAACCGTTTATCCCCAGGGGGAGGAAAACATCCTGTCCAAATATGAATATGGAACATCTCTGCATGGTTTCCTTTGACTAGCACCAACTTCCCATAGCAGTGACCCTGTTATTTGGCTCCAGGGCGCTTGTTGGGTCTTTTAAAGCCTTGAAATCAAAATGGGTAAATTCTATACCCGAGGGGTATCTGGCTATGTACATAGATCACATCTGTTTCAGGTCATTTACCTGCAACAGGGGGAGGGAGTGCGGAGAACACAACGATGTGTAACAATCTAAGAAATCCTAGAGCTTGTTACACGAAAAGGTTGGAAAAACAGAATAACAGAAATATTCCATTAAATAGACACTGTAAACGAATGGTTAATCAAATTATTTGACGCAGACAAACAAGTAAAAATTCACGGCTGACATTTTAACCTTTTGTTCGTTGTTACGATCAGCAATCCGAGCAACAGCACAGCAATATTACAGCTAACCACAGAAATCAGAAATCCACTGTATACCTACATCATCATCATCATCATCAATAATATGCCCTTTGGGTAGAGTAACACTTTGGTAGATGTAGCTGTAGATTTGAACCCAGGGCCCCAGTGGTGCGTAACGAACATAACGTTCTATTAAAGGATAATTATCGTGTATATGAAGTTTTTTTTAAAACAGGTAAAATGAAAGTATTAGGGACAGGGATATAGGACGGGTAACTCCTACCTCCCAATATTATTTCTGTGAGGAGCACCAGCCCAAAGAAAACTGATTCCGCCAGTCTTCCTCCTGGCTTCAGCACTATCTTTAATACAGGATTAGTCCAGGACTAACCTGGCAAATGAAAACAGTTAGTGATGTAGCTCCTTAGCGAAATTTTTTTTAAGGTAGGAATGATAAATCCGACCTCCCTGACCCAGGTACTTTCCATTTTTAAAAAGGGAAATTTTAAAGTATAGGTATCCTTTAATAGGAAATTTCCTCATAAATGTCAGAGTGATGTCAGAGTTACGTCATATTACACCGGGACCAGAAAACATACTAATAATTAAAAAAAAACAAAATAACTTCCCACACAGCTGACAAATTATTAAAATCCTATTTCTATGGGAACGTATCTCTCTATAGATATCGGTCAAGTGGGGGGAACTGATTTATATTCATATTATACCTGATACGTTACAATTATTACCCATCGTGTCCCATCCCCCCTATATTTCAAATCATCTTTCTGTCTAATAAAATGGGAAATCTTTTTTATTCTATTAATACCCCATTGCATTCTGGGTACATTCCGTGGAAGTTGGAGATCTAGTAAACAGGTTAATGAAGTTAGTTCTCCGGATATTTCCTCTGTCAAGTTCAGAACGATCATTGTCTCCTGTCCGGCTCCCCCTCCCGGTATGGCCCTTTGCACCTCTCTCTGTAAACCTGTCAGGCTTTCAATCATGTCACGTTCTGTCTGCCCTGCTTGGAACTGATAACGACTATTTATTAAACTTTACAAAGTCGGGCAAAGTGAAACCTACAATGTGGATTGTGTCTGTTAGAAAATCCTTCCTAGGCAGGTGAATTTATCAACATTTACTGCAAGAGGAAATACACAAGTGTATTATTGTATACATGTATTCTATCCTACATTGTGTACACGTCTGGCGTGTTTCTGTTTTATCGCACACAGTGTGATTTATTTCTGTTCTATTGCATACAGCAGAGTGTACACGTGTGTGATATGTTTCTGTTCTATTGCATACAGTAGAGTGTACACTTGTGATGTTTCTGTTGTAACGTATATAGTAGATTGTACACATGTGATATGTTTCTGTTTTAACGTATATAGTAGATTGTACACATGTCATATGTTTCTGTTTTAACGTATACAGTAGATTGTACACATGTGATATGTTTCTGTTTTAACGTATATAGTAGATTGTACACGTGATATGTTTCTGTTCTAACGCATACAGTAGATTGTACACACGTGATATGTTTTGGTTGTAATGCATACAGTAGATTGTACACATGTGATATGTTTCTGTTTTAACGTATATAGTAGATTGTACACATGATATGTTTCTGTTTTAACGTATATAGTAGATTGTACACATGTAATATGTTTCAGTTCTAATCCGTACAGTAGAGTGTACACATGTGATATGTTTCCTGTTCTAATGCACACAGTAGTGTACACATGTGATATATTTCTGTTCTAATGCATACAGTAGAGTGTACACATGTGATATGTTTGTTGTAACGCATACAGTAGGGTACACATGTGATATGTTTCTGTTCTAATGCTTACAGTAAATTGTACACATGTGATATGTTTCCTGATCTAACACATACAGTAGAGTGTACACCTGTGATATGTTTCCTGATCTAACACATACAGTAGAGTGTACACCTGTGATATGTTTCCTGATCTAACACTACAGTAGAGTGTACACCTGTGATATGTTTCCTGATCTAACGCATACAGTAGAGTGTACACATGTGATATGTTTCCTGATCTAACGCATACAGTAGAGTGTACACATGTGATATGTATCCTGATCTAACACATACAGTAGAGTGTACACATGTGATATGTTTCCTGATCTAACACATACAGTAGAATGTACAAGTGTAAAGTTGCTTAGAATTATGGGACTTGTAGTTCTCAAAAAAAAAATATAAATAAATAACAATTCCTTATCAATCCCTCAATAACCAACTAGAAAAATCAGATAGTTTCCAATTGTCCGGCATGCGCACGGTTAAAACCAAATCCTATTTCAATATAAAAGTCTGTACGTGGCGTTGAATGGCCCCCCATCCAATTACCTCTATTCTTTGATTTCTCGGAATATAATTATCGTTCCATTGATGTACTTTGTCTTTCAAATGACACGGTAAATTGACGGCTGATTTGATTACCGTATTAATTCTAATAAGTTTGCCTTTTTCTTTTGTGCTCATGTTACAATACATCTCTGGTGGGCTCCCCACTGCGTCAATCAGTTTGTCTTATTTTTCACCTTATCACGTTCCGAAAATGGCCCCTCCGAGCGCAGAAAAGGGGGCGACTGTCAGTCCGGTCGCCTGTGCTGTGATGTTGCCCTAAGTCTGCAGGCCTCATCCAGACGAGTGGGTTAGAGGGGCCACTGGCCTAGTAAAATTCTGTCTGCCAATCCAGTGGCATAGCTACAGACTTACGGGCCCTGATGCAAAATTTGGGCATGGGCCCCCCAACACCGCCGCAAACACAAACTGGCACCGATAATCATTTCCATAAAAAACATCCCAATTCACCATTAACATTTTAAAACACACAAACATACTTTACCCACACACCTAGCAAAACTATTCAGTGTTTCTAAATTTCGATCTCTAAATTAACCAACTGACGCTAGTAAAATGCTTGGCACACAGAGAGTGCACAGCCAAACACTGGTTAAATGCTTGGCACACAGACAATGGTAAGAATGCTTTGTACACAGACCACTGGTAAAACAGTTGGCACACAGACTGGTAGTTTTGGAACCTTAGCACAAAATGGGGCCCCTTCTTGGCCAAGGGCCCTGGTGTGGTAGCTAGAGATGTCCGAACTTTGCAAAATCCGGTCCGCTCGAGGATCCGCGAATTTTCAAAAAAATCACAAAATTCGGAAATCCGCGAGCGGACCCATTAAAATGAAAAATATCCTCGAAATTACAAGATTTCTCGTGATTTTGAAAAATTTCGAAAAAATACGTATTTTTCGAAAATACAAGTAACCCTCGTAATTTCGAAATTTTTCGAAAATATGTATTTACGAAAATAAGAAAAATCCTCGTATTTTCGAGAATTCCCGAAATGACGAGATTTATCGTATTTTCGAAAATTCGCGAAAAATACGAGATATCTCGTAATTTCGAAAATTTTAAAAAATACGAGAAATCCGCGGTTCGGATGCGGAAAATCCGGAAAAATCCACCGTCCGCGAACGGGATAAATCCGCGGCGGATCCGGGTTCGGATCCGCGAACCGGCCATCCCTAGTGGTAGCATCCTCTGCACCCCAGGTAGCTACGCCCCAGTGCCAATCTATAGTGACCTTACGACATTTTGGGCACACTGGTCTACCCAACCCCCACCACAAGGAGAACCAGTGTCATCTATCCAGAATAGGGGGACAAAACGTTGACAGTTGGCCAGTATTAAGTCATGGTTCTGCCGTAAGCGCCGTAAGTGACCCAAAAAAGGTAAAGTACAAGAAGTTCCAGGCACAGGAAGCTGCAACTGATTATAAGGTGGGCAGGAGTAAAGGGAAAGTGGTCCTTCCTTCTCACTTTACTTTCATTTATGATAAATGTTTTTCCATATCCCCCGGCGACCCGACACGTGTTACTGATACACGGTTAACCTACATCACTGTGACAGATTTCCACGAAATGCTGGGATTTGTAGTTCTGCAATGCACGAAGGTCAACGGAGTTGCTGATTATAATGAATAATGACACAGTTTGAACATATTCCTAGGGAACGATTTGAATTATGGAACGTTTAAAGACTTCCAAGAGCACAGAATGAGTAATCCAATCTGTGGGTGACTTTTGCCCCTTTCTAAGATGGTTTCCGGGTGATTCTTGCCAGCAAATCAATTAATAAGTGTGATGTCACCGATAATCCTCAAAGTGTCATTTGCTGGCAGCGATACCTTGTAGCTAGGACAAGGCAGACCCTGCCTGTTGCTATGGTACAGTACAGATCTACCCCCGGAGACAAGGCCATGCAATGCATCCCAAATATCATCTCCCATGAATCCAGTTGACCTGATTCACATCTCAGCAAGAACAGGAGCGAAATAAAATAAAATAAACAAATACAAATATCACAGTCACAGGATTATGTAGTAAATATGTCCAGCAGCCAATCATCAGTGACCTACTGCAGTTAAGTAAAGTCCTATTGGTTGTAATCTGTAACTGGATAATATGCTGGGTTACTATTATTAAAGGATAACTATACTCTAAAAATTACCTTTTTAAGAATGGAAAGTGCCTGGGGCAGGGAGGTTGGATTGATTATTCCTACCTCATAATATTGTTTTGTTGAGGAGCTACAGCAAGTACAGTTTTCATTTGCCAGGTTAGTCCTGGACTAATCCTTTATTAAAGATAGTGCTGAAGCCAGGAGGAAGACTGGCAAAATCAGTTTTCTTTGGGTTGGTGCTCCTCACAGAAACAATATTGGGAGGTAGGAATTACCAGTCCTATATCACTGTCCCTAGTACTTTTCATTTTAACTGTTTTTCAAAAAAAAACTTTATACACACTATAGATCTCCTTTAATAACTTTTATTAAGTTATTAATACTTTACTTTGTATAGGTTTTGTGGTTTAAAAAGATTCAATACAGGAATACGTTTATTGAATTACAACCTTCGATAGGCAAGAAAAGCTTAACGATATGTCTATATCACAGCATGTCTGAGATCACTGAGCCAGAGGAGGGGCAGTGACTATGGGTAGACTAGAACTTGAACGCGAGTTCATGACAGATTTATACGAATTCTGAATTTTTTTGACTCTTCGATCTACGAACTTTCGGACTTTTCGAACTCGCTGAATTATTTTCGATAATTATCAAAAATTTGAGGATTCTCACGCCCCATAACCCTCGATTGCAGCATTCAGTAACCCTCAAATTTAGTGATAAGCCTCGAATGTAACGTTTAGTAGCCCTCGAATACGGCGTTCAATCTCAGTAACCCTCGAAAATTCAATGCGGAAGCTCAAAAATTGCCCGATCGTGAGGAAAGTTAGTATTTAAACAAGTTTTGGTGATAGTGACATGTTCCTTAGACCATTTCCCAGGTCCCAGAGCCATTTACAGTAAGTTACCATTGCTATTTTAACCATATTTTATCAGAACTTGTGGAACTATTTGTCCCCATTGACATAGGTCAGTTTTCAAACTATCGATCTTTTACGGAAGTTCCAAAATCCAAAAATGAACCGAACTTTAGGATTTTCTCCAGCAATGACAGCAGGGATTTCTGTAGTGAAAGTTTTTACTCTGCATCTTTGGTTAGGAATCACTTAAGGACTTACTTACTTGTGCAACTAGTGTAGTGTATTGTAAAATAATGCTCAGCAGTGTAAAATAACACTCAGTGGTGTAAAATAATCCTCAGTAGCATAAAATAACACTCAGCAATGTTAAATAACATTCAGCAGTGTAAAATAACACTCAGCAGTGTAAAATAACACTCAGTAGTGTAAAATAATTCTCAGTGATGAAAAATAACACTTAGAAGTGTAAAATAACACTCAGTAGTAAAAAATAATGTTCGGTAGTGTATAATAATGCTCACCAGTCCTGTAAAATAACATTCCATAGTATAAAATTATGCTTGGTAGTGTAAAATATCCTATAATGTAAAATAATGTGTAGTCATGTAAAACATTGCTTGGTAGTGTAACATAACACCCAGTAGTGTAAAATAATTATCAGTAGTGAAAAATAACACTCAGTAGTGTAAAATAATGTTCAGTAGTGCAAAATAATGCTCTGTACTGTAAAATAATTCTCAATAGTGTAAAATAATGCTTAGTCATGTAGAACATTGCTGCGGTATGTAAAATAATTCTCATAGTGTAAAATAATGCTTAGTCATGTAAAACATTGCTCGGTAGTGTAAAATAATTCTCAAGTTGTAAAATAATGTTAGTCATGTAACATTGCTCGTAGTGTAAAATATTCTCAGTAGTGTAAAATAATGCTTAGTCATGTAAACATTGCTCGGTAGTGTAAAATAATTCTCGTAGTGTAAATAATGCTTAGTCATGTAGAACTTGCTCGGTAGTGTAAAATAATGCTTAGTCATGTAGAACATTGCTCGGTAGTGTAAAATAATTCTCAGTAGTGTGAAATAATGCTTAGTCATGTAGAACGTTGCTCGGTAGTGTAAAATAATGCTTAGTCATGTAGAACATTGCTCGTATTGTAAAATAATGCTTATCTGTAGAACCTTGCTCGGTATTGTAAAATATTCTCAGTAGTGTAAAATAATGCTTAGTCATGTAAAACATTGCTCGGTAGTGTAAAATAATTCTCAGTAGTGTAAAATAATGCTTAGTCATGTAGAACATTGCTCGGTAGTGTAAAATAATTCTCAGTAGTGTAAAATAATGCTTAGTCATGTAAAACATTGCTCGGTAGTGTAAAATAATTCTCAGTAGTGTAAAATAATGCTTAGTCATGTAAAACATTGCTCGGTAGTGTAAAATAATTCTCAGTAGTGTAAAATAATGCTTAGTCATGTAGAACATTGCTTGGTAGTGTTAAATAATGGGTGGTAGTGTAAATTACCACCACGAACGTAAAAAGAGACGCTATGCACGGTATTTCTAAAGATGGGTGTCAATACACAAATCTTTCTTTTCCATACTTCGCTTTTATAAATATGTCCGAAAGAGTAAAAAAAAAAAAGAAACGTTATTTCCCGTGGACAATGTAATAACTTAATAACAAATACATTTCTAAAATTTTCCAGTGAGGTTTTTAGACAATTAATTTGCACTGCGCCACTCAAAATGCCTTTCCACCATAACACGGCCCTGTCATAAATGCGACTCTTTATTTAAATAAATGGAAATAAATATCGAAACCTTTTGCCGCACTCCAGTAGGAAAGAGCGAAGCCTTTTCCATGACGTTATTAATAGGGTTTGTTGATTACATTTAATTGTATTACACTTTTTATGTTCCTCCCTCTACATTATTTATTAGGTTGATATATAAAAAGGCCGTTAGAAGGCTCCGTTAGCTGCGGGTCAAGTGACCAGGCAGTAATAATACCCAAGGGCTCCCTCCACGACTCCTAAACATTCAATATCCCTGGATTAAACAGTTCCGTTAACTGCAACAAGGTGACATTAAGGAATAGATCTTTAAAGGGACACAACGCTGTAAATCTAGTGCACAGTGGGAAATGAAATAAATTGCACCCTTAAATAAGAACTAAAATATAAACGGCCCTGCATGGATTCTATAATTACCGACTAACAAAACGCTGTACTGCTCATCTACAATCAAAAATAAGGAGAATTATACTCGGACAGCAACCGTCTGCTTTCTGTCAGTAATTGACAAGTTTATGGCTCCTCCCCCTCCTTCATTAACATACGTACGCCAATGTATGAGATGGTCAATGACAATGACTGAAGGAGGAGTCATATTTCTCCTTTAAGTCTTCAAGAATTTACAGTATTGAAGGGTAACTAAACATTAAAAAAATGTTTAGCTGAGCTGATTCTAAGCATAGTGAATATTTCCTACTCTAAAACACTCTCAGGGAGATTCAGTATAGGCATAATCCGTGTATTCTTTACCTTTACCCGATCCAACAATGCAAGCAAGACGTAATTTCGTTTATGTCTGGTGTTGTATCGCGGGATCGCGCAAGGAAAGTAACACGAGAATTTTATATTGAATCTCCCTGTATGGGTATTATTTAATCATTGACATTGCAGCTGTGTGGGTATCAAGACACACTCACAATCGGCAAAATGTATTTAGTACCCCATTTTCTACTTTTAGCACCACTATTTAAGTGCCGCTGGGTTTAAATCCCTTCTCTTAGCACTTTCTATTGACAGACCATCTAGGAAGACGACCAGATCTGAGCATGCTCAAGTCAGTGGTTTGAGGAGGAGGAGTTAGAAAGTTCAAGAGGGCTGGATTTCACTAAGGAGGATCTCTAAAAGTTACAATTATGTACGCTGGAGAAAAGGCGCTTGCGTGGGGATATGATCACTGTGTATAAATACATTAACGGGCCATACAATAAACTATCTGGGGCATTGTTCACCAATAGAACATGTCAAAGGACACGAGGACATCCCTTAAGACTTGAAGAAAAAAGGTTTAGTCTTCAAGCTCGGAAAGGGTTTTTCACTGTGAGAACGGTAAAGCTATGGAACTGTCTTCCTGTGGACGTTGTTATGGCAGGTTCATTGGTCAGTTTAATAAAAAGCTGGATGAGTTTCTACAAACAAGGAATGTTTCAAGTTACTGGTATTGATACATAAAGTAGAGTTGGGAAAGGGTTTGTCACTGTGAGAACGGTAAAGCTATGGAACTGTCTTCCAGTGGACGTTGTTATGGCAGGTTCATTGGTCAGTTTAATAAAAAGCTGGATGAGTTTCTGCAAACAAGGAATGTTGCAAGTTACTGGTATTGATACATAAAGTAGAGTTGGGAAAGGGTTTGTCACTGTGAGAACAGTAAAGCTATGGAACTGTCTTCCAGTGGACGTTGTTATGGCAGGTTCATTGGTCAGTTTAATAAAAAGCTGGATGAGTTTCTACAAACAAGGAATGTTACAAGTTACTGGTATTGATACATAAAGTAGAGTTGATCCAGGGAAATTTCCGATTGCCACTTGGAGTCAGGAAGGAATTTTTTCCCCCTTCAGAAATTTGGTGGGGTTTTTTTGCCTTCCTCTGGATCAACAGTTAGGCAGGAAATGAGGATATTGCTAGATGGGTTGGACTGGATGGACGTATGTCTTTATTCAACCTCAAATACTATACTAATTAGAAATGACTTAGAAAAACAAGGAATGGATCATTTTAATCAGCGTTTTGTGGGGTATAAGAGAGGTGAAAAGGTTTAATAACATTTTATATAATGAGGAGTCACCTAAATGTATATGATTATCATACCCTATAGTTCTTCTTTAAGAAGGGAGTCAAGCAGCTGATTTCTTTCTGTCCATTTGCAGTGAGCACGGTACAGCAGGGATCGAGGCCCAAAGGATTGGCAACCCTTATACAGGGCAGCAAGGAAAGGCTGGGAGTTGTAGTTTTTAAACATCTGGAGGCTTGGAGGTTGAAGATCCTTGCTGTACAATACGGAACAGTGGAGATCTCCAAGGCTCCACAGACCTGTTATGGGTTGTACTTTATCCAATATGGATGGCAAGATCCAATTGTCCAATGTTGATGTTCCATTTGGGGTCAATAAGGAACATTTTCTTTTGAATATAAGAACTCAGAACAATCCCTGTCTAAGTGGCGTCTCGGTGAATTACAGCAGCTCTGAATGATCTGTTTCTAATTGCAAGTGATGTTAACCAGATTAATCAATTTATTACTGGCAAAGATCCTTTCTTACTGTGATTTACTGTCTAATCCAGCTTTCCTGATAATCTGCGTTAATCACCTGCCGTGGACAAACACAATTTAAAGTTCCCAAGTTTCCCCCTACAGTATATATATATATATATACTGTATGTACAGATTTACATTCTACCTATGGATTGTATATATGTATTCTATAGAATATACTACAGGTGCAGATAGAATAGATATATATACTGTATACTGTATGTACAGATTTACATTCTACCTATGGATTGTATATATGTATTCTATAGAATATACTACAGGTGCAGATAGAATAGATATATATATACTGGCTTATATGGACGTTATTAAGGGCTTATATGGACGTTATTAGGGGCTTATATGGACGTTATTAGGGGCTTATATGGACGTTATTAGGGGCTTATTGTGATATGTTTCCTGATCTAACACATACAGTAGAGTGTACACCTGTGATATGTTTCCTGATCTAACGTTGGTTGGGGTGATTTTTTATTGTGTTTTTTTTTTTTTTCTAAAAACTGCTAGGTCCTCACCATGGGTCTAGCCTAATTAAGTAGACCAAGCTTGCTAAAGTTTGGCTGTTGTGAAGACCGTTCTGCAAACTCCCCACCACCACCACCACCACAATGCAACACCTTATCAAGGTCATTCTCAGAGGAAGCTGCTTCTTCTATTGTAACTATTCGAGAGCTTTGTGTTCTATTGGTAAGCTCCTGTCATGGCTCAGGACCGATTAAGGTTAATACTACGGAGTATATAGTATATTAATCACCAAGGGGTGAGAACCATACTAGATTGTTCGTATTCTCTTCATCCTGCAGTATCTTTATGGGCATTTGTTTTCATGAGGTTCCAAACCATTCATGATGAAAACCCAGGTTATTCCAGGAATCTCATGTCATGTTCATGAGAGACTATTAAAACGACCTTATGCTCTATTACATTCTTTAGTGTGTAACCTCAAAGGAAAACCTATGCTATATAGAACCAAGGGTCCTGTACTTAAATAACTATAGATAAGCCATGTTTCTGATTCCTGGCATTTGCAAATTATGTTAGGTTTTATAGGTCCCGGAATTGTCCTCCAGGTAACGTACCTGGAAACCATAACAACCCTCCATAGGACCAGGACTGTACTTCATTCAGGAACTTTATGTTCTGATTCTATTACAGGAGACCTTGACGGCGCACTGTAAGATAAATACACAGCGAGTCACCAAACGCTCTTCGAAGCTCATAGCAAAACATTCACGTTACATGTTACTGGTCCCCCCCCCCTGATGATAGATGGGACTTTAGACACTTTATGGCAGCAGTTTGTCAGCTGGATGTTATTCACAGCATACAGAAAGATATTGAACGTTGAGAGGAAACGCTTAGGGGCAGGCTTTGGATAGATATGGAATGTCTTTAAGATGGTTCCTCCTTCCGAAACACATGCACTCAGCATTACGTATTAAAACCCAATAGCCTATCCTTATCAACTCTCCATATACATGCACAGTGATAACTCATTGAAAAAGTAAGGCGAATGCATAGGGTTCTTATGTTTTGATAAGAATTATTATAACCTAATAGTTACATATATAGAGAGAGCGTGCACAGTAGAGCAGGTAATAAGGTACCAATAGCTCTTTTCCTGACCCGACAGAAGATACACGTATCCCATTCACCATTAGGGCTGACACAATGAACATTCTATAAAGACTCCGAAAAGACTTATTTACATTCCAGAAAGAATCTTTGTCCGGGACGACCTTTGGCTTAGTAAGGATTCCAAGAACCCGTAGATTTCTTCCTGTAACAATCACAGGTTGTGTCTTATGCGGCCGTTCCTCCACTGGGCGGATTGCCATTAACACGGAAGGGAATGCCCTCAATAACTCTCCTTATAGCGTCTACACTAACAAAGCGTTGTATTGGCTGCAGTCACATTTCTGACCATAGCCATGACTAATAATTAGCAACCTAAATAGGAGATATCTATTAAGGTATGAAGGTATTATTACAATTCCCACGGGAATTCCGCCCTAGGTATGTAGGACCCCAGATATATATACCAAACCCATTGCAATCCCAGGTCATACGATTTCCCGTTAGCTCTCGGTAGAAAGTATTTTTAACATGGTCAATAAGGCAAAAAATATACAGGAGAAAACTCAGACAACTCGACCATAAATGGACCTGGCGATAGGTACAATAACTCAATCATAGCTATTGCTAATTGGGCGGTGTGATGCCCCCGCCACTCTACGTGGTAATGAGGCCTACTGAGGACACAACTGCCCGCGTAGATAAGCAAGTACAGTAAGACATGGTGCGAAACCCAAGCACGTGCACATAACACAGAGAACTGTCGCTCATTAGAAATGCTAAGGTACGCACCCGTTTATACAATAGAGAGCTCCGCGGTAACTATTCCTTTCCATGCTCTTACTGTGAGATATCAAATGACTCTTTTTGAATTGTATATCACGCCCAGGACCGCGTCTCAAATAATACCAGGCCTCAAGCAAAGGAGAACGATAATTATGTCTTTCCGTATCTGAATTACCCAGGAGAGATACCCGGTTATTTATAAACTCTCAGCCCCAAAAGGACCAGACTCTCACTGTTTATTATCTATTGTAAGATGAAGATACACTGGGAAAAACTTCTCGATCGACATTGTTACTTTGAGCCTACCCCTGTTAACAGCTTAATATATTTCATGGGATCTTAAACCGTCATGCATGACGAATGGGACAAAATCGATATCTGATGAAGCCAAAATTCGATTGTCTATGACGATGTATAGGTACTGATACGCAACTCAGCTCAGGTTGCTAGAAAACGTCTGCTAGTGAGAATAAGACAATAAATAGGAAAAATGGAATTGGGTCAGAATGAGAGGAAGCTATTATTTAACTGTTGCCTCTCAGGGCTTTCAGCCTATTTGCCGGAAACTACGAACTTCCAGAAGTCCCTTAGAGCAGAAGCTATAATCTTGTGACTCATTTCCCGCTCAAGCAATTAACTAATGACCCAGACGCATTACTACGCTTTTCAATCGCCGGACAATATTATCTGTATATTTTAAACCGGGCGCCCGAGTTATAGCTACGCCCATCCACAGTCGGTATCAAATTCATTGAATTTGACCACCACCTGGAAATCATCAATATTGAACATAAATAATGAACCCGGCCTCACCTTATAAAGTATCAGTTAATATGGGCCTCTAATATATCTTCAATAAAATACATTATTATGTACTAAGGAGGTTCCAGGAGAGCTTCTCAGTGGCGTGAATATTGTTAAGAAACGGTTATAGTGAAGCGTTCATCACTCAGCCAATGACGCCAAAAAGCATTTCGGAAACTACCTAGAAGATCCGCAAAGTGCGTCCTGGAGAATGCTTTTTCTATGATCTTTTGCTCCTAGCTCTAATGAGCCTAATTAAAGTTTTGCTCTACTAGATAGTAACGAGGCGCAAATACGGGCTATTAATGGCTGACTATTATTGCTTTATCTGTGAGGTTAGATTACCTTTAAATAACTTTGCTTCAGCTGCTTCTCTCTATGCTTGTAAGAAGCGTGTTAACCAATTAGAATCCCTCATATCCATTCAGCGGGTTTACATCTTTCATGGATTTAAAGGACCCAGTTAACAATCCTACTGCTAGGAGTATTACAGACTACAACTCCCAGCAAACACCGCTGGCAATAGGTACAGACAGAAGACAAGCTTAGAATCCCTCACATGGGTGGTCCTGGTACTGTCAGGAATGTTTGGACTCTCAGCCAAGTTGCAAAACTGAACACTCTGCACTAGCTGACTGCACGTGAGTTTAAATTTTCTTGGGATTATCCCCCATCCTGGTGGGGATTCACAGCAGACGATTCATAAACCATTAAAAACCAGATCCCGTCCCTTTATTCAACACTGGCTTTGCAGTAGGAAATGAAACAATGAGCCAGTAATTACAGAGAAGAAAAGTGATTAAGTCTCCGTAATATAGTCCGGGGGCCTACCAAGCTCTGCTGACACGGGGCTGTGACGCTTTTTTTCCTGTTAACCTTTTAAGCGTTAAGAATCAATTACATTATCTAAACGCGTAGTAGATTGTGCATGGGAGCCAGTGGAATCAACGACCTCCCTCTACTGCGTTCCAGGATTCCAACCATATACTAAAGGGGAAACTTCACTTTGGATGTATGGTTATATGGAGAGGAATGGGAGCTGGCCACACCCACTGGGCTTTGTAAACCAAGATTATGGGGTGGCCCTGTCTGGGATCGGAAATTCCTAGTGGGGCAAATACACATTAACCGCAGGTACATGAACTAATCAAATGTTGTAGGCCTGCAACAGTGTGAACCCATCACATGCGCGTCAACACACAGTGATTAGCCTATCAGTGAGTAGACTAGCCACCTGACCATGTGCTAGTTACTCTGGTGGGTCCTAACTGGGGCAGTGAAAGACAACGATTTGACCAATGATATTACTCTCCAGCTCGTTACGTTAGGAAAGAATTTTAATGAGAAGAAGAAATTCATATGTGCCTTTACCTTCATTAACGGAGAATGGGACGTCATGATGATATATAGATATTATGTAAAAAAGTCTGAATAACCGACATCAGTCTTCTCAAACAGGTCAGCCAGTACATTACCTGGGGAAGGTGGGTAGAGGATTTTACAATATCATTTAGTTATTTGGACTGATTTGTGGGATTTCTGTCCCTCGGATAGACTAGAACCTAAATCTGGGAATGACCATTATTATTATGTTCTGTATACACCAACATTAAGACTGATGCAAACTGGAGTTCAACTACATCTGACGGGCCTCGTAATTCCTCCTTCCACTGGTTTATTTCTGATCTCCATTCCACATTGGATCCAGGTCCTGGTTTATACATAAAAATCATGGTGGTTTCATGGACTAATGCGCAGTCTGAGAAACCGTTTATCCCAGGGGGGAGGGAAAACATCCTGTCCAATATGAATATGGAACATCTCTGCATGGTTTCCTTTGACTAGCACCAACTCCCATAGCAGTGACTGTTTATTGGCTCCAGGGCGCTTGTTGGGTCTTTAAAGCCTTGAAATCAAAATGGGTAAACTTCTATACCCGAGGGGTATCTGGCTATTGTACATAGATCACATCTGTTTCAGGTCAGTTACCTGCCAACAGGGGGGGGATGTGCCGGAGAACACCACGAGTTGTGTAACAATTAGAAATCCTAGAGCTTGGGACACGAAAAGGTTGGAAAAAACAGAATAACAGAAATATTCCATTAAATAGGACACTGTAAAGAATGGTTAATCAAATTATTTGACGCAGACAAACAAGTAAAAATTCACGGGGACATTTTAACCTTTTGTGTTCGTTGTTACGATCAGCAATCGAGCCAACCAGCACAGCAATATTACCGCAACCACAGAAATCAGAAATCCACTGTATACCTACATTCATCATCATCATCATCAATAATATGCCCTTGGGTAGAGTAACACTTTGGTAGATGTAGCTGTAGATTGAAACCCAGGGCCCCAGTGGTGACGTAACGAACATAACGTTCTATTAAAGGATAAGTATCGTGTATATGAAGTTTTTTAAAAACAGGGGTAAAATGAAAAGTATTAGGACAGGGATATAGGACGGGTAACTCCTACCTCACATATTATTTCTGTGAGGAGCACCAGCCCAAAGAAAACGGATTCCGCCAGTCTTCCTCCTGGCTTCAGCACTATCTGTTAATACAGGATTAGTCCAGGACTAACCTGGCAAATGAAAACAGTTAGTGATGTAGCTCTTAGCGAAATTTTTTTTAAGGTAGGAATGATAAATCCGACCTCCTGACCCAGGTACTTTCCATTTTTAAAAAGGGAAATTTTAAAGTATAGGTATCCTTTAATAGGAAATTTCCTCATAAATGTCAGAGTGTGTCAGAGTTACGTCATATTACACCGGGACCAGAAAACATACTAATAATTAAAAAAAACAAAAATAACTCCCACACAGCTGACAAATTATTAAAATCCTATTTCTATGGGAAAGTATCTCTCATAGATATCGGTCAAGTGGGGGGAACTGATTTATATTCATAGTATACCTGATACGTTACAATTATTACCCATCGTTGGCCCATCCCCCCCTATATTTCAAATCATCTTTCTGTCTAATAAAATGGGAAATCTTTTTTTCTATTAATACCCATTGCATTCTGGGTACATTCCGTGGAGTTGGAGATCTAGTAAACAGGGAATGAAGTTAGTTCTCCGGATAATTTCCTCTGTCAAGTTCAGAACGATCATGTCTCCTGTCCGGCTCCCCCTCCCGGTATGGCCTTGCACCTCTCTCTGTAAACCTGTCAGGCTTTCAATCATGTCACGTTCTGTCTGCCCTGCTTGGAACTGATAAAGACTATTTATAACTTTACAAAGTCGGGCAAAGTGAAACCACAATGTGGATTGTGTGTTAGAAAATCCTTCCTAGGCAGGTGAATTTATCAACATTACTGCAAGAGGAAATACACAAGTGTATTATGATACAATGTATTCTATCTACATTGTGTACACGTCTGGCGTGTTTCTGTTTTACGCACACAGTGTGATTTATTTCTGTTCTATTGCATACAGAGAGGTGTACACGTGTGTGAATGTTTTGTTCTATTGCATACAGTAGAGTGTACACTTGTGATGTTTCTGTTGTAACGTATATAGTAGATTGTACACATGTGATTGTTTCTGTTTTAACGTATATAGTAGATTGTAACATGTCATAGTTTCTGTTTTAACGTATACAGTAGATTGTACACATGTGATAGTTTCTGTTTTAACGTATATAGTAGATTGTACACGTGATATGTTTCTGTCTAACG
This sequence comes from Hymenochirus boettgeri, assembly GCA_019447015.1. Taxonomy (NCBI): domain Eukaryota; kingdom Metazoa; phylum Chordata; class Amphibia; order Anura; family Pipidae; genus Hymenochirus; species Hymenochirus boettgeri. The sequence goes on along the minus strand of CM033469.1, from coordinate 410,506,747 downwards.
CATACAGTAGATTGTACACACGTGATATGTTTGGTTGGAATGCATACAGTAGATTGTACACGTGATATGTTTCTGTTTTAACGTATATAGTAGATTGTACACATGATATGTTTCTGTTTAACGTATATAGTAGATTGTACACATGTAATATGTTTCAGTTCTAATCCGTACAGTAGAGTGACACATGTGATATGTTTCCTGTCTAATGCACACAGTAGTGTACACATGTGATATATTTCTGTTCTAATGCTACAGTAGAGTGTACACATGTGATATGTTTGTTGTAACGCATACAGTAGGGTACACATGTGATATGTTTCTGTCTAATGCTTACAGTAAATTGTACAAAGTGATATGTTTCCTGATCTAACACATACAGTAGAGTGTACACCTGTGCTTGTTTCTGATCTAACACATACATGAGTGTAACCTGTGATATGTTCCTGATCTAACACATACAGTAGAGTGTACACCTGTGATATGTTTCTGATCTAACACAACAGTAGAGTGTACACCTGTGATATGTTTCCTGATCTAACGCATACAGTAGAGTGTACACATGTGATATGTTTCCGATCTAACGATACAGTAGAGTGTACACATGGATATATGATCCTGATCTAACACATACAGTAGAGTGTACACATGTGATATGTTTCCTGATCTAACACATACAGTAGAATGTACAAGTGTAAAGTTGCTTAGAATTATGGGACTTGTAGTTCTCAAAAAAAAATATAAATAAATAACAATTCCTTATCAATCCCTCAATAACCAACTAGAAAAATCAGATAGTTCCAATTGTCCGGCATGCGCACGGTTTAAAACCAAATCTATTTCAATATAAAAGTCTGTACGTGGCGTTGAATGGCCCCCATCCAATTACCTCTATTCTTTGATTTCTCGGAATATAATTATCGTTCCATTGATGTACTTGTCTTTCAAATGACACGGTAAATTGACGGCTGATTTGATTACCGTATTAATTCTAATAAGTTTGCCTTTTCTTTTGTGCTCATGTTACAATACATCTCTGGTGGGCTCCCCACTGCGTCAATCAGTTTGTCTATTTTTCACCTTATCACGTTCCGAAAATGGCCCCTCGAGCGCAGAAAAGGGGGCGACTGTCAGTCCGGTCGCCTGTGCTGTGATGTTGCCCTAAGTCTGCAGGCCTCATCCAGACGAGGGGGTTAGAGGGGCCACTGGCCTAGTAAAATTCTGTCTGCCAATCCAGTGGCATAGCTACAGACTTAGGGCCCTGATGCAAAATTTGGGCATGGGCCCCCAACACCGACCGCAAACACAAACTGGCACCGATAATCATTTCCATAAAAAACATCCCAATTCACCATTAACATTTTAAAAACACACAAACATACTTTACCACACACCTAGCAAAACTATTCAGTGTTTCTAAATTTCGATCTCTAAATTAACAACTGACGCTAGTAAAATGCTTGGCACACAGAGAGTGCACAGCCAAACACTGGTTAAATGCTTGGCACACAGACAATGGTAAGAATGCTTTGTACACAGACCACTGGTAAAACAGTTGGCACACAGACTGGTAGTTTTGGAACTTAGCACAAAATGGGGCCCCTTCTTGGCCAAGGGCCCTGGTGTGGTAGCTAGAGATGTCCGAACTTTGCAAAATCCGGTCCGCTCGAGGATCCGCGAATTTTCAAAAAAAAATCACAAATTCGGAAATCCGCGAGCGGACCCATTAAAATGAAAAATATCTCGAAATTACAAGATTTCTCGTGATTTTGAAAAATTTCGAAAAAAATACGTTTTTTCGAAAATACAAGTAAACCCTCGTAATTTCGAAATTTTTCGAAAATATGTATTTACGAAAATAAGAAAAATCCTCGTATTTTCGAGAATTCCCGAAATGACGAGATTTATCGTATTTTCGAAAATTCGCGAAAAAATACGAGATATCTCGTAATTTCGAAAATTTTAAAAAAATACGAGAAATCCGCGGTTCGGATGCGGAAAATCCGGAAAAATCCACCGTCCGCGAACGGATAAATCCGCGGGATCCGGGTTCGGATCCGCGAAACCGGCCATCCCTAGTGGTAGCATCCTCTGCACCCCAGGGAGCTACGCCCAGTGCCAATCTATAGTGACCTTACGACATTTTGGGCCAACTGGTCTACCCAACCCCACCACAAGGAGAACCAGTGTCATCTATCCAGAATAGGGGGACAAAACGTTGACAGTTGGCCAGTATTAAGTCATGGTTCTGCCGTAAGCGCGTAAGTGACCCAAAAAAGGTAAAGTACAAGAAGTTCCAGGCACAGGAAGCTGCAACTGATTATAAGGTGGGCAGGAGTAAAGGGAAAGTGGTCCTTCCTTCTCACTTTACTTTCTTATGATAAATGTTTTCCATATCCCCCGCGCGACCCGACAACGTGTTACTGATACACGGTTAACCTACATCACTGTGACAGATTTCCACGAATGCTGGGATTTGTAGTTCTGCAATGCACGAAGGTCAACGGAGGTTGCTGATTATAATGAATAATGACAACAGTTTGAACATATTCCTAGGGAACGATTTGAAATTATGGAACGTTTAAAGACTTCCAAGAGCACAGAATGAGTAATCCAATCTGTGGGTGACTTTTGCCCCTTTCTAAGATGGTTTCGGGTGATTCTTGCCAGCAAATCAATAATTAATAAGTGTGATGTCACCGATAATCCTCAAAGTGTCATTTGCTGCAGCGATACCTTGTAGCTAGGACAAGGCAGACCCTGCCGTTGCTATGTACAGTACAGATCTACCCCCGGAGACAAGGCCATGCAATGCATCCCAAATATCATCTCCCATGAATCCAGTTGACTGATTCACAATCAGCAAGAACAGGAGCGAAATAAAATAAATAAACAAATACAAATATCACAGTCACAGGATTATGTAGTAAATATGTCCAGCAGCCAATCATCAGTGACTACTGCAGTTAAGTAAAGTCCTATTGGTTGTAATCTGTAATGGAAATATGCTGGGTTACTATTATTAAAGGATAAACTATACTCTAAAAATTACCTTTTTAAGAATGGAAAGTGCTGGGGGCAGGGAGGTTGGATTGATATTCCTACCTCATAATATGTTTTGTTGAGGAGTACAGCAAGTACAGTTTTCATTTGCCAGGTTAGTCCTGGACTAATCCTTTATTAAAGATAGTGCTGAAGCCAGGAGGAAGACTGGCAAAATCAGTTTTCTTTGGGTTGGTGCTCCTCACAGAAACAATTTGGGAGGTAGGAATTACAGTCCTATATCACTGTCCCTAGTACTTTTCATTTTAACTGTTTTTCAAAAAAAAACTTTATACACACTATAGATCCTCTTTAATAACTTTATTAAGTTATTAATATTTACTTTGATAGGTTTGTGGTTTAAAAAGATTCATACAGGAATACGTTTATTGAATTACAACCTTCGATAGGCAAGAAAAGCTTAACGATATGTCTATATCACAGCATGTCTGAGATCACTGAGCCAGAGGAGGGGCAGGGACTATGGGTAGACTAGAACTTGAACGCGAGTTCATGACAGATTTATACGAATTCTGAATTTTTTGACTCTTCGATCTACGAACTTTCGGACTTTTCGAACTCGCTGAGTATTTTCGATAATTATCAAAAATTTGAGGATTCTCACGCCCCATAACCCTCGATTGCAGCATTCAGTAACCCTCAAATTTAGTGAATAAGCCCGAATGTAACGTTTAGTAGCCCTCGAATACGGCGTTCAATCTCAGTAACCCTCGAAAATTCAATGCGGAAGCTCAAAATTGCCGATCGTGAGGAAAGTTAGTATTTATAACAAGTTTTGGTGATAGTGACATGTTCCTTAGACCATTTCCCAGGTCCCAGAGCCATTTACAGTAAGTTACCATTGCTATTTTAACCATATTTTATCAGAACTGTGGAACTATTTGTCCCCATTGACATAGGTCAGTTTTCAAACTATCGATCTTTACGGAAGTTCCAAAATCCAAAATGAACCGAACTTTAGGATTTTCTCCAGCAATGACAGCAGGGATTTCGTAGTGAAAGTTTTACTCTGCATCTTTGGTTAGGAATCACTTAAGGACTTACTTACTTGTGCAACTAGTGTAGTGTATTGTAAATAATGCTCAGCAGTGTAAAATAACACATCAGTGGTGTAAAATAATCCTCAGTAGCATAAAATAACACTCAGCAATGTTAATAACATTCAGCAGTGTAAAATAACACTCAGCAGTGTAAAATAACAACAGTAGTGTAAAATAATTCTCAGTGATGAAAAATAACACTTAGAAGTGAAAATAACACTCAGTAGTAAAAAATAATGTTCGGTAGTGTATAATATGCTCACCAGTCCTGTAAAATAACATTCCATAGTATAAAATTAGCTTGGTAGTGTAAAATATCCTATAATGTAAAATAATGTGTAGTCATGTAAAACATGCTTGGTAGTGTAACATAACACCCAGTAGTGTAAAATAATTATCAGTAGTGAAAAATAACACTCAGTAGTGTAAAATAATGTTCAGTAGTGCAAAATAATGCTCTGTACTGTAAAATAATTCTCAATAGTGTAAAATAATGCTTAGTCATGTAGAACATGCTCGGTTAGTAAAATAATTCTCAGTAGTGTAAAATAATGCTTAGTCATGTAAAACATTGCTCGGGTAGGTGTAAATAATTCTCAATAGTGTAAAATAATGGTTAGTCATGTAAGACATTGCTCAGTAGTGTAAAATAATTCTAGTAGTGTAAAATAATGCTTAGTCATGTAGAAACATTGCTCGGTAGTGTAAAATAATTTCAGTAGTGTGAAATAAAGCTTAGTCATGTAGAACGTTGCTCGGTAGTTAATAATGCTTAGTCATGTAGAACATTGCTCGGGAGTGTAAAATAATCTCAGTAGTGTAAAAATAATGCTTAGTATGTAAACATTGCTCGGTAGTGTAAAATAATTCTCAGTGTGAAAATAATGCTTAGTCATGTAGAACATTGCTCGGGAGTGTAAAATAATTCTCAGTAGTGTAAAATAATGCTTAGTCATGTAAAACATGCTCGGTAGTGTAAAATAATTCTCAGTAGTGTAAAATAATGCTTAGTCATGTAAAACATTGCTCGGTAGTGTAAAATAATTCTCAGTAGTGTAAATAATGCTTAGTCATGTAAAACATTGCTCGGTAGTGTAAATAATTCTCAGTAGTGTAAATAATGCGTAGTCATGTAGAACATTGGTGGTAGTGTTAAATAATGGGTGGTAGTGTAAATTACCACCACGAACGTAAAAAGAGACGCTATGCACGGTATTTCTAAGATGGGTGTCAATACACAAATCTTCTTTTCCATACTTCGCTTTTATAAATATGTCCAAAGAGTAAAAAAAAAAAAGAAACGTTATTTCCGTGGACAATGTAATAACTTAATAACAAATACAATTTCTAAAATTTCCAGTGAGGTTTTAGGACAATTAATTTGCACTGCGCCACTCAAAATGCCTTTCCACCATAACACGGCCCTGTCATAAATGCGACTCTTTATTTAAATAAATGGAAATAAATATCGAAAACCTTTTGCGCACTCAGTAGGAAAGAGCGAAGCCTTTTCATGACGTTATTAATAGGGTTTGGTGATTACATTTAATTGTAACATTTATGTTCCTCCTCTACATTTTATTAGGTTGATATATAAAAAGGCCGTTAGAAGGCTCCGTTAGCTGCGGGTCAAGTGACCAGGCAGTAATAATACCCAAGGGCTCCCTCCACGACTCCTAAACATTCAATATCCGTGGATTTAAACAGGTCCGTTAACTGCAACACAGGTGACATTAAGGAATAGATCTTTAAAGGGACACAACGCTGTAAATCTAGTGCACAGTGGGAAATGAAATAAATTGCCCTTAAATAGAAACTAAAATAAAACGGCCCTGCAGGATTCTATAATTACCGACTAACAAAACGTGTGTATGCTCATCTACAATCAAAAATAAGGAGAATTATACTCGGACAGCAACCGTCTGCTTTCTGTCAGTAATTGACAAGTTTATGGCTCCTCCCCCTCTTCATTAACATACGTACGCCAATGTATGAGATGGTCAATGACAATGACTGAAGGAGGAGTCTATTTCTCCTTTAAGTCTTCAAGAATTTACAGTATTGAAGGGAACTAAACATTAAAAAAATGTTTAGCTGAGCTGATTCTAAGCATAGTGAATATTCCTACTCTAAAACACTCTCAGGGAGATTCAGTATAGGCATAATCCGTGTATTCTTTACCTTTACCCGATCCAACAATGCAAGCAAGACGTAATTTCGTTTATGTCTGGTGTTGTATCGCGGGATCGCGCAAGGAAAGTAACACGAGAATTTTATATTGAATCTCCCTGTATGGGTATTATTTAATCATTGACATTGCAGCTGTGTGGGTATCAAGACACAATCACAATCGGCAAAATGTATTTAGTACCCCATTTTTTTTTAGCAACACTATTTAAGTGCCGCTGGGTTTAAATCCCTTCTTTAGCACTTTCTATGACAGACCATCTAGGAAGACGACCAGATCTGAGCATGCTCAAGTCAGTGGTTTGAGGAGGAGGAGTTAGAAAGTTCAAGAGGGCTGGATTTCACTAAGGAGGATCTCTAAAAGTTACATTATGTACGCTGGAGAAAAGGCGCTTGCGTGGGGATATGATCACTGTGTATAAATACATAACGGGCCATACAATAAACTACTGGGCATTGTTCACCAATAGAACATGTCAAAGGACACGAGGACATCCCTTAAGACTTGAAGAAAAAAGGTTAGTCTTCAAGCTCGGAAAGGGTTTTTCACTGTGAGAACGGTAAAGCTATGGAACTGTCTTCCTGTGGACGTTGTTATGGCAGGTTCATTGGTCAGTTTAATAAAAAGCTGGATGAGTTTCTACAAACAAGGAATGTTTCAAGTTACTGGTATTGATACATAAAGTAGAGTTGGGGAAAGGGTTTGTCACTGTGAGAACGGTAAAGCTATGGAACTGTCTTCCAGTGGACGTTGTTATGGCAGGTTCATTGGTCATTTTCAAAAAAAAAGCTGGATGAGTTTTGCAAACAAGGAATGTTACAAGTTACTGGTATTGATACATAAAGTAGAGTTGGGAAAGGGTTTGTCCTGTGAGAAGGGTAAAGCTATGGAACTGTCTTCCAGTGGACGTGTTATGGCAGGTCATTGGTCAGTTTAATAAAAAGCTGGATGAGTTTCTACAAACAGGAATGTTACAAGTTACTGGTATATGATACATAAAGTAGAGTTGGGAAGGGTTTGTCACTGTGAGAACGGTAAAGCTATGGAACTGTCTTCCAGTGGACGTTGTTATGGCAGGTTCATTGGTCAGTTTAATAAAAAGCTGGATGAGTTTCTGCAAACAAGGAATGTTGCACAAGTTACTGGTATTGATACATAAAGTAGAGTTGGGAAAGGGTTTGTCACTGTGAGAAGGTAAAGCTATGGAAACTGTCTTCCAGTGGACGTTGTTATGGCAGGTTCATTGGTCAGTTTAATAAAAAGCTGGATGAGTTTCTGCAAACAAGGAATGTTGCAAGTTACTGGTATTGATACATAAAGTAGAGTTGGGAAAGGGTTTGTCACTGTGAGAACAGTAAAGCTATGGAACTGTCTTCCAGTGGACGTTGTTATGGCAGGTTCATTGGTCAGTTTAATAAAAGCTGGATGAGTTTCTACAAACAAGGAATGTTACAGTTACTGGTATTGATACATAAAGTAGAGTTGATCCAGGAAATTTCCGATTGCCACTTGGAGTCAGGAAGGAATTTTTTCCCCCTCAGAAATTTGGTGGGGTTTTTTGCCTTCCTCGGATCAACAGTTAGGCAGGAAATGAGGAATATTGCTAGATGGGTTGGACTGATGGACGTATGTCTTTATTCAACTCTCAAATACTATACTAATTAGAAATGACTTAGAAAAACAAGGAATGGATCATTTTAATCAGCGTTTTGTGGGGTATAAGAGAGGTGAAAGGTTTAATAACATTTTATATAATGAGGAGTCACCTAAATGTATATGATTATCATACCCTATAGTTCTTCTTTAAGAAGGGAGTCAAGCGCTGATTTCTTTCTGTCCATTTGCAGTGAGCACGGTACAGCAGGGATCGAGGCCCAAAGGATTGGCAACCCTTATACAGGGCAGCAAGGAAAGGCTGGGAGTTGTAGTTTTTAAACATCTGGAGGCTGGAGGTTGAAGATCCTTGCTGTACAATACGGAACAGTGGAGATCTCCAAGGCTCCACAGAACTGTTATGGGTTGTACTTTATCCAATATGGATGGCAAGATCCAATTGTCCAATGTTGATGTTCCATTTGGGGTCAATAAGGAACATTTTCTTTGAATATAAGAACTCAGAACAATCCCTGTCTAAGTGGCGTCTCGGTGAATTACAGCAGCTCTGAATGATCTGTTTCTAATTGCAAGTGATGTAACCAGATAATCAATTTATTACTGGCAAAGATCCTTTCTTACTGTGATTTACTGTCTAATCCAGCTTTCCTGATAATCTGCGTTAATCACCTGCCGTGGACAAACACAATTTAAAGTTCCCAAGTTTCCCCCTACAGTATATATATATATATATACTGTATGTACAGATTTACATTCTACCTATGGATTGTATATATGTATTCTATAGAATATACTACAAGTACAGATATAATAGATATATATACTGTATACTGTATGTACAGATTTACATTCTACCTATGGATTGTATCTATGTATTCTATAGAATATACTACAGGTGCAGATAGAATAGATATATATACTGTATACTGTATGTACAGATTTACATTATACCTATGGATTGTATCTATGTATTCTATAGAATATACTACAGGTGCAGATAGAATAGATATATATACTGTATACTGTATGTACAGATTTACATTCTACCTATGGATTGTAATATAGTATTCTATAGAATATACTACAGGTGCAGATATAATAGATATATATACTGTATACTGTATGTACAGATTTACATTCTACCTATGGATTGTATCTATGTATTCTATAGAATATACTACAGGTGCAGATAGAATAGATATATATACTGTATACTGTATGTACAGATTTACATTCTACCTACGGATTGTATATATGTATTCTATAGAATATACTACAGGTGCAGATAGAATAGATATATTACTGTATACTGTATGTACAGATTTACATTCTACCTACGTTGTATCTATGTATTCTATAGAATATACTACAGGTGCAGATAGAATAGTATATATACTGTATACTGTATGTACAGATTTACATTCTACCTACGGATTGTATCATTTATTCATGAATATACTACAGGTGGCAGATAGTAGATATATATACTGTATACTGTATGTACAGATTTACATTCTACCTATGGATTGTATATATGTATTCTATAGAATATACTACAGGTGCAGATAGAATAGATATATATACTGTATACTGTATGTACAGATTTACATTATACCTACGGATTGTATATATGTATTCTATAGAATATACTACAGGTGCAGATAGAATAGATATATATACTGTATACTGTATGTACAGATTTACATTCTACCTATGGATTGTATATATGTATTCTATAGAATATACTACAGGTGCAGATATAATAGATATATATACTGTATACTGTATGTACAGATTTACATTATACCTATGCATTGTATATATGTATTCTATAGAATATACTACAGGTGCAGATAGAATAGATATATATATATACTGTATACTGTATGTACAGATTTACATTCTACCTATGGATTGTATCTATGTATTCTATAGAATATACTACAGGTGCAGATAGAATAGATATATATATATACTGTATACTGTATGTACAGATTTACATTCTACCTATGGATTGTATCTATGTATTCTATAGAATATACTACAGGTGCAGATATAATAGATATATATACTGTATACTGTATGTACAGATTTACATTCTACCTATGGATTGTATCATGTATTTATAGAATATACTACAGGTGCAGATAGAATAGATATATTAACTGTATACTGTATGTACAGATTACATTCTACCTATGGATTTAGTATATGTATTCTATAGAATATACTACAGGTGCAGAGAGATAGATATAAATACTGTATACTGTATGTACAGATTTACATTATACCTACGGATTGTTATATAGTATTCTATAGATATACTACAGGTGCAGATAGAATAGATATATATACTGTATACTGTATGTACAGATTTACATTCTACCTATGGATTGTATGTTATGTATTCTATAGAATATACTACAGGTGCAGATATATAGATATATATACTGTATACTGTATGTACAGATTTACATTCTACCTATGGATTGTATCTATGTATTCTATAGAATATACTACAGGTGCAGATAGAATAGATATATATATACTGTATACTGTATGTACAGATTTACATTATACCTATGGATTGTATATATGTATTCTATAGAATATACTACAGGTGCAGATAGAATAGATATATATAATGTATACTGTATGTACAGATTACATTCTACCTATGGATTGTATCTATGTATTCTATAGAATAAATACAGGTGCAGATATAATAGATTATATACGTGTACTGTATGTACAGATTACATTTACCTATGGATTGGATCTATGTATTCTATAGAATATACTACAGGTGCAGATAGAATAGATATATTACGTATACTGTATGTACAGATTTACATTATACCTACAGATTGTATAATGTATTCTATAGAATATACTACAGGTGCAGATAGAATAGATATATATACTGTATACTGTATGTACAGATTTACATTCACCTATGGATTGTATATATGTATTCTATAGAATATACACAGGTGCAGATAGAATAGATATAAATACTGTATACTGTATGTACAGATTTACATTATACCTACGGATTGTATATATGTATTCTATAGAATATACTACAGGTGCAGATAGAATAGATATATATATACTGTATATATGTACAGATTTACATTCTATCTACGGATTGTATATATGTATTCTATAGAATATACTACAGGTGCAGATAGAATAGATATATATAGATATGGCTTATATGGACGTTATTAGGGGCTTATATGGACGTTATTAGGGGCTTATATGGACGTTATTAGGGGCTTATATGGACGTTATTAGGGGCTTATATGGACGTTATTAGGGGCTTATATGGACGTTTAGGGGCGCTTTAGGGGACGTTATAGGGGCTTATATGGACGTTATTAGGGGCTTATATGGACGTTATTAGGGCTTATATGGACGTTATTAGGGGTTATAGGACGGATTTATTAGGGGCGATATGGGACTTATAGGGGCTTTATGGAGCGTTATTAGGGGTATATGGACGGTTATTAGGGGCTTATATGGACGTTATAGGGGCTTATATGGACGTTATTAGGGGCTTATATGGACGTTATTAGGGGCTTATATGGACGTTATTAGGGGCTTATATGGAAGTTATTAGGGGCTTATATGGACTTATTAGGGGCTTATATGGACGTTATTAGGGGCTTATATGGACGTTTATTAGGGGCTTATATGGACGTTATTAGGGGCTTATATGGAAGTTATAGGGGCTTATATGGACGTTATTAGGGGCTTATATGGACGTTATTAGGGGCTTATATGGACGTTATTAGGGGCTTATATGGACGTTATTAGGGGCTATATGGACGTTATTAGGGGCTTATAGGACGTTATAGGGGCTTATATTGGACGTTATTAGGGGCTTATATGGAAGTTATTAGGGGCTTATATGGACGTTATTAGGGGCTTATATGGACGTTATTAGGGGCTTATATGGACGTTATTAGGGACTTATATGGACGTTATTAGGGGTTTATGTAATAAAAAGGGCATCTACCAATGACCTGTTAGCTTTGTACTGGGCTTCTGCAGTTAGATAACATTTGATTGGTTGTTTAATTAATAGCACAGGCTCAACGTTCCCCCCTCTTGTTTCATTCCGTACAGTAAACGCCATAGTGTGGCCTACAGCTTCCATCGTGGGAGAGGTTAACTAAACACATCAATCATTTTTCCCCCCACATAAAATATGGAACATTTCCAAGGATATGTTCCAATCGAATTTCCCTTTTAGGGGTTGCCAGGAACCCCCCGTCATTTTTGGTCCCCTTGGTTTAATAGAACCACCGTTCTATTCATTAACAAGCGTCCAATCTATGACTGCTATGAATTACACTGCATATTCCTCTCCCTCCCCTGGCCAGGCTTGAATTGGCTCCTATCGATTTTGTGTCTCTCTCCCGCACAGTAACTTTTCATTAGAAACACAAATGTCTCCAGAACACCTTCGTTTAAAGCTCCGCTCCTAACCAATGCTTAGCGGGGAGAAGGGGTGCGGGCATGATCTGCCATTTACGTAGGATGACTGTCAAGGCTGGAACAAGCGCGTTTAGCTAACAGGGCCTTGTTACAACAATGACTTACTCAGCTGCTACCATTCTAGGCTCGCTTGGTTCATTCACAGCTTGTGTTTTACTAAATGACATTACGAAATGTGTATATAACATGTATTGTATATAGCGTGTACTGTATATAGCATGTACTATATATAGTGTACTATATATAGCATGTACTGTATATAGCTTGTATTGTATATAGCGTGTATTGTATATAACGTGTACTGTATATAGCGTGTATTGTATATAGCGTGTATTGTATATAGCGTGTACTGTATAAAGCGTGTATTGTATATAGCATGTATTATATATAGCGTGTATTGTATATAGCAGGTATTGTATATAACATGTATTGTATATAGCATGTACTGCATATAGCGTGTATTTTATATAGCATGTATTATATATAGCCTGTATTGTATATAGCAGGTATTGTATATAACATGTATTGTATATAGCATGTACTGCATATAGCGTGTATTGTATATAGCGTGTACTGTATAAAGTGTGTATTTTATATAGTATGTATTATATATAGCCTGTATTGTATATAGCAGGTATTGTATACAGCAGGTATTGTATATAGCATATATTATGTATTGTATATAGCAGGTATTGTAAATAGCATATATTGTATATAGCAGGTATTTTATATAGCATATATTATATATAGCATGTATTGTATATGGCACGTATTGTATATAGCATATATTGCATATAGCAGGTATTTTATATAGCATATATTATATATAGCATGTATTGTATATGGCACGTATTGTATATAGCATATATTGCATATAGCAGGTATTTTATATAGCACAAATTGTATATAGCACGTATTGTATATATCATGTTTTGTATATAGCATGTATTGTATATAGTGCACATTGTATATAGCACATATTGTATATAGTGCACATTGTATATATTATGTATTGTATATAGCCTGCAATATATTTCCCCTTTAACTCTTTATTCCGTACCTCCTGGTATTGACTTATTCCTACTCTACCTGGTAAAGCAAGGACACACATTGCCCAAAGTATTTCCAACACTTAGCTCCTTATTTCCTGGTAGTGATTTAGTCCTACTCTACCTGGTAAAGCAAGGACACACATTGCCCATAGTATTTCCAACACTTAGCTCCTTATTTCCTGGTAGTGATTTAGTCCTACTCTACCTGGTAAAGCAAGGACACACATTGCCCATAGTATTTCCAACTCTTATCTCCTGGTAGTGATTTAGTCCTACTCTACCTGGTAAAGCAAGGACACATTGCCCATAATATTTCCAACGCTTAGCTCCTTATTTCCTTATCAAAGCAAGGACACATCTTGCCAATAGAATTACCAACTTTTAGTTTATAATCTAGTGGTAGTGATTTAGTCTTAAGTCCCAACATAGCAAGGCTGGGAGGATCAGTGTTTACAGCGAGAGGGTTAAAGCATTTCTGATTGATGACATACTTAATGTATTTATGCATTGAATTTATACATTCTGTAGGTCTGATAAATGTTCCTTCTGTGCTAGAGAGAAATCAATCACCATTCTCCTGGAATATATACATATAGATTACATTTGGTTGTCTGTCATTGTATGCGGCCGTTTTCTTCGCTTTTCCCGGGATTACAGTACTTAACCTTTGGATTTCCATTGATTTAACATTTCTGTATTGGATATGTGTGGATGTGTGCATATGTATATATGTGTGTGTGTGCATGTAATAGATAAAATATTTTTAGAGTTTTTGTAAAGGGTTTAATAACAAAACACCTTTATTCCTTTCTCTAGCATATAAATTATTATTAAACCTCTGGCTGAGTGGCTGTGTATCATAATGGTTTGGGGACATTCATGGGCGATGGTTAATGTACTCCCATTGGACCTTGGGATGTTGGCCACAGGGAAGCCATCTTTTGGTCTCACACACTTATTATGGGTGATGCTTAGGCCCCTATTGTATGACTTACCAATGTTTCCTTACAATGTGATAGGCTGTTGTGGCCTCAGGGAGCCCCATATGCAATGCTATTCAAACAGTCCAGTTGGAAGTGGCCACTTATAAAACTCGGTATGTCCAGAATTACCCCGACTACATAGTCCACATGATTCCATTATTGGTAAATTAAGGTTCTTCATCTCTTATTCCCTTCTAACTGGGAACAAGGATACATATAGAATTCACGTGGGAACATCTCTCTTATTCCAAACTCAGTTGCTACAGTCTCCATTTAAATATCTTATTCGGTGGAACGTGCCACTGATTTGGTGCTTAAAAAGAATGTCACCGGTTCAGCCTAAAACCAAATGGTCTTTGCAATGCCAAACTATGAAAGGTTAAGATTAGGTTAAGCCGAGGAAGCTCCATGATAATTACCGTTATCTGCTGATCCAGAAACTATTCGCACAAATTGCAAACTGGAAACTTAAAAAAAAAGAAAAACTGACAAGTTAATAGCAACTTACATCCTACTACTCATCGCCCTGTTTACTATGGGAATAAACAGCTGAGAATTACAGCTGAATGTATGAACATTATTAGTGAACTTCCCAATTCTCTCTTTATGGGCGTAAACCAAATATTCCCCTCTGGGACTAATGAACACCTTGGAACACGTCAAGTCATTTATGGCCTTTCGGTGTTGACTGTTTAATTTGCAGCCATGATTTTTTTTCTTGCTAATGGGCAGATCTGGGCTAAGTTCATTTTGCTCTTTGAATCCTCCATCTTCCCCACAAATGATATAGAAATAGATGGTTCGTTGTCAGAATTCTAGCCTCAAAGATTGTCAAAAAGTGAAGTACCGTGTCAGGGGCCTTGTTAGTGTTAAAATGTCTGTTTCTAAATTCTAATTTATTCTTAAAACATCTACCGATTCCCTGGTAATTACTAGAATGGTCAAGAATGTCTCGGTACACGAACGGTTATTTCAGTTTAATTATTGATGGTTATGTCTTCTTTCCATGTAGAGTTGGTATATTTTGAAGACTTGTACACGTGACAGACCGATTCAGACATGTTCCTTGCTTGTCTACCCATTGATAACTTGTAGGGGGTAGTGATGGCCCAGTTCGCGGATCTGAACACGAATCCGCAGCGTATTTACCTCGTTTGCGAACGGCGGATATCGCGGATTTCTCGTATTTTCGAAAACGCATGAAAATACGTACTTTCGAAAATTTTCTAAATTACGAAGATTTTTCGGATTTTTGAAAATGCGGGAAATACGTATTTTCGAAAATTTTCGAAATTACGAGGATTTCTCGTATTTTCGAGGATTTTTTTCATTTTAATGGGTCCGCTCGAAAATTTTCTCGAAAATTCACGGATCTGCGAGCAGACCGGATTTTGTGAAGTTCGGACATCTCTAGTAGGGGGCAGAACCAGACAAACATGGCAGGCCTGTCTTTTATGGATTCATTTGAGCAAACCCAAAGGGTAAGGACATGGGAACTATTGGGGAGGTTGTAGGTTTTAGTGGTAGAGTTCTCCTTGAATTGTTCCCGTATGAATCTTTTATTGTATTGGAAGTAAAATAGAGTTTTCCTACCTCCTGTTTTACCGTCATTTTTTTTTCTTAAGAAATAAGGCCTAAGGACTAACATATCAGAAAACAAAAAAGTTATTTATAGAATCTCCAAAGAATTGGTCAGATAAATACATTAGGTATCTTGGATTTTGTGTGCATTGTGTCCCATAGTGTGATCGATAAAATCATAAAAAGTCAAGTATTAAAAAGTGTCCAATATCAGTTTACAATCGTGATACATCAATAGTAAAAACTACATATTAAAATATTAAAGGGTATCTCTGTAGTATAGGACACCCTAGCCCGCCCCCAACCGCCATGTTTGTTTAGTTAAAAATGCAGCAGAAATGTACTTACATTGCTTTGTTCCCCTGGCGCTCTTATCCAGGCTCACTGCTTGCCGGAAGTTGCAAGCAGGGGCAGCCAATCACAGACGCGGCTCCCGGCAATGCAGAGTCCCGGGGGAAGGAAGCATTATAAGTACATTTCTGCTGCTTTTTTAACAAAATGAACAAGGTGGTTGGGGGTGGGCTAGGGTGCCCTACACTAATAAAACCTTTTTTTTAATAGGTAGGGAACCAAGCTGCAGATTGATCCTAATGGATGGAGGGGGCTTCCCTGCGCATGCCTGAGTACCTACCGGATGACAAGGAGGAGGCAAAAAACTTTTCACACAAAGACAGCTCCTACTCTTCAGTTTCCTGGACTTTGAACAATCACTGCAGGAGAATCATAAGGAGCAGAGGTGTAAGGTAAGGATTTTTTTTAACACTACACAGTGGGGCCAGTATGGGGTTAAATTTTGTTTTGGGGGTGGACATGCCTTTTAAAACTCAATAATAAAATATTAGGAAATCTCGGGTTGAGAAGTTAAATTCAATAAATAAAACAATGTACAGGTTTACAAACTATGACAAAGTTTCCGTCCAATCATCGGTATTTGACACGTTTCATCGAAACGCGTTTAGGGAAATCTGGTGATTTGGTTAAACAAAGCAGTGGTTAAGTACAGGAGAAAACTGCTTATATAGGGTGGAAAAAAATACATTGCAGTTCATTAAGAGATGCTTTGGTGAACAGAAAGAGACGCCTTCAACTCAGTCAATGTCAGCTTACGGACGCACCGCTCGACAAGAAAATGAAGCACGGACTTCCCCGGGTTTGAAAGATGTTCTATAGCAGGCAGAAGGTTTTGCTGCTGTAAGATTTAAAAGAAGTCGCTGGTCCCTAATCATCCAGACATGCTGACTCTAGAGACAAAATTGTCTAGAAAAGGGACTGACTTGGCCTGGGAATTTCATTTCTTTATTCTTTATGGCAATTAGACTTAGCGATAGTATATAACAGTGAAGAACACTGTAAGTAACCTTAGTGTGTGAACTATATGGGAGACTGTACAGCACTAGAATATATAAGCTCAAGATGGGTCCCGGGGGAGAAGATGCAGTTTTGGGGGTAAAATTGGACTTTTATCTTTATTCAACCTCTAAACATTGTGCGGTCTGCTCACATTCCTCTAGGCTACTGAAACCTTATTGCTGATTGGCTAGAGTAAATTGCAATATTAAAATCAGTTTCGGGGGGCGATATTGTTCCTATTTAATTATTTCATTCGGTTATTGTTCAAGTCTTCTAAATGTACCTTCTGTCTTCAGGGGCATGGAGTCTGCAAATTACTTTAGATTCAAACCAATGAAAAGGCTTGCACGTTGCTGGGAGAGCATGATGGGATCTGTAGTTCATCAAGTTTCAATTTATTCATGGATGGATTGTTTTAATAACAAGACAAATGTTCAGTTCAGTAGGTGTTTGTAAGATGCGTTTGATGTCTACGTTCTGTTAAAGGGTCAATAGTGAGAAGAAGGCCTTTGATTCAAAGTTTTCCTCTTTGGATAGTACGCCTGCTGGTCGGATGAGTAAGATTTATCAATGGAAGGAATACATGTGCCATGAACTTTAAATTCCCTTAATTCTGCAGGAGACACTGAGTCTACAAGAGGGACTATTGCTACATCTAAATGATAAGGAAGCCATGTTTATACACAAGACACTGGTCTACAAGAGGGACTATTGCTACAACTAAATGATAAGGAAGCCATGTTTATAAACAAGACACTGGTCTACAAGAGGGACTATTGCTACATCTAAATGATAAGGAAGCCATGTTTATACACAAGACACTGGTCTACAAGAGGGACTATTGATACATCTAAATGATAAGGAAGCCATGTTTATACACAAGACACTGGTCTACAAGAGGGACTATTGATACATCTAAATCATAATGGTAATGAAATTGAGAATATGTTCTAAGTAACCCGAGGGTCTCAGGGATTGTTCCCTGTTTCTCTGTAAATCTTATGAGAATTAGATCTACAAATCTCCAGGGCCTCATATTGTTTACAAATCTTCTTGGGACAAAGAAAGAAATTCAATCACTTGAGAAGTGTGAACGCAGATTTCCAGTTGACTTGAAGAATTTTCCGTTCAGCGGCATATGTATCCAGTATTTACTAAACACCCAAAGAGGCCATCAAAAGCTTTTAAACTAGCCCAGGACTCTTCCACCCATGTGTCCATGTAATTATAATGAGAACAAAATGCGTTTCAGGATATAAGTAAAAAACTGCTCCGAGGCTTAATAGAACCAATCCGTTCTGTGCGCGGAAACATAATTTATACATAATATTATAAGATGCAACTTCTTGCTATATCTACTGTACATTTTCTTTTTTGAAACTTGAGGCCGACATCACCGGGGAAATTTCAATAACACATGTATTTTTTATCCGTGTTGTTTTTTTTTTTTGCTTGGGCCTGCTAAAAAATGATTCAGTGTGTCAGGCTCTGAAAGGGGAAAAGGAAAAAAGCTTTATCAGCTGTGTGACTTTGTGTGTTGACTGCTTTGAACCGTTCTATTTGGAACACAGACATACATTTAATTCTATACATAATTTAATGTGAGAAACTGAGATACCCATTTCATAAAAGCCGTCTCTCTCCATTAAGGCTGTCAGTGAGATGGATGCAGCGTTCTTTAATTTTTTGGAAACGTTACCTTATGGCGTTGTGTGCTTCTTCTTGTTTAAATAAAACTAGAGTTCGGATAGGCTGGGGGTGAATTAATAATCAATCATTTATAATGTCGTAATATGAAAAGAGATGAAGCTCCATCTTTAGATGGAGCCTTCACACTAAAAAATTCCTCAACATTTCGAGGTCAAAGGTCCTCCGTTGTTGAGGTCCATCCCATGTCTAAAGCTCGATCACACTGGCTCATTATATTTTCTAAAAAATAAGTCGGACAAGTTGAACTAAAAATGTATTTCTTCTTATTCAGTTGTCCGAACCAGCAAGGTTCTTAGTGGTTGATTGACTCCTTAGAATACTTTACGTTGGGTCTATTGCAAATCCTAAAAATAATTAAGTCCCAGCAGTCATAAAAAATTAAATTAAACTCGAGTTCCCCCTCCAGATACGGGGAAATCAGCAAGTCTTGCTGGAAGTAGCACACAGTGCAGAATTAAACAAAACATGTGGCTGACTCAACTTTATCACAAATTCCTGCACTATAGTATTTTATTTTATTCTTTCCTGAATGGTAAGTATTTTTTCCCCTGCACGGTGTGGGCTATAGATGGATATCCTGATTTATCTCATTTCGTTCTTTGTCATTGATTGATACTTTGGCCAAAAGGGTAAAGAGAGAAAAAACAATTTAAGAACAAGACGGGAAAGACTGCAACAACTTTTTGTTGAATGGGAGACTTACAAGTCTCTAAAGCTCTTTTAGACAATATTTCTTTATCCCAATAATTGGAAGGAGATGATGGTATTTTAAAAGGACCAGTAGTGTTTATTAATGATATTGGCCCTTCATCGTTATGGTATTTAATGACTGTGACACAAATTTTATGTCCCGTTTTCACAGAACAAGAACAGAGAGGCACTATTGCTCTCCATTACTGCTGCTGTCCTATGTATGGTGTGATTGTGTGTCTTAAATTGCGTGACCTTAAACCCAGCTATTTCCTGGTATCTAGAAAGTCACGCTAATGTCCTGCAACCACCACAGTACATTGCCGCAGGTAGTCTTAAAGTCATGCGTACATCGGAGCTAAAGGCCTAACGTGATTTTCGAATATTTAGCACTTACTCTATAAGTAAATCATCCCCAATATAAAGGAAATATTTACTTAGCGAGCAAGTTAAAATTCTTGCCCCTTTCTCCTCGGACCATTGTCCTATTGGTGGCCCAATGAAGAAACCAATGATCAGGGCAGATAAAAGATGTGTGTGGTGAGTAACATTAAGCCTTGATAGTGACTAGTAACTGATATAATTTGGTTTGCGGTCAAATAATAAGTAGAGCAAGTAAATAATAAGTAGAGCAAGTTGGGAATCTCGACCCTCCTTAATGTTCCCACGTTGTTTCAACTTTGGCTTCCACAGCATTTCCCATTTTGGAACTTTTTCTTAACTATCTGTCCAAGTCAATTGCCATTGGTTTAACTTGAATTTATCTGCGTGAACTCAGCTTTACTTTCAAAGCAATAAAATACCGTCCGTATTAGAATGTACAGCTTGCAAATAATTGGAAAAAGAAAAAGCATCACGCACTTGGAAACAATTATATACTGTACAACTTCAGGATTTGAAGACATTGCATGGAAGGCTTCTTTCAAGGGCTAAGTTAAAGCTATGAACACACACGAACAGATTCCTGTACAATCAATGAGACCCCTAGGCTAATCTGCTGTAATATGGTCACACTAATAGGATTGTTAGCTATCACAGCGGAGTTGTCAATTCACACAGGAACTTAGAAGATTTTACATTCCTGTGATCCCCATTGGCTGTTAACATTTCACAGCCATGAGGTAATTGGGCAAGACGAGATATATTCTGATTGACCAATTTGAGCCATTATCTTCTTTTGAAACAAATCGTTAGAGTGTGTTTAGTGTGGAAGGGCAGCACTAGATGGACATTTGTCTAATTCCACCAATAATAATTGTAACTATGATGGAATTTTAGGTGTGTAAAAAAGATCAAAATAGACAAATGCATCAGAGGAATTTTATTCACACAGGTTTTAGACAAATGTCTATTATTGGAAGGTCTATCAAAGTGGTTAAGTGTGTAGACTACGCTTGCTTTGAGTTGCGATTTTGGGTGTGACTTGTAAAGTAATTACTAGTTTTATCTTCAGGGCTCCAATTTATGTTTTTGGGGGGATTTTAGAGATACTGTTGATGACACTATTATGAATACAAGCTAATCAACTGTATCATTTGTAGCCCATTGATGAATGGCAAAACGGAAAAATAAAATAACCTGCTGTTAGCAATGTGGGTTGTATTTTGTTTCTAAATATCTATATCTCTTTAAATTCTCTGAAAGGTTCCAGTAAACTATATTCCATATAAAAAACAAAAAAAATTGTTCTATCATCTTAATTGCCTAAATGCATCCTTCTGCTCAGAGGGACATAAAAATTGCTAATTGTAGAGCTGTTGTCTATCACTTCTGTACTGAGCATGCCCAAGAGCATTAAACAGTGAAGGGGGCAGTCCCCAGTGGATTTATCTACAAGTAAGAAAGATAAACTTTATAATACTGGATTCTGTGATGTTTCATTTGAATCAGCATTTCTGGATCACAAAGTCACAAGAAAATGTATTTTAGTCTAAGATTTCCTTTAATAACTTGAATCTCTTTTATCTTTGTATGATTCCCCCAATTTCTCGTCCACTTATTCCTTTGTATATGTTCAGTCTCTGACCTCCAGCACTTTCCGTTTTTTATAACTTTCTACAATCTAACTACCCAGAACGCCAGCAAATCGCCGTTCAATAAACAAATACTTCTCCGCATTATTTTTTGCAGGAATTGTACTTTTTTTTCCCTCTCTCTTCTCCCTTTAAAGTAAATGCTGCCTCTGCAAAGAGAAGAGAAAAAAAAAAAAAGGTTGTGGCCTGGTTGACAGATGCTTAAGAAATACCGGTGAATTCTGCGACTCAGGCCCGAAATATTTGTAGTCCCGGGACTGTATTTAGTCACTAATCACTGTGGGATTCTCCAACTATCTCAAGTTACTTTCTAAGCAGAAAGGAAGATTTGCTGAGGATATTGGACAAAAGATTCCAACTCTCAGATACAGTCTATGGATCAGATAAAGTTTTGCATCCATTAACTTAATTCATTTCTTACGGCTAAAAAAATGGGGGGTTTCTTGTGGAAGCAAAGATGTTGGAGCTTTATAAGCGCAATGTATTTTTATGGCAGTTGCCAATAACTTAGTATGCGTCATTTGTTAGAATTGTTGTCTTTGTGTGTTACATGTTACAGGATCAGAAAGAGAAACATGTAAGTGTATGACCCATAGTTCTTAAGGTATACTATCAGGGTTATTATAAAAGTTCTTATCGTTAAAATGGTGCTAATTTTGCCCCAACCAACAGATGTTAGGTTTCAAATATTAAATGATATTGATGTTGGGGAAAAATTAGCACTATTTTAAACAATAAGAACTTTTATTGAATCTCCATGTATATCTTTTAAAGTGGTCTACTGCCACCTTCTCTGAATGACAGATCTCTTGAGTACATAAGACACCTAATTCAATAAAAATCGATAATAACAGTCTGAAATAAGTTGGCAAATGCACCATATAAGATTAGGAATTTCAACAGTGCAACTTTTATCTAATTAGGGAGGAGGGAACAAAAGTTTTTCCTAAAATTCAATTCCTTCTTTCTTTTTTTTTTTTTTAAATATATAAATATAAGCCTTCCAGGTCTGATATTTACCAGACAGAATTCATGAGTCTATGATAAATAATTCAGCTTTCTCCATCGTGAAAATGTTGAATTTGGCTCCGTGTAACACATTAACGAGAGAGAATTGCCTGGTCCCTAAGCAATCGCAGTTGCTGATTAAACTAAGCTTAATTTATACAGTTTTAATGAATGCTCATAAAATGATATTTATAACAAAAATAAAGTATATATTACTATTAAAAAGTGCATGCATATAAAGAATATATTATTATTAACATAATGCCGTAAGCAGGGGCCTACCGAACATTTACATAAACAATATCTGTTATTGGATAAGGCAATCGTTGTCATAAGCAGACTTGAATATTTATTTACATACAAGGACATAAAGCATCGAAGCAATAATAAAATGATCAGTATTATATTTTAACCCCTGAAACTTTGTCATGACGCATGGAGATAGAACTCTGCCTGGACCGCTAGAGGAAAATAGATTTTTACAAATCACTTTTAATCATTTTTGTAGCCACCTCAAGATTCATACAAGAAAACTCAAATATGTTGAAGGTTAATGGCCAATTATACTCTGACTAACACACCCACCTCAAATGCTGATCGCCAACATTTGGATTCTCTCTATAGGGTCTGTAACAAGCTTGTCAAAGCCGTCTTGTCTAGTTTCCAGGCTTATCAATGGGAGATACACTCCTTGCAGAGCCTGTTTCCCATGGCCAAATCTCAAAACAGCCCAGGAAGTAGGGAGACACCTGCGCTAGCGTCCAGACTTTAAAAGGCATGCCCACCTTAAAAAAGAAAAACTGGTCACATGCCTGTTACCTACCCCCAACCCCAACTGATATATATGACACATTAGTCGATGTATTATAACCAGATATTTAAGTATAATTATTGCCTTCACTCTGGCAGAGTAAGCTGGCTCCTGCCTTCATGCAGTCTATCAAAGCTGTGGCTGCCAATATCACAGCCAATGATTGTCTGCCTATTCCCCCCGCTGCCTCCTCTGCACATGCTCAAGCTTATAAAAAGCTCACAGAGCAAAGGGAGGAGACAGATACCTTTCCAGAATGGAAAAATAACTTTTCATTAAATATCTAATTATAAATGCATGTAGTAAACTGGTAAAATAACGTTAATTGACAAATCACAAGATTACATACCCTATAGAGAGAACCCGGGGTGAGGAGCTATTGGTTAGGTCCTGGGTGGGGGCAGGAAGGACTTCTAGAAAATCTCAACTTGATCTGACCAATCACATCACCACAAAGGAAAATGGTTCTATTGTCCTGCTGAGGCGTGCAACAATTTTTTCCGGCCTGGAAAAGATTTCTTTTTATTATTTTTTGTTATTGGCCTAAAGGTTAAATAACTTTGGTTAGGTCTTTGTTTAACTGGCAATGTATCCAAACATTAAACATTCTAAATATAAAATGGACGCCCAGCGCACACACCGAACCTGTCCCCTAACACCTACGTAAACACTTTGCACAACAAGCTACGGTCTTAAAACATCAGCCTGAATATCCCCCCTCTGATTCTATGGTTTTAGATCTGAAATGATTTTCTCCTTAAGCACGTTAGTAAAGGCGCTAATTTTGCCTGGACCATTATTAGATCATGAGATCGGGGGCCACACAGAGGTGTAAAATAACATTTCATTCGCATGAATGGCTATTGCGTCCCTATCAGGTGCCGTAATGTCAGGTGCTTATTGTGAGATGTCGAAGTTGCAAATTGCACATTATCCAACTAAAACACCTGGCATTTCTAATCATTAGAAAGCAGAGCCCACTTTGCCCTATCCCCGGAGGATCCCTCCAATTGGTCAGAGGCACGAATGAATGTTTATATGATTACGATGAGTCAAGAAAGGCGGAGGCAATTGAAAAATAGACCTGGGAGAATGGCGTTACGTGCTGAATAGCAAGGCCAGGAAACAAATTGCTTACAGGAACAGAATTGTATTTTATTAACTAAACACAGGGAGACATTTGTCCCATAATACTCCTAAGTGATGGGATTGTTTGTCTCTTAAAGACAGAGCGAGGTAAAATGGGGTCAATAATAATTGTAGAAGGGGACAGTGTGGATAGGAAATTATGACATGTCCTTGGCACCATTCTTGGCACATTCTAGCAAAATTACTGCTCTCTGGCCCCTCCCAATCAGTGCCCCTGACACCATCTCTCTGACAATTGGATAAATTATATTGGATAAATATTGGTTTTTCTTGCTTTCTTATAGAGCTTCATTATAGAAACCAACTCTAAAAGTAAATTGTTTAGGCACCATTAAACAGCAACTGTTGATAAAACAGGCTTCCTTATCATTTAGATGTATCAATAGTTCCTCTAGTAGGCTCAGTGTCTTGTGTATTAACATGGCTTCCTTATCTTTAGATGTATCAATAGTTCCTCTAGTAGAATCAGTGTGTCTTGTGTATTAACATGGCTTCCTTATCATTTAGATGTATCAATGTCCTCTAGTAGGCTCAGTGTTTGTGTATTAACATGGCTTCCTTATCATTTAGAACAGTATAGTATTGTAGTAGCTCAGTGTCTTGTGTATAAACATGCTTCCTATCTATTAGAAGTATCAATAGTCTTCCTAGTAGACTCAGTGTTTTGTGTATTAACATGGCTTCTTTATCATTTAGATGTACCAATAGTTCCTCTAGTAGGCTCAGTGTTGTGTTATTAACATGGTTCCTTATCATTTAGATGTATCAATAGTTCCTCTAGTAGGCTCAGTGTCTTGTGTATTAACATGGCTTCCTTATCATTTAGATGTATCAATAGTTCCTCTAGTAGGCTCAGTGTCTTGTGTATAACATGGCTTCTTCTTATATTTAGATGTATCAATAGTTCCTCTAGTAGGCTCAGTGTCTTGTGTATAAACATGGCTTCCTTATCATGTAGATGTATCAATAGTTCCTCTAGTAGGCTCAGTGTCTTGGTATAACATGGCTTCATCATTTAGATGTATCAATAGTCCCTCTTGTAGACCAGTGTCTTGTGTATCAACATGGCTTCCTTATCATTTAGATGTATCAATAGTTCCTCTAGTAGGCTCAGTGTCCTGTGTATTAACCTGGCTTCTTATCATTTAGATGTATCAATAGTTCCTCCGTAGGCTCAGTGTCTTTTGTATTAACATGGCATCCTTATCATTTAGATGTATCAATAGTTCCTCTAGTAGGCTCAGTGTCTTGTGTATCAACATGGCTTCCTTATCATTTAGATGTATCAATAGTTCCTCTAGTAGGCTCAGTGTCTTGTGTATAAACATGGCTTCCTTATCATTTATTAATGTATCAATAGTTCTCTAGTAGGCTCAGTGTCTTGTGTTAAAACATGGCTTCCTTATCATTTAGATGTATCAATAGTTCCTCTAGTAGGCTCAGTGTCTTGTGTATAAACATGGCTTCCTTATCATTTAGATGTATCAATAGTTCCTCTAGTAGGCTCAGTGTCTTGTGTATTAACATGGCTTCCTATCATTTAGTTTAGTAGCAATAGGCCTCTATAGACCAGTGTCTTGTATATAAACATGACTTCCTTATCATTTAGTTGTAGCAATAGTCCCTCTTGTAGACCAGTGTCTTGTATATAAACATGGCTTCTTTATGATTTAGATGTATCAATAGTCCCTCTTGTAGACCAGTGTCTTGTATATAAACATGGCTTCCTAATCATTTAGTTGTAGCAATAGTCCCTCTTGTAGACCAGTGTCTTGTATATAAACATGACTCCTTATCATTAGTTGTAGCAATAGTCTCTTGTAGACCAGTGCTTTGTTATAAACAGGCTTCTTTATGATTTAGATGTATCAATAGTCCCTCTTGTAGACCAGTGTCTTGTTTATAAACATGGCTTCCTTATCATTTAGTGTATCATAGTCCCTCTGTTTGACCAGTGTCTTGTGTATAAACATGGCTTCCTTATCAACAACTAAATGATAAGGAAGTCATGTTTATATACAAGACACTGGTCTACAAGAGGGACTATTGCTACAACTAAATGATTAGGAAGCCATGTTTATATACAAGACACTGGTCTACAAGAGGGACTATTGATACATCTAAATCATACAACTAAATGATAAGGAAGTCATGTTTATATACAAGACACTGGTCTATAAGAGGGACTATTGCTACAACTAAATGATAAGGAAGCCATGTTAATACACAAGACACTGAGCCTACTAGAGGAACTATTGATACATCTAAACAACTAAATGATAAGGAAGTCATGTTTATATACAAGACACTGGTCTACAAGAGGGACTATTGCTACAACTAAATGATTAGGAAGCCATGTTTATATACAAGACACTGGTCTACAAGAGGGATATGATACATCTAACATAAAGAGCCATGTTATAACCAGACACTGGTCTACAAGAGGGACTATTGCTACAACTAAATGATAAGGAAGTCATGTTTATATACAAGACACTGGTCTATAAGAGGGACTATTGCTACAACTAAATGATAAGGAAGCCATGTTAATACACAAGACACTGAGCCTACTAGAGGAACTATTGATACATCTAAATGATAAGGAAGCCATGTTTATACACAAGACACTGAGCCTACTAGAGGAACTATTGATACATCTAAATGATAAGGAAGCCATGTTTATACACAAGACACTGAGCCTACTAGAGGAACTATTGATACATCTAAATGATAAGGAAGCCATGTTTATACACAAGACACTGAGCCTACTAGAGGAACTATTGATACATCTAAGATATAAGGAAGCCATGTTATACACAAGACACTGAGCCTACATGAGGAACTATTGATACATCTAAATGATAAGGAGCCATGTTAATACAAAAGACACTGAGCCTAGAGGAACTATTGATACATCTAAATATAAAGAAGCCATGTTAATACACAAGACATGAGCCTACTAGAGGAACTATTGATACATCTAAATGATAAGGAAGCCATGTTGATACACAAGACACTGGTCTACAAGAGGGACTATTGATACATCTAAATGATAAGGAAGCCATGTTTATACACAAGACACTGAGCCTACTAGAGGAACTATTGATACATCTACATGATAAGGAGCCATGTTTATACACAAGAACACTGAGCCTACTAGAGGAACTATGATACATCTAAAATGATAAGGAAGTCATGTTTATATACAAGACACTGGTCTATAAGAGGGACTATTGCTACAACTAAATGATAAGGAAGCCATGTTAATACACAAGACACTGAGCCTACTAGAGGAACTATTGATACATCTCTCTAAATGATAAGGAAGCCAGTTTATACACAAGACACTGGCCTACAAGGACTATTGATACATCTAATGATAAGGAAGCCATGTTTAATCACACAAGACCTGAGCCTACTAGAGGACTATTGATACATCTAAATGATAAGGAAGCCATGTTTATACCAAGACACTGAGCCTACTAGAGGAACTATTGATACATCTAAATGATAAGGAAGCCATGTTATACACAAGACACTGAGCCTACTAGAGGAACTATTGATACTCTAATGATAGGAGCCATGTTTAATACAAAAGACACTGAGCCTACTAGAGGAACTATTGATACATCTAAATGATAAAGAAGCCATGTTAATACACAAGACACTGAGCCACTAGGGAACTATTGATACATCTAAAATGATAGGAAGCCATGTTATACACAAACACTGAGTCTACAGAGGGACTATTGATACATCTAAATGATAAGGAAGCCATGTTTATACACAAGACACTGACCTCTAGAGAACTATTGATACATCTAATGATAAGGAAGCCATGTTTATACACAAGACACTGGCTACTAGAGGAACTATTGATACATCTAAATGATAAGGAACCATGTTAATACACAAGAAACTGAGCCTACTAGAGGAACTATTGATACATCTAATGATAAGGAAGCCATGTTAATACACAGAGACACTGAGCCTACTAGAGGAACTATTGATACATCTAAATGATAAGGAAGCCATGTTTATACACAAGACACTGAGCCTACTAGAGGAACTATTGATACAATCTACAGTAAGGAAGCACATGTTTATACACAAGACACTGATCCTACTAGAGGAACATTGATACATCTAATGATAAGGAAGCCATGTTATACACAAGCAACGAGCCTACAAGAGGACTATTGATACATCTAAATGATAGAGGCCATGTTATATACAAAGACACTGAGCCTACTAGAGGAACTATTGATACATCTAATGTAAAGAAGCCTGAATACACAAGACACTGAGCCTACTAGAGGAACTATTATACATCTAAATGATAAGGAAGCCATGTTATACACAAGACACTGGTCACTAGAGGACTATTGATACATCTAAATGATAGGAAGCCATGTTTATACCAAGACACGAGCTCTCTAGAGGAACTATTATACATCTACATGATAAGGAAGCCATGTTTATACACAAGACACTGAGCCTACTAGAGGAACTATTGATACATCTAAATGATAAGGAAGCCATGTTAATACACAAGACACTGAGCCTACTAGAGGAACTATTGATACATCTAAATGATAAGGAAGCCATGTTAATACACAAGACACTGAGCCTACTAGAGGAACTATTGATACATCTAAATGATAAGGAAGCCATGTTAATACACAAGACACTGAGCCTACTAGAGGAACTATTGATACATCTAAATGATAAGGAAGCCATGTTTATACACAGTTGCTGTTTAATGATGTGCCATAACAAATTTACTTTTAGAGTTGGTTCTATAATGAAGCTCTATAAGAAAGCAAGAAAAAACCAATATTTATCCAATATAATTTATCCAATTGTCAGAGAGATGGTGTCAGGGGCACTGATTGGGAGGGGCCAGAGAGCAGTAATTTGCTGAGAATGGTGCCAAGAATGGTGCCAAGGACATGTCAGTAATTTCCTATCCACACTGTCCCACTTCTACAATTATTTATTTGACCCCATTTTACCTCGCTCTGTCTTTAAGAGACAAACAAATTCCCATCACTTAGGAGTATTATGGGACAAATGTCTCCCTGTGTTTAGTTTATAAAATACAATTCTGTTCCTGTAAGCAATTTGTTTCCTGGCCATTGCTATTCAGCACGTAGACGCCATTCCTCCCAGGTCTATTTTTCAATTGCCTCCGCCTTTCTTGACTCATCGTAATCATATAAACATTCATTCGTGCCTCTGACCAATTGGAGGGATCCTCCGGGGATATGGCAAAGTGGGCTCTGCTTTCTAATGATTAGAAATGCCAGGTGTTTTAGTTGGATAATGTGCAATTTGCAACTTCGACAATCTGCACAATAAGCAAGCCTGACATTACGGCACCTGATAGGGACGCAATAGCCATTCAGTGCGAATGAAATGTTATTTTACGACCTCTGTGTGGCCCCCGATCTCATGATCTAATAATGGTCCAGGCAAAATTAGCGCCTTTACTAACGTGCTTAAGGAGAAAATCATTTCAAGATGCTAAAACCATAGAATCAGAGGGGGGATATTCAGGCTGATGTATTTAAGACCGTAGCTTGTTGTGCAAAGTGTTTACGTAGGTGTTAGGGGACAGGTTCGGTGTGTGCGCTGGGCGTCCATTTTATATTTAGAATGTTTAATAGTTTGGATACATTGCCAGTTAAACAAAGACCTAAACAAAGTTATTTAACCTTTAGAGGCCAATAACAAAAATAATAATAAAAAGAAATCTTTTCCAGGCCGGAAAAAATTGTTGCAGCCTCAGCAGGACAATAGAACCATGTTCCTTGTGGTGATGTGATTGGTCAGATCAAGTTGAGATTTTCTAGAAGTCCTTCCTGCCCTCACCCAGGACCTAAACCAATAGCTCCTCACCCCCGGGTTCTCTCTATAGGGTATGTAATAATCTTGTGATTTGTCAATTAACTGTTATTTTTACCAGTTTACTACATGCATTTATAATTAGATATTTAATGAAAAGTTATTTTCCATTCTGGAAAAGGTATCTGTCTCCTCCCTTTGCTCTGTGAGCTTTTTATAAGCTTGAGCATGTGCAGAGGAGGCAGCGGGGGGAATAGGCAGACAATCATTGGCTGTGATATTGGCAGCCACAGCTTTGATAGACTGCATGAAGGCAGGAGCCAGCTTACTCTGCCAGAGTGAAGGCAATAATTATACTTAAATATCTGGTTAATAATACATCGACTAATGTGTCATATATATCAGTTGGGGTTGGGGGTAGGTAACAGGCATGTGACCAGTTTTTCTTTTTAAGGGTGGGCATGCCTTTTAAAGTCTGGACGCTAGCGCAGGTGTCTCCCTACTTCCTGGGCTGTTTTGAGATTTGGCCAATGGGAAGACAGGCTCTGCAAGGAGTGTATCTCCCATTGATAAGCCTGGAAACTAGACAAGACGGCTTTGACAAGCTTGTTACAGACCCTATAGAGAGAATCCAAATGTTGGCGATCAGCATTTGAGGTGGGGGTGTTAGTCAGAGTATAATTGGCCATTAACCTTCACAAATATTTGAGTTTTCTTGTATGAATCTTGAGGTGGCTACAAAAATGATTAAAAGTGATTTGTAAAAATCTATTTTCCTCTAGCGAGTCCAGGCAGAGTTCTATCTCCATGCGTCATGACAAAGTTTCAGGGGTTATAAATATAATACTGATCATTTTATTATTGCTTCGATGCTTTATGTCTCTTGTATGTAAATAAATATTCAAGTCTGCTTATGACAACGATTGCCTTATCCAATAACAGATATTGTTTATGTAAATGTTCGGTAGGCCCCTGCTTACGGCATTATGTTAATAATAAATATATTCTTTATATGCATGCACTTTTTAATAGTAAATATATACTTTATGTTTGTTAATAAATATGCAGTTTATGAGCATTCATTAAAACTGTAATAAATTAAGCTTAGTGTATATCAGCAACTGCGATTGTCTTAGGGAGCCAGGCAATTCTCTCTCCGTTAATGTGTTACACGGAGCCAAATTCAACATTTTCACAGATGGAGAAAGCTGAATTATTTATCATAGACTCATGAATTCTGTCTGGTAAATATCAGGACCTGGAAGGCTTATATTTATATATTTATAAAAAAAAAAAAAAGAAAGAAAGGAATTGAATTTTAGGAAAAACTTTTGTTCCCTCCTCCCTAATTAGATAAAAGTTGCACTGTTGAAATTCCTAATACTTATATGGTGCATTTGCCAACTTATTTCAGACTGTTATTATCGATTTTTATTGAATTAGGTGTCTTATGTACTCAAGGAGATCTGTCATTCAGAGAAGGTGGCAGTAGACCACTTTAAAAGATATACATGGAGATTCAATAAAAGTTCTTATTGTTTAAAATAGTGCTAATTTTTCCCCAACCAATCAGATATCATTTAATATTTGAAACCTAACATCTGATTGGTTGGGGCAAAATTAGCACCATTTTAAACGATAAGAACTTTTATTGAATAACCCTGATAGTATACCTTAGAGAGAACTATGGGTCATACACTTAACATGTTTTCTCTTTCTGATCCTGTAACATGTAACACACAAAGACAACAATTCTATACAAATGACGCATACTAAGTTATTGGCAACTGCCATAAAAATACATTGCGCTTATAAAGCTCCAAACATCTTTGCTTCCACAAGAAACCCCCCATTTTTTTTAGCCGTTAAGAAATGAATTAAAGTTAATGGATGCAGAAAGCTTTATCTGATCCATAGACTGTATCTGAGAGTTGGAATCTTTTGTCCAATATCCTCAGCAAATCTTCCTTTCTGCTTAGAAAGTAACCTTGAGATAGTTGGAGAATACCACAGTGATTAGTGGACTAAATACAGTCCCGGGACTACAAATAATTTCGGGCCTGAGTCGGCAGAATTCACCTGTAATTTCTTAAGCATCTGTCAACCAGGCCACAACCTTTATTTTTTTTTTCTCTTCTCTTTGCAGAGGCAGCATTTACTTTAAAGGGAGAAGAGAGAGGGAAAAAAAAGTACAATTCCTGCAAAAAAATAATGCGGAGAAGTATTTGTTTATTGAACAGGCGATTTGCTGGCGTTCTGGGTAGTTAGATTGTAGAAAGTGATAAAAAAACGGAAAGTGCTGG
Organism: Hymenochirus boettgeri; assembly: GCA_019447015.1. NCBI lineage: Eukaryota > Metazoa > Chordata > Amphibia > Anura > Pipidae > Hymenochirus > Hymenochirus boettgeri. The sequence goes on along the minus strand of CM033469.1, from coordinate 410,473,822 downwards.
AGGTCAGAAGGACTGAACAATATACAAAGGGAATGAAGTGGAACGAGAAATTGGGGGAATCAATACAAAGATAAAAGAGATTCAAGTTTTATAAAGGAAATCTTTAGACTAAAATACATTTTCTTTGTGACTTTGTGATCCAGAAATTGCTGATTCAAATGAAACATCACAGAAATCCAGTATTATAAAGTTTATCTTTCTTACTTGTAGATAAATCCACTGGGGACTGCCCCCTTCACTGTTTTATGGCTTGGGCATGCTCAGTACAGAAGTGATAGACAACAGCTCTACAATTAGCAATTTTTATGTCCCTCTGAGCAGAAGGAATGCATTTAGGCAATTAAGATGATAGAACAATTTTTTTTGTTTTATATATGGAATATAGTTTACTGGAACCTTTCAAAGAGAATTTAAAGAGATATAGATATTTAGAAACAAAATACAACCCACATTGCTAACAGCAGGTTATTTTATTTTTACGTTTTGCCATTCATCAATGGGCTACAAATGATACAGTTGATTAGCTTGTATTCATAATAGTGTCATCAACAGTATCATCTAAAATCCCCCCAAAAAACAATAAATTGAGCCCTGAAGATAAAACTTAGTAAATTACTTTACAAGGTCAACACCCAAAATCGCAACTCAAAGCAAGCGTAGTCTACAACACTTAACACTTTGATAGACCTTCCAATAATAGACATTTGTCTAAAACCTGTGTGAATAAAAATTCCTCTGATGCATTTGTCTATTATTGATCTTTTTTAACAACCTAAAATTCCATCATAGTTACAATTATTATTGGGTGGAATTAGACAAATGTCCATCTAGTGCTGCCCTTCCACACTAAACACACTCTAACGATTTGTTTCAAAGAAGATAATGGCTCAAATTGGTCAATCAGAAATATATATCCGTCTTGCCCAATTACCTCATGGCTGTGAAATGTTAACAGCCAATGGGGATCACAGGAATGTAAAATCTTCTAAGTTCCTGTGTGAATTGACAACTCCGCATGATAGCTAAGCAATCCTATTAGTGTGACCATATTACAGCAGATTAGCCTAGGGGTCTCATTGATTGTACAGGAATCTGTTCGTGTGTGTTCATAGCTTTAACTTAGCCCTTGAAAGAAGTCTTCCATGCAATGTCTTCAAATCCTGAAGTTGTACAGTATATAATTGTTTCCAAGAGTGCTGATGCTTTTTCTTTTTCCAATTATTTGCAAGCTGTACAGTCTAATACGGACGGATATTTTATTGGCTTTGAAAGTAAAGCTGAGTTCACGCAGATAAATTCAAGTTAAACCAATGGCAATTGACTTGGACAGATAGTAAGAAAAAGTTCCAAAATGGGAAATGCTGTAGGGAAGCCAAAGTTGAAGACAACGTGGGAACATTAAGGAGGGTCGAGATTCCCAACTTGCTCTACTTATTATTTACTTGCTCTACTTATTATTTGACCGCAAACCAAATTATATCAGTTACTAGTCACTAATCAAGGCTTAATGTTTACTCACCACACATCTTTTTATCTGCCCTGATCATTGGTTTCTTCAATTGGGCCACCAATAGGACAATGGTCCGGAGGAGGAAAGGGGCAAGAATTTTAACTTGCTCGTCTAAGTAAATATTTCCTTTATATTGGGGATGATTTACTTATAGAAGTAAGTGCTAAATATAATCGAAGAATCACGTTAGGCCTTTAGCTCCGATGTACGCATGACTTTAAGACTATACCTGCAGCAATGTACTGTGGTGGTTGCAGGACATTAGCGTGACTTTCTAGATACCAGGAAATAGCTGGGTTTAAGGTCACGCAATTTAAGACACAATCACACCATACATAGGACAGCAGCAGTAATGGAGAGCAATAGTGCCTCTCTGTTCTTGTTCTGTGAAAACATGGGACATAAAATTTGTGTCACAGTCATTAAATACCATAACGATGAAGGGCCAATATCATTAATAAACACTACTGGTCCTTTTAAAATACCATCATCTCCTTCCAATTATTGGGATAAAGAGAATATTGTCTAAAAGAAGCTTTAGAGACTTGTAGAGTCTCCCATTCAACAAAAAGTTGTTGCAGTCTTTCCCGTCTTGTTCTTAAAATTGTTTTTTCTCTCTTTACCCTTTTGGCCAAAGTATCAATCAATGACAAAGAACGAAATGAGATAAATCAGGATATCCATCTATAGCCCACACCGTGCAGGGGAAAAAATACTTACCATTCAGGAAAGAATAAAATAAAATACTATAGTGCAGGAATTTGTGATAAAGTTGAGTCAGCCACATGTTTGTGTTAATTCTGCACTGTGCTACTTCCAGCAAGACTTGCTGATTTCCCCGTATCTGGAGGGGGAACTCGAGTTTAATTTAATTTTTTATGACTGCTGGGACTTAATTATTTTTAGGATTTGCAATAGACCCAACGTAAAGTATTCTAAGGAGTCAATCAAGCACTAATAGGAACCTTGCTGGTTCGGACAACTGAATAAGAAGAAATACATTTTTAGTTCAACTTGTCCGACTTATTTTTTAAGAAAAATATAATGAGCCAGTGTGATCGAGGCTTTAGACAATGGGATGGACCTCAACAACGGAGGACCTTTGACCTCGAAATGTTGAGGAATTTTTAGTGTGAAGGCTCCATCTAAAGATGGAGCTTCATCTCTTTTCATATTACGACATTATAAATGATTGATTATTAATTCACCCCCAGGCCTATCCGAACTCTAGTTTTATTTAAACAAGAAGAAGCACACAACGCCATAAGGATAACGTTTCCAAAAAAATTAAAGAACGCCTGCATCCATCTCACTGACAGCCTTAATGGAGAGAGACGGCTTTTATGAAATGGGTATCTCAGTTTCTCACATTAAATTATGTATAGAATTAAATGTATGTCTGTGTTCCAAATAGAACGGTTCAAGCAGTCAACACAACAAAGTCAACACAGCTGATAAAAGCTTTTTTCGCCCTTTCAGACTGACACACTGAATCATTTTTTAGCAGGACACAAGCAAAAAAAAAAAAACAACACGGATAAAAAATACATGATGTTATTGAAATTTCCCCTGGGATGTCGGCCTCAAGTTTCAAAAAAGAAAATGTACAGTAGATATAGCAAGAAGTTGCATCTTATAAATATTATGTATAAATTATGTTTCCGCGCACAGAACGGATTGGTTCTATTAAGCCCTCGGGAGCAAGGTTTTTACTTTATCCTGAAACGCATTTTAGTTCTCATTATAATTACATGGACACATGGGTGGAAGGAGTCCTGGGGCTAGTTTAAAAGCTTTTGATGGCCTCTTTGGGTGTTTAGTAAATACTGGATACATATGCCGCTGAACGGAAAATTCTTCAAGTCAACTGGAAATCTGCGTTCACATTCTCAAAGTGATTGAATTTCTTTCTTTGTCCCAAGAAGATTTGTAAACAATATGAGGCCCTGGAGATTTGTAGATCTAATTCTCATAAGATTTACAGAGAAACAGGGAACAATCCCTGAGACCCTCTGGGTTACTTAGAACATATTCTCAATGTTCATTACCAAGGATGGAAAATAATGGAAGATCACAATATGTGCACTTCATAGCATTCGTCAAATAAAATAGGAACTATTATTAGAAAGGAGAGTAAACAGACATTAACAGAAAGATGTGACTCTCAGTTATGGCTCCCAAAAGGCTGACTTGATACCAACCAGACCTTTTATAATAAGCCACAACTAACACAATAAGAAAAGCAAAGCCAACTATTCAGTTAGTCCTTCCTGCCAAGAAACGAGAGGGACAGAAGTCCAGAACCATTGTGTCTGGTCTATATGAGATGATATAAGGTTGACATTTGTATTTTGCCACTGAAATGTTACTTCAATTCCATCCCTGACCTTTTGCCATCTCTAAAGCCAACGATATACAAGAGGAGGAATACAAGTGGAACTAAACTCATTCTCTACGACAACAATGACACAAACAAGGACTTAATAAAAACACCGACAGTAAGAAATATACCATAGAGTACACGGTTATTAATTATTTATAAAAGATTAGCATAAACCATTTTACAGTTCTATAGGATGGCCTTCGGAGACTTATACGTTGGCATAAATGTATCTCTAGAGAGACTAATGGGTGAATGAACCTGAATTTATTCACGTTTGGCACAATAAGGGTTCTCCCTGTTCGTGAGGTGGCTAGCACAACTAAACTTTAACATATGAAATATTGCTCTTCCTGCAATCCGGGTCAGAGGAAAAGAATCAGTTAACACTAAGGGAATTATGTAGACAACATTGCAAACGCTGCCAAATGTTTAGTAATCCTTCACAACCAATTAGCGATTAGCGTCTAGTTTAAAGGGAATAACAGATGGAATCACCTTATTGGGTGGGCCAGGACAAACACTGGCCTTTGAGGGACCTCGTTTCTTCAATTTGTTTTTAACAGACGATACAACATCATTTTATTAAGAGGTGACCATGCAAGCACAGAGATTGTAGGCCACAATGGAGAAACAAGACTCCAGATGACCTTTCCCAGATCAGATTTTCCCAGGGCAGTTGGTCATTTAATTAGGATGTTTTTGAAAATGTCTATCTTTGCCATATGGCATGGTAGAAGACCTACCCTGTTGGCTGACCTTATTATATGCTGTGGGATCCGCAGAATGTCTGAAGGTTTAAGATGGGCCATTTAATGGGGTAACAATGAAAGTGGTCTATGGCCATCTCAGTACTGCCGGTAGACCCTATCTATGCTCTTTCTCATAAAAACTTCTCAACTCTCATGATGTGTTTTATCCAGATGTCTCTAGTGTTCGGTGAATCATTTACATTGAAAATCTAAAATTTTATGTAGTAAAGTTACTTAGAGGCACATTGAACATTGCAATGAATGGCAAGACATGTCAGTCCGAGATCAGAATCACCTCTGTCAGTGCAGTAAAATATGGAAAGTGTTTGACTGTTAGGAACGGACAGCGCTCAACCGACTTATTGAACATCAAACGCCTGTCAACTTTAGCATGCGCCTGGATTTAGAATCAAACTCAACTTTTGTTCTTTCATCTACTGGCCCAGAGCAGATGCAAACAAAAAAGGAAAGAGAAAGACCAAAAAGAACATTCTATTAGTGAATTTTCAGGGGATGGAGAACCGGGGATCTGCTTTATAATAAGCTAAAGAGCAGAGAATTTAGAAAGTTCTTTCCATTGGCCCATTTCTTTTCAATGTACACAGAATCTTGGTCAATGGAAACATAGAATGGCCACGAAAGGGTTAAAGGCACTCGATGTTCTTGGTGGTAACTCCACCGAGTTTGGGACTCTAAGGTCACCATATGTACATTTCAGTACTGCACATTACATCATCTCTTTATATGATGTCATATTCTCACCCTTGAGATACAACACAGGTATGTACCTACTGTACTTTAAATACCTATTGATACAACATCAACCATGTGTATTTAAAGGACAAGTGAATGCTGAAAACAGAAAGCACCTAACCTATGCCATCCATTTACTCACTCTATCCCACACGCCCTACCTACCCTTGTTATGCTTCTCTATATCATCCCCATTTTACATCTACTGGGCAGCAGGTAGGGGTAGCCCTGCAGTTTCTAGGTATATTCAAGCTGACGAACCAACATCTTAGCTTTTGCCTTTTAGTTGTCCTTTAAATGGAAGGCTCTGTGGTCTAGATGTCTTCCAGGTCCAAACCATGCTCATGCAGTGCAAGCATCTTGTTGACTGGCAACATTCTCCGCATGCTTCAGTTGCAAAGGAGCACACTGTGTTCCAGCAGTAATAATTGGCAGTTCCAGCCCTTCAGCAGAATATAATGCAACGGACCATGCAGCGCTCACATGCAGTATTGCAGGCGTCATTAGCTTGCCATGCGTTCTTTAGTGCAATATCTCATGCAGTATTTTATTACCAGGCTCCATTTGCATGTTGTTTAGTACCAATCCCACACAGCAATATACACAGCTAGATATACAGGTTATTGTCACCAGAATTACATAGCAATGAAAAGTATCAAATTCCGAGGTGTATCTTCCCCTTTAAACCAAAACGAAACCAATGACAATTGATTTTGTGGCCACACTGTCTTTAATAGAAATGCTGTAGCGCAGTGTGGAGAGGAAAACTGTACCGGCCAATCAGATGCCATTAAAACAACCTATTATTCTTCGCTATATTGTCCAGTTCTGAATTTGGGGGTTTCGATAAGGGTGGCGATGCCAATATCTTGTTGGTTGATAACGAAGGTAACTCAACCAGAGGCTGCTCCTAAAATGATACAAAAACCTAATAAAATAGCAAATAAAGGGGACGTTAAGGGTTAACCCAAGTCGGTGTTTATTGGCTGACTCTCTGATGCTATTCATTGGCTGCCTACATTCCCAGCTGGATCCTAGCATGTAGTCTTAGCAATTATTTGTCTGCCCCCCCCTCCCTATATCTTATTATTACTATAATTTTGGTGCAGGCACGATCCGTCTTCCCCTGCTGACTTCAAGTCCTGAAGAATTGGGTGATTTGTCAAGCTCTGGAGCGGTTGAATATAATCATTGTGGCTCAATATCTTTCTCAAGCCAAAATGGAGTTAGTGCAGTTCCTGAGAAATCATTTATTAACCCTTCGCTTAACTCTATAGAGTGGAGACAGGTAGTGAATTGTACAAAGCATACAATTCACTATACTGTCAGGTATGGCAGCTCCCACCCATATGCATAAATATACAGAGAAGGAATGTTCTGTACATATAATAAGCTATACCGGTATTGCTGGAGGAGGAAGCTTGGAGGAAATTTCGGGGTTTTAACTTATAAAAAAATTATAAATCCAGACTTAGAGAACAGGCGATCTTAAGAGGTGAAATGAAATTGTGTCATGGTAAATATGTCAGGGTCATGTAAGCGGGTCCCATCTGGTTATAAAAAGAGCCTGATTACCTTTAAAGCAAGCACAGTATATGTCCCTAGCTTCTCTGAATCTTAAGTATAGGCTTGTAAAGTTACACTTATGGTTCTTTTGAGTCTCTGTGACAGGTCACAATGAACCTGGACATGATGGGGAGGATGGGATTTAAATTGTTAGAAAATTCATCAGAAAGAAACAAAATAATCTACCATTCTTCCCTAGATTTCAGTTTAAAATCTGTGGAAAAATTTTCTGCCTTTCCGATTCTTCATTTTTTGATAAATAAACCAATAGATATTGTTGTGATCAATATCATTTTGCCCCGTTCTAATAAAATAATATGCATGTATGGGGGGGCTTTAGGGAGGATAATCATTTTTCTTTTCAGACTGTGGTAGCTTTTAAAAAGATTACGAAGTTGAGGGTAGGGATTAAATGTAGCAGATGATCTAGGTCCCAGCAGTAGTTGGGACACAAGTGGGCAATGCTCAGTCAAGGGGCGCTGGTGCTGGTGATGTCACAGCTCAATGATAAGCAGGAAACACCACCTTTATATGCTGTAAGGTGGAAGACTGTACTTAGAATCATGACCTCTGGAGTCATTTTACAGGGGTAGAAGTGTGCTCTTTTTAATAAAGGGAACAGGATGGATTGGTTTACACAGTTCCCCGTAAAATAAGACAATAAACATAAATCAATCAGGTGATTCGATAACTGGTTCTCTAAAATTTCAAAGCTGATCAACCGTCTCCTAAACTAGTTTAATTGGTCACGTTGATTTAGAACAGGAACGTTGAAAGGAGCTGGTAGTGCCAGTTCATTAATGCAGTTGCATGGCTTCACTGCTAGCGATGCAGTCTGCATCCAGCTCTTAAATAGACATAACTGACCAAAGCCTCTGAGAATGCAATTGAAAATTGGGTTTAGTCTTTAAAGGGAAGGAGAACCCTATCGAATGTAACCTAAGGGTCTAACCAGCGGAAGGGGGTTAATAGTTTATAGTAACACTGTCACAATTCGCCTCAGCGATTAGTGCTGAGACGCCACAATTAAATAAACTCAGACGAAAAGAAATGTTGTCGCCAATCACCTTGATACATGACCAATGCCCTTATCCAATCCACTGAACTGAAAGATCCAGGTTTTTTTCACACCTGAAAGAACATTATAATGTATTCAATTGTACTAACAATGTCTGTCACATTCGGGATTCAGTGGGGCGCAGAGGGACGAGTAAAGGGTCTGTTAGAAAAGGGTTTCTCAAGTTTGTCTTAAATGGGAAAATGGTGGCACAGCTATATGTTTCCCTTGATTCCTAATATTAATGAGCAGATAATAAATAATGAGATACTATATCGTTAAGAACATGTAAATTAACATAGTAAATACTCAACCCCATACAATAAATTAATGAGAAATAGAAGGGCATGTCCTCCCCCAAAACTAAAATTTAACCCCCTTACTGGCCACATCAAGTAGTTTAAAACAATCCTTACTTACTTCCTGCTCAAAATAGTTCCCCTGCTGTGCCCTCCAAAGTCAGGAAATGCTGTGTAGGAGCAGGTGTGACTCATGCTGTGCCTGAGACTTCTCTTCAACCTCATCAAGGTTGAGGCAGCTCAGTGCAGCCCTCCCTGCCTCTCAGCCAATCACGGACGGCGGCTGCGGGTCCCGCCCCCTGACTTTCAAATCCATGCAGAGAGGGCCTGAACACTGCAGCAGGGGAGTAGGGGCAGGTGTAAGTAAGAATCCGGGGACTTTCTAACAATATATTAATGGGGTTGGGGCTGGGGAGCATGCCCTACCACATATCAAAAGTAAATTTCGGGGTGGACATGCCCTAAAAAATAATCCGTAGTAGGACAGTACACTGTACACGGGGATGGTAATAATCCTAGTGGACAGTACACTGACAGGGCTGGTATATAATCCATAGTAGGACAGTACACTGACACGGGCTGGTATATAATCCATAGTAGGACAGTACACTGACACAGGGCTGGTATATATCTAGTAGGACAGTACCACTGACACGGGGCTGGTATATAATCCATAGTAGGACAGTACACTGACAAGGGAGGCTAGTATATAATCCTAGTAGGACAGTACACTGACACGTCCTGGTATCTAATCCATAGTAGGACAGTCACTGACACGGGGCTGGTATAGAAATCCATAGTAAGGACAGTACAACGACACGGGGGCTGTACTATAAATCCATAGTAGGACAGTACATGAAAGCCCTCCTGGTTATAATCCATAGTAGGACAGTACATGCCAGGGGGGGCTGGTATATAATCCATAGTAGGACAGTACACTGACACGTCCTGGTATATAATCCATAGTAGACAGTCACTGACAGGGGCTGGTATATAATCATAGTAGGACAGTACACGACACGTCCTGGTATATATCCGTAGTAGGACAGTACACTGACACGTCCTGGTATTAAAAATCCGTAGTAGGACAGTACATGACACGCGCTGGTATATAATCCGTAGTAGGACAGTACAGACACGGCCTGGTATATAATCCGTAGTAGGACATGTACACTGACACTGCTGGTATATATCCTGTATAGTAGGACAGTACACTGACACGGGGCTGGTATATAATCCATGTAGGACAGTACACTGACACGGCCTGGTATATAATCCGTAGTAGTAGGAAGTACACTGACACGGGGCTGGTTATATAATCCGTAGTAGGACAGTACACTGACACGGGGTGGTATATATAATCCATAGTAGGACAGTACACTGACACGGTGCTGGTATATAATCCGTAGTAGGAAGTACAACCGACCGGGGCTGGTATATAATCCCGTAGTGGACAGTACACTGACACGGGGCTGGTATATAACATAGTGAGGACAGTACACTGACACGCCTGGTATATAATCAATAGTAGGACAGTACACTGACACACCTGGTAAATAATCCGTAGTAGGACAACACTGAGGGGGCACGGGCTGATATAATCATAGTAGGAACAGTACACTGACACGTCTGGTATATAATCCATAGTTAGGACAGTACACTGACAGGGGGTGGTATATAATCCTAGTAGGACAGTACACTGACAGTCCTGGTATATAATCCATAGTAGGACAGTTACACTGACAGGGGGCTGGTATATATCCAGAGTCCGGACAGTACCTGACAGGGGGCTGGTATATAATCCGTAGTAGGAACAGTACACTGACACGGGGCTGGTATATAATCCGTAGTAGGACCAGTACACTGAACACGGGGATGGTATATAATCGTCATAGGACAGTACATGACAGGGGTGGTATATATCGTATAGTAGGACAGTACACTGACACGGGGCTGGTATAAAATCCATAGTAGGACAGTACACTGACACGGGGCTGGTATATAATCCGTAGTAGGACAGTACACTGACACGGGCTGGTATATAATCCATAGTAGGACAGTACACTGACACGGGGCTGGTATATAATCCGTAGTAGGACAGTACACTGACACGGCGGCTGGTATATAATCCATAGTAGACAGTACACTGACACGGGCTGGTATATAATCCGTAGTAGGACAGTACACTGACAAGGGCGATGGTATATATGTCCAGTAGGACAGTACACTAACACGGCCTGGTATATAATCCATAGTAGGACAGTACACTGACACGGGGCTGGTATATAATCCATAGTAGGACAGTACACTGACACGGGGCTGGATATATACATTAGTAGGACAGTAACACTGACACGGGGGCTGGTATATAATCCGTAGCTAGGACATGTCACCGACACGGGGATGGTAATAATCCGTGTAGGACAGTACAATGAACACGGGCTGGTTATCTATCATAGTAGGACAGTACACTGACACGTCTGGTAAATCAATAGTGGACAGTACACTGACACGGGCTGGTTATATAATCCATAGTGGACAGTACACTGACACGCCTGGTATATAATCCATAGTAGGACAGTACACTGACACGGGGCTGGATATTAATCCTAGTAGGACAGTACACGGACACGGTCTGGTATATAATCAGTAGTAGACAGTACACTGACACGGGGATGGTATATAATCCGTAGTAGGACAGTACACTGAAACGGGCCGGTATATATCCATAGTAGGACAGTACACTGACACGGGCTGGTATATAATCCGTAGTAGGAAGTACACTGACACGGGGCTGGTATATAATCCATAGTAGGACAGTACACTGACAACGGGGCTAGTACTATAATCCGTAGTAGGACAGTACACGACACGGGCTGGTATATAACTCATGTAGGCAGTACAATGACACGGGGCTGGATATAATACGTATAGGACGTACACTGACACGGGGATGGTATATAATCATAGTAGGACAGTACACTACACGGCTGGTATATAATCCATAGTAGGACAGTACACTGACACGGGGGGGTGGATTAATCCATAGTAGGACAGTACACTGACACGGCTGGTATATAATCCGTAGTAGGACAGTACACTGACACGGGCTGGTATATAAACGTAGTAGGACAGTACACTGACACGGGGTGGTATATAATCCGTAGTAGGACAGTACATGACACCGGGCTGGTATATAATCCAGATAGGACAGTACACTGACAGGGGCGTATATAATCCAGTAGGACAGTACACTGACACGGGGGCTGGTATATAATCCGAGTAGGACAGTACACTGACACGGGGTGGTATATAATCCGTAGTAGGTACAGTACACTGACCCGGGGATGGTTATAATCGTAGTGGACGTCACTCGACACGGGCTGGTATATAATCGTAGTGGACAGTACACTGACAGGGGCTGGTATATAATCCTAGTAGGACAGTTGACTGACACGGGCGCGTATAATCGTAGTAGGACATACTGACACGGGGCTGGTATATAATCTAGTATGAAAGTACACTGACACGGGATGGTATATAATCCGTAGTAGGACAGTACACGACACGGGGCTGGTCTATAGCCATAGGGACAGTACACTGACACGGGGCTGGTATATAATCCATAGGACAGTACACTGACACGGAGGCTGGTATATAATCCTAGTAGGACAGTACACTGACACGGGGCTGGAGATAAATCCGTAGGGACAGTACACTGACACGGGGCTGGTATATAATCCGTAGTAGGACAGTACACTGACAGGCCCGGTGGATATAATCCGTAGTAGGACAGTACACTGACACGGCCTGGTATATAATCCATAGTAGCACAGACACTTACACGGCTGGTATATAATCCATAGTAGGACAGTACACTGACACGGGCTGGTATGTAATCCGTAGTAGGACAGTACACTGACACGTCCTGGTATATAATCGGTAGTAGGACAGTACACTGACACGGGGCTGGTATATAATCCATAGTAGGACAGTACACTGACACGGCCTGGTATATAATCCATAGTAGGACAGTACACTGACACGGCCTGGTATATAATCCATAGTGGACACGTACACTGACACGGGTGGGTATTATAATCCGTAGTAGGACAGTACACTGACAGTCCTGGTATATATCCGGAGTAGGACAGTACACTGACACAGGGCTGGTATATAATACATAGTAGGACAGTACACTGACACGTCCTGGTATATAATCCATAGTAGGACAGTACACTGACACGTCTGGTATATACCGTAGTAGGACAGTACACTGACACGGGCTGGTATATAATCATAGTAGGACAGTACACTGACACGTCCTGGTATATAATCCATAGTGGACAGTACACTGACACGGCTGGTATATAATCCTAGTGGACAGTACATGACAGCTGGTATATCCATAGTAGGACAGTAACTGACACGGCCTGGTATATAATCCATAGTAGGACAGTACGACACGGGGTGGTATATAATCCATAGTAGTAGGACAGTACACGACTGACACGTCTGGTATATAATCCCTAGTAGGACGTATACTGACACGCCTGGTATATAATCATAGTAGGACAGTACACTGACACGGGCTGGTATATAATCCAGATAGGACAGTACACTGACACCGGCATGGTAATATAGCGTAGTAGGACAGTACACTGACACGGCCTGGTATATAATATAGTAGGACAGTACACAGACACGGCGCTGGTATATAATCCGTAGTAGGACAGTACACTGACAACGGCCTGGTATATAATCCATAGTAGGGACAGTACACGGACACGGGGCTGGTATATATCCGTAGTAGGACAGTACACTGACACGGGGCTGGTATATAATCCATAGTAGGACAGTACACGAACGGCGGTATATAATCCTAGTGACAGTACACTGACAGACCTGGTATATAATCGTAGTAGACAGTACCTGACACGGGGCTGGTATATAATCCGTAGTAGGACAGTACACGCACGGGGCTGGTATATAATCCGTAGTGGCGAGTACACTGACACGGGCTGGTATAATCATAGTAGGACAGTACACTGACACGGGCGGTATAATCGTTAGGACAGTACACTGACACGGGGCTGTATATAATCCGTAGTAGGACAGTACACTGCACGGGGCTGGTATATATCCGTAGTAGGACAGTACACTGACACGGGGCTGGTATATAATCCGTAGTAGGACAGTACACTGACACGGGGCTGGTATATAATCCGTAGTAGGACAGTACACTGACAAGGGGCTGGTATATATCCGTAGTAGGACAGTACACTGACACGGGTGGTATATAATCCATAGTAGGACAGTACACTGACACGGCCTGGTATATAATCCGTAGTAGGACAGTACACTGACACGGCCTGGTATTAATCGTGTAGGACAGTACACTGACAAGGGCTGGTATATTCGTAGTAGGACAGTACACTGACACGGGATGGTATATATCATAGTAGGACAGTACATGACACGGCCTGGTATATAATCCGTAGTAGGACAGTACACTGACACGGCTGGTATATACTGTAGTAGGACAGTACACCTGACAAGGGGCTGGTATATATCCGTAGAGTAGGACAGTACATGACACGGGGCTGGTATATAATCCATAGTAGGACAGTACAGACACTGTGGTATGAAATCCATAGTAGGACAGTACATGACACGGCCTGGTATATATCCATAGTAGGACAGTATACTGACACGGCTGGTATATAATCCATAGTAGGACAGTACACTGTCACGGGGCTGGTATATAATCCATAGTAGGACAGTACACTGACACAGGGCTGGTATATAATCCGTAGTAGGACAGTACACTGACACGGCCTGGTATATAATCCATAGTAGGACAGTACACTGACACGGGGCTGGTATATAATCCGTAGTAGGACAGTACACTGACACGGGCTGGTATATAATCCATAGTAGGACAGTACACTGACACGGGGCTGGTATATAATCCATAGTAGGAGTACACTGACACGGCTGCTGGTATATAATCCGTAGTAGGGACACGTACACTACACGGGGCTGGTATATAATCCGTAGTAGGACAGTACACTGACACAGGGCTGGTATATAATCCGTAGTAGGACAGTACACTGACACGGCCTGGTATATAATCCATAGTAGGACAGTACACTGACACGGGGCTGGTATATAATCCGTAGTAGGACAGTACACTGACACGACTGGTATATAATCGCTAGTAGGACAGTACACTGACACGGGGCGGTATATATAATAGTAGGACAGTACAAGACACGGGGCTGGTATATAATCCATAGTAGGACAGTACACTGACACGGGGCTGGTATATAATCCATAGTAGGACAGTACACTGACACAGGGCTGGTATATAATCCATAGTAGGACAGTACACTGACACGGGCCTGATATATCCATAGTAGGAAAGACACTGCCGTCTGGTATATAATCCATAGTAGGACAGTACACTGACAACGGCCTGGATATAATCCATAGTAGGACAGTCACTGACAGGCCTGGTATAAATCACGAGTAGGACAGTAACTGACACGGCCTGTATAATCCATAGTGGACAGTCACTGACACTGCCTGGTAATAATCCGCGTAGGACAGTACACTGACACGGCCTGGTATTAATCGTAGTAGGACAGTACACTGACACGGCTGGTATAAATTCTAGTAGACAGTACACTGACACTGCCTGGTATATAATCCGTAGTAGGACAGTACACTGACACGTGGCTGGTATATAATCCGTAGTAGGACAGTACACTGACACGTCCTGGTATATAACCCGTAGTAGGACAGTACACTGACACGGCCTGGTATATAATCCATAGTAGGACAGTACACTGACACGGGGCTGGTATATAATCCGTAGTAGGACAGTACACTGACACGGCCTGGTATATAATCCGTAGTTAGGACCGTACACTGACACGTCCTGGTATATAATCCATAGTAGGACAGTACACTGACACGGGGCTGGTATTATATCTAGTAGGACAGTACATGACACGGCCTGGTATATAATCCGTTAGTAGGACAGTACACTGACACGGCCTGGTATATATCCATAGTAGGACAGTACACGGACAGGGCTGGTATATAATCCATAGTAGGACAGTACACTGACACGGGTGGTATATAATCCGTAGTAGGACAGTACACTGAACGGCCTGGTTTTAATCCGTTAGTAGGACAGTACACTGACACGGCTGGTATATAATCCTAGTAGGACAGTACACTGACACGGCTGGTATATAATCCGTAGTAGGACAGTACACTGACACGGGGCTGGTATATAATCCGTAGTAGGACAGTACACTGACACGGCCTGGTATATAATCCATAGTAGGACAGTACACTGACACGGCCTGGTATATAATCCGTAGTAGGACAGTACACTGACACGGCCTGGTATATAATCCATAGTAGGACAGTATACTGACACGGCTGGTATATAATCCGTAGTAGGACAGTACACTGACACGGCCTGGTATATAATCCGTAGTAGGACAGTACACTGGACCGGGGGGCTGGTATATAATCCATAGTAGGACAGTACACTGTCACGGCCTGGTATATATCCGTAGTAGGACAGTACACTGACACGGGGCTGGTAATAATCCATAGTAGGACAGTACACTGCACGGCCTGGTATATAATCCGTAGTAGGACAGTTACACTGACACGGCTGGTATTAATCCATAGTAGGACAGTACACTGACACGGGTGGTATATAATCCGTAGGACAGTACACTGACACGGCTGGATGGTATATATATCCATAGTAGGACAGTACTGTACACTGACGGCCTGGTATATAATCCGTAGTAGGACACAGTACATGACACGGGCTGGTATAAATCCGTAGGACAGTATACACTGACCAGGCTGAGTAGTATAATCCATAGTAGGACAGTACACGACACGCGGGAGATACTGGCTAGTATATAATCCATAGTAGGACAGTACACTGACACGGCCTGGTGGTATATAATCCGTATAAATAGGACAAGTACACTGACACGGCTGGTATATAATCCGTTTAGTAGGACAGTACACAGACACTGACAGGCCTGGTATATAATCCATAGAGGACAGTACACTGACACGGCCTGGTTATATAATCCGTAGTAGGACAGTACACTGACCACGGCCTGGTATATAATCCATAGTAGGACAGACACTGCCAGGCACCATGGTATATAACCGTAGTAGGACAGTACACTGACACGGGAGGTGTATATAATCCGTAGTAGGACAGTACACGACACGGGCGCTGGTATATAAATCCGTAATAGTAGGAAGTACAACTGACGGCCGGCTGGTACCTGGTATATAATCCGTTAGTAGGGACAGTACACTGACATAGGGGTGGTATATAAACGTTCATGATATGAGTAGGACAGTACACTGACACAGGGCTGGTATATAATCCATAGTAGGACAGTACACTGACAGGGGTGGTATATAATCCAATGCAGTAGGACAGTACACTGACACGGCCTGGTATATAATCCGTAGTAGGACAGTACACTGACACAAGGGCTGGTATATATCCATAGTAGGACAGTACACTGACACGGGCTGGTTATAATCCGTAGTAGGACAGTACACTGACACGGCCTGGTATATAATCCGTAGTAGGACAGTACAGACACAGGGCTGGTATATAATCCATAGTAGGACAGTACACTGACACGGGGCTGGATATAATCCATAGTAGACAAGTACACTGTCACGGCCTGGTATAATCCGTAGTAGGACAGTACACTGACACAGGGCTGGTATATAATCAATAGTAGGACAGTACACTGACACGGGGCTGGTTATATAATCCATAGTAGGACAGTACAATGACACGGCCTGGTATATAATCCGTAGTAGGACAGTACACTGACACAGGGCATGGTATATAATCCGTAGTAGGACAGTAACTGACACAGGCTGGTATATAACCATGTAGGACAGTATACTGACACGGCCTGGTATATAATCCGTTAGGACAAAGTATCTGCACGTTACAATAGCTCCAGTTGTGTAGTTGTAGGATATATGAACACAATAGAAATTCTCATGCAATGTAACTAACACACTTGCGGCTGTAACCTCCCCCTATACAGTTGCCTTATCTAATTATGTATTTACTTGTGCTAAAATGTCATCAATACCAGGTTCAAACCTATGTCTCGTCTCTGGTCTGGGTGATTGTTTATTTTACTGACCTACTCGCAATTATATGTTAAACAATAATTCCTTTAAGACCTTTTTGCCTAACTGGGGTATATACAAATAGTTCCCGTCACTGTTTTAATGGACGTAGAGAAAATAATCCTTCCAGCTCATCTGTTTAATTGGGTGGAATTATTTTTTATTCTAGTAATTTGCATTTATTCCTGTGCTATTGGGCATTGTGACCCAGGCCAACCCTGTACCCTGCATGTATAATGCTACAATGCTGAATTTGCATATTTAATGGCTCCAACAACCCCCACCCTTCCCCCTAGTTTCGGGGGTGACAGTATCTCCACGCGGCCAGTCTCATATGAGGGAGAAAAAAATTACCTGAAATAAGCAAAATCCGAACTAATAGGAGGCTCATTTATTATTAAAGGGACTGTTATCCAAATGTAGAAATATAGAGAGGTGTTAGAGCGGCAATGCGCAGGGCCTTGGAATGAAGCATCAACCCAAGGCATTCAATTTCACTTAATATATAAAACCAACAGCAGGCGCTAAGCAAGTTAATAAAGGGCGCCAGCAGAGAAAATACCAATATTTCTTTTAGCCACATCTGAAGCTGTTTTGATTCATAAGCAGTCTAGTGCCGAGGTTTATTAAATAAAAATAAATACTGTAGAGTTTCATTGGAGCTGGTGAGAGGAATAAAACAATGAAGAGAAGGGGACAGATTCTCATAGGGATCCCTACTGTATGAAGGGGTAACAACGCCGAGCGGTTAAAAGGCGAGTAAATGGGGAGTGGGGGGTCCGTTGTGTTTAATTGACACGTAATTACCAAGGGTGTCCATGGAAATAATGATATTAATGAAAACGATTATTACTTTTTTGGGGCAGTATTTATAAACGTGCGGTACTGGATAGGTCCATAACGTAGGTTATACTGGCCGGTAATGACGCGGGCTTAAGGTAATTATCGTTATTGGTACTTTACGGTCAATCCTTCTTTAGGCGCAGCGGTCAGAAGTGTATGACTCAGCTGGGCAGACTGCAATTGGGTCGTACATTAATGACGGGTATTTTTAAATAATGCGCATTAGTCGAAAGTGGAATATAAATAAAATATTGTCCAATAGCATAAAATAATGCTGGCTGTAGGCAAAGGGATTTTAGTATGAAATAACACGCAGTGGTGTAAATAAAACCCAGTAGTATAAAATAGTGTCTTGTAGTTTAAAATGATAGTAGTATGAAATAATGCCAGATTGTGTAAAATGATAGTAGTATGAAATAATGTCTTGTAGTTTAAAATGATAGTAGTATGAAATAATGTTTGTAGTTAAAATGATAGTAGTATGAAATAATGCCAGATTGTGTAAATGATAGTAGTATGAATATGCCAGGTTGTGTAAAATGATAGTAGTATGAAATAACCAGGTTGTGTAAAATGATAGTAGTATGAAATAATGCCAGATTGGTAAAATAATAATAGTATGAAATAATGCCAGATGTTAAAATGTAGTAGTATGAAATATGCCAGATTGTGTAAAAGATAGTAGTGAAATAATGTCTTGTAGTTTAAAATGATAGTAGTATGAAATAATGTCTTGTAGTTTAAAATGATAGTAGTATGAAATAATGCCAGATTGTGTAAAATGATAGTAGTATGAAATAATGCCAGGTTGTGTAAAATGATAGTAGTATGAAATAATGCCAGGTTGTGTAAAATGATAGTAGTATGAAATAATGCCAGATTGTGTAAAATGATAGTAGTGTGAAATAATGCCAGGTTGTGTAAAATGATAGTAGTATGAAATAATGCCAGTGTGTAGAAATATAGTGTTGAATAATGCCAGATTGTGAAAATAGTAGTATGAAATAATGCCAGATTGTGTAAATAATAGTAGTATGAAATAATGCCAGGTTGTGTAAAATGAGTAGTAGTATGAAATAATGCCAGGTTGTGAAAATGATAGTAGTATGAAATAATGCCAGGTTGTGTAAAATGATAGTAGTATGAATAATGCCATGTGTGTAAAATAATTTTGTATGAAATAATGCCAGATTGTGTAAAATAATTTTTGTATGAAATAATGCCAGGTTGTGTAAAATAATTTTTGTATGAAATAATGCCAGGTTGTGTAAAATAATTTTTGTATGAAATAATGCCAGTGTGTGTAAAACGGCATTATGTTTGTATGAGATACAATGTAACAGTATCCCTCTGTATTTGTGACATCATTATAACTGTTTACATATTCTAGATACGCTAGTAGTTATTTTAAATAGATTTAAAAATGACAAAGTTAAATCAATACATCCCCCATAAATAGTGAGACCAGGATTATCCTTTCAGTTCACTAGATACAAAGAAATATATTACTCATAGTTAAACCACAGTTGTTAGATCTGGAATCTTATACTGAGGCTTTTGACATAAGACACCATAATATGATGTCACTAAACATTCCTTCATTTATGTATGAGTAGGAGCTGCCATAGTGTTTCCCTTAGACAGTACAGTATGAAGGTAAGCTTTTGTATGTATAGAACATTCCTTATCTGTATATTTATACATATGGCTGGGAGCTGCCATATTGTTTCCCGTAGACAGTACAGTATGAGGGTAAGCTTATTGTACAGAACATTCCTTCTCTTTTATATTTATACATATGGGTGGGAGCTGCCATATTGTTTCCCTTAGACGTACAGTATGAGGGTATAGCTAATTGTATATACAGAACATTCTTTCTTGTATATTTTATATTATATATGGGTGGGAGCTGCCATATTGGTTCCCTTAGACAGTACAGTATGAGGGTGGTATGATTGGTTATACAGAACATTCTTTCTGTATATTTATACATATGGGTGGGAGCTGCCATTGTTTCCTTAGACAGTACAGTATGAGGGTATAGCTATTGTATGTACAGAAAATTTCTTTTGTATATTTATACATATGAGTGGGAGCTGCCATAGTGTTTCCCTTAGACAGACAGTATGAAGGTATAGCTTATTAAGTACAGAACATTCCTTCTCTGTATATTTACATATGGGTGGGAGCTGCCATATTGTTTCCCTTAGCAGTAGTATGAGGTTAGCCTGATCTAGTAAGTCTCCTGCAATGTTAGCCTGATCTAGTAAGTCTCCTGCAATGTTAGCAGCTCCCACCCATATGTATAAATATACAGAGAAGGAATGTTCTGTACATATAATAAGCTATACCTTCATACTGTACTGTCTAAGGGAAACACTATGGCAGCTCCCACTCATATGTATAAATATACAGAAAAGAAATGTTCTGTACATACAATAAGCTATACCCTCATACTGTACTGTCTAAGGGAAACAATATGGCAGCTCCCACCCATATGTATAAATATACAGAGAAGGAATGTTCTGTATATACAATAATCTATACCCTCATACTGTACTGTCTAAGGGAAACAATATGGCAGCTCCCACCCATATGTATAAATATAAATATACAGAGAAAGAATGTTCTGTATATACAATTAGCTATACCCTCATACTGTACTGTCTAAGGGAAACAATATGGCAGCTCCCACCCATATGTATAAATATACAGAGAAGGAATGTTCTGTACACACAATAAGCTATACCCTCATACTGTACTGTCTACGGGAAACAATATGGCAGCTCCCAGCCATATGTATAAATATACAGATAAGGAATGTTCTATACATACAATAAGCTTTACCTTCATACTGTACTGTCTAAGGGAAACACTATGGCAGCTCCTACTCATACATAAATGAAGGAATGTTTAGTGACATCATATTATGGTGTCTTAGTGTCAGAAAGCCTCAGTATGAAGATTCCAGATCTAACAACTGTGGTTTAACTATGAGTAATATATATTTCTTTGTATCTAGTGAACTGAAAGGATAATCCTGGTCTCAGCTATTTATGGGGGATGTATTGATTTAACTTTGTCATTTTTAAATCTATTTAAAATAAACTACTAGCGTATCTAGAATATGTAAACAGTTATAATGATGTCACAAATACAGAGGGATACTGTTACATTGTATCTCATACAAACAATAATGCCGTTTTACACAACCTGGCATTATTTCATACAAAAATTATTTTACACAACCTGGCATTATTTCATACAAAAATTATTTTACACAACCTGGCATTATTTCATACAAAAATTATTTTACACAATCTGGCATTATTTCATACAAAAATTATTTTACACAATCTGGCATTATTTCATACTACTATCATTTTACACAACCTGGCATTATTTCATACTACTATCATTTTACACAACCTGGCATTATTTCATACTACTATTATTTTACACAATCTGGCATTATTTCATACTACTATCATTTTACACAATCTGGCATTATTTCATACTATTATTATTTTACACAATCTGGCATTATTTCATACTACTATCATTTTTACAACTTTTACACAACCTGGCATTATTCATACTACTATCATTTTACAAACCTGGCATTATTTCATACTACTATCATTTTTAACACTCTTGGGCATTATTTCATACTACTATCATTTTACACAATCTGGCATTATTTCATACTATTATTATTTTACACAATCTGGCATTATTTCATACTACTATCATTTTACACAACCTGGCATTATTTCATACTACTATCATTTTACACAACCTGGCATTATTTCATACTACTATCATTTTACACAATCTGGCATTATTTCATACTACTATCATTTTAAACTACAAGACATTATTTCATACTACTATCATTTTAAACTACAAGACATTATTTCATACTACTATCATTTTACACAATCTGGCATTATTTCATACTACTATCATTTTAAACTACAAGACACTATTTTATACTACTGGGTGTTATTTTACACCACTGCGTGTTATTTCATACTAAAATCCCTTTGCACTACCAGGCATTATTTTATGCTATTGGACAATATTTTATATTATATTACACTTTCAGACTAATGGACATTATTTAAAAATACCCGTCATTAATGTACGACCCAAGTGCAGTACTGCCCAGCTGGAGTCATACACTTCTGACCGCTGCCGTAAAAGAAGGATTGACCGTAAAGTACCAATAACGA
Organism: Hymenochirus boettgeri; assembly: GCA_019447015.1. NCBI lineage: Eukaryota > Metazoa > Chordata > Amphibia > Anura > Pipidae > Hymenochirus > Hymenochirus boettgeri. The sequence continues at coordinate 410,451,211 of CM033469.1, read as the reverse complement.
TAATTACCTTAAGCCCGCGTCATTACCGGCCAGTATAAACCTACGTTATCGGACCTATCCAGTACCGCACGTTTATAAATACTGCCCCAAATAAAAGTAATAATCGTTTTCATTAATATCATTATTTCCATGGACAGCCCTTGGTAATTACGTGTCAATTAAACACAACGGACCCCCCACTCGCCATTTTAACCGCTCGGCGTTGTTACCCCTTCATACAGTAGGGATCCCGATGAGAATCTGTCCCCTTCTCTTCATTGTTTTATTCCTCTGCACCAGCTCCAATGAAACTCTACAGTATTTATTTTTATTTAATAAACCTCGGCACTAAGACTGCTTATGAATCAAACAGCTTCAGATGTGGCTAAAAGAAATATTGGTATTTTCTGCTGGCGCCCGTTATTAATCTGGCTTAGCGCCTGCTGTTGGTTTTATATATTAAGTGAAATTGAATGTCTTGGGTTGATGCTTCATTCCAAGGCCCTGCGCAGTGCCGCTCTAACACCTCTCTATATTTCTACATTTGGATAACAAGTCCCTTTAATAATAAATGAGCCTCCTATTAGTTCGGATTTTGCTTATTTCAGGTAATTTTTTTCTCCCTCATATGAGACTGGCCGCGTGGAGAATACTGTCACCCCGAAACTAGGGGGAAGGGGTGGGGGTTGTTGGAGCTCATTAAATATGCAAATTCAGCATTGTAGCATTATACATGCAGGGTACAGGGTTGGCCTGGGTCACAATGCGCCAATAGCACACGGAATAAATGCAAATTACATAGAATAAAAAATAATTCCACCCAATTAACAAACAGATGAGCTGGAAGGATTATTTCTACGTCCATTAAAACAGTGACGGGAACTATTTGTATATACCCCAGTTAGGCAAAAAGGTCTTAAAGGAATTATTGTTTAACATAAATTAATAGCGAGTAGGTCAGTAAAATAAACAATCACCCAGACCAGAGACGAGACATAGGTTTGAACCCTGGTATTGATTGACATTTTAGCACAAGTAAATACATAATATTAGATAAGGCAACTGTATAGGGGGAAGGTTACAGCCGCAAGTGTGTTAGTTACATTGCATGAAGATTTCTATTGTGTTCATATATCCTACAACTACACACTGGAGCTATTGTAACGTGCAGATACTTTGTCCTACGGATTATATACCAGGCCGTGTCAGTATACTGTCCTACTATGGATTATATACCAGCCCTGTGTCAGTGTACTGTCCTACTACGGATTATATACCAGCCCTGTGTCAGTGTACTGTCCTACTACGGATTATATACCAGGCCGTGTCAGTGTACTGTCCTACTATGGATTATATACCAGCCCCGTGTCAGTGTACTGTCCTACTATGGATTATATACCAGCCCTGTGTCAGTGTACTGTCCTACTACGGATTATATACCAGGCCGTGACAGTGTACTGTCCTACTATGGATTATATACCAGCCCCGTGTCAGTGTACTGTCCTACTATGGATTATATACCAGCCCCCTGTCAGTGTACTGTCCTACTATGGATTATATACCAGGACGTGTCAGTGTACTGTCCTACTATGGATTATATACCAGCCCCGTGTCAGTGTACTGTCCTACTATGGATTATATACCAGCCCCGTGTCAGTGTACTGTCCTACTATGGATTATATACCAGCCCCGTGTCAGTGTACTGTCCTACTACGGATTTTATTTTTTAAAGGGCATGTCCACCCCGAAATTTAACTTTTGATATGTGGTAGGGCATGCTCCCCCAGCCCCAACCCCATTAATATAATTGTTAGAAAGTCCCCGGATTCTTACTTACCTGCCCTCTCTCCCCTGCTGCAGTGTTCAGGCCCTCTGCTTGCATGGAATTGAAAGCAGGGGGCGGGACCGGCAGCCGCGTCCGTGATTGGCTGAGAGGCAGGGAGGGCTGCACTGAGCATGCCTCAACCTTGATGAGGTTGAGGAAGTCTCAGGCACAGCATGAGTCACACACTGCTCCTACACAGCAGTTTCCTGGACTTTGGAGGGGCACAGCAGGGGAACTATTTTGAGCAGGAATGTAAGGTAAGGATTGTTTTAAACTACTTGATGTGGCCAGTAAGGGGTTAAATTTTAGTTTTGGGGGAGGACATGCCCTTCTATTATTCTATTAATTTATTGTATGGGGTTGAGTATTTACTATGTTAATTTATCATGTTCTTAACGATATAGTATCTCATTATTTTATTATCTGCTCATTAATATTAAGTCAGAGGAAACATAGTAGCTTGTCCACCATTTTCCTCATTTAAAGACAAACTTAGAGACAAACCCTTTCTAACAGACCCTTTACTCTTCCCTCTCCCACTGAATCCAGAATGTGACAGACATTGTTAGTACATCTGAATACATTATAATGTTCTTTCAGGTGTGAAAAATAAACCTGGATCTTTGCAGTTCAGTGATTGGATAAGGGCAGTTGGTCATGTTAAAGGTGATTGGCTGACAACATTTCTTTTTCTGAGTTAGATTTAATTAGTGGCGTCTCAGCAACTAATCGCTGAGCGTAATAATGTGACAGGTGTTACTATAAACGTATTAAACCCCTTCCGCTGGTTAGACCTTAGGTTACAATTCTGATAGGGTTCTCCTTCCCTTTAAAACTAAACCCAATTTCAAATTGGCATGCTCAGAGGCTTTGGTCAGTATGTCTATTAAGAGCGTGATGCAGACTGCATCGCTATCAGTGAAGCCATGCAACATGCATTTAATGAACTGGCACTTACAGTCTCCTTGCAACGTGCTGTTCTAAATCAGACGTGACCATATTAAACCTGAGTTTATGGAGAAAGGTTGAATGCAGCTTTGAATTTTAGAGAAGACCAGTTATCGAATATACCTATGGATGTTATTGTTTATTGTCTTATTTTAAGGGGAACTGTGTAAACCATCCATACATGTTCCCTTTATTAAAAAGAGCACACTTCTACCCTTAAAATGACTCCAAGGTCATGATTCTAGGTACAGTCTATCCAACCTTACAGCAGTATAAAGGGTGGTGTTTCCTGCTTATACAGTGAGCTGTGACATCACCAGCACCAGCAAGCCCTTGACTTGAGCATGCCCACTTGTGTCCTACTGCTGGGACAGAGCATCATCTGCTACATTATAATCCCTACCCTCAACTTCGTAATCATTTTAAAAGCTATCCACAAGTCTGAAAAGAAAAATGATTATCTCCCTAAAGCCCCCCCATACATGGCATAGATATTTTATTAGAAACGGGCAAAATGGATATTGATCAACAATATCTATTGGTTTATCCAAAAAAAAATGAAGATCGGGAAAGGCAGAAAATTTTCCACAGATTTTAAACTGAAATCTAGGGAAGAATGGTAGATTATTTTGTTTCTTCTGAATGAATTTTCTAAACAATTTAAAATCCCATCATCCCATCATGTGACAGGTTCATTGTGAACCTGTCACAGAGACTCAGAAAGAACCAGGAAGTGTAACTTTACAAGCCTATAACTTAAGATTCAGAGAAGCTAGGGACATACTGTAGGCTTGCTTGAAAGGTATCAGAGCTCTTTTTAACCAGATGGAGACCGACTTACATGACACTGACATATTTAACATGACACAATTTATTTCACCTCTTAAGATCCCTGTTCTCTAAGTCTGATTTATAATTTTTTATAATTTAAACCCGAAATTTCCTCCAAGCTTCTCTCTCCAGCAAGTACCGGAGGAATGAAATCTCAGTGTTAACGGCTTTCGTTTTTTTATTAATTTGCTCCTGGGGATCAGTGTATAATTTTACTTGTTGACTCTACTTTTTTTTAGCTCAGGGAATAAAATATCAATATAATTAACCTCTCTGCGGCAGAGTTGAAACCACTCGAACACTCAACTGACAGTTTTTTTTTCTCTTTTTCGTTTTTTGCTCTCCCGGCGGCGAAGACAGAGAAAGTCATAAAGCGAGAGGTGCAGAGACGGTTAAAAGTATGTGACATTAGACTGCAGTGCCCACAGCACAAATCCTTTTCTGCATAGCCATGCAGAGAGAGAGAGAGAGACCCAAGTTAGCGAATCAAGCTCGCGGTGTGTGCACACGACCCCGCGTTCGCTTTAATATTATTGGCTCGTTCCTCAATCATGTCTTTCCAGCTAGCTGCTCCTGTCAAAGCATATCTCATTAGGCCGCAAGGCTCAATGAAATGGAAATTCATGTTTAAATTTAAAAACAACATATTGACCCTGGGAGACACTGATGTCTACATTTTTAATAACTCACCAGAAATAAAAGACGCAGGGCGAGCGGACAGACGCACGCTGAGACACACAGGGCTGCTCGCTTGGATTTTTTTAACTTACGCGCTTGTGTTTCATTTTCAGGGTGGGGGTGCGAGGAAGGGGTTAAAAAGTGGATGTTTCACAAACCTTCTACATTTCGCAGGGATCTTTCAAGCGCGTCCACCTGCTCTGATGCTGAGAGGTTTATTCGGGTGACCTGAGATGACCCTTTTTTCATTCCGAAGGATATCTGCTGCTTCTCCTACTAGGAGCAGGTCCTGCCGAGCTTCTAATTCCCACAATCCTCTACTAGGACAGGAAGTTAACAGACATTTTCTTTTTTATGTTTTTACATGTATTAAATATGTTTGTGCGTGTGTGCTGGGGGGAATGGATTAGCTATTGGGAATCTCTATGCAGAAACGTTTTCAACCAACAGGTGGTGCTATGTACTGCAGTTGTTGCTACACTCAGTAGACCAGCTTTTTGTTTCATTATTTTAAGTAGATGTTTCTGATTTTTACTTTGCCTTTTCTGTAGCTGGTCTGTGTCCCTGTGATTGGCTTGGGGCCCCTCGCTCCCCCATTTCTACATTACGTGCATGCATCGTCACATTCCTTTGTCCGTGCACATGGCAATTCATGCAGAATCATGCAACATTCTCTATCAAAGGAGGAGAACTTCCCCTTTACCGTATTTACTGTATTATACAGTTCACAGCCAAATGCCATGGGACATTGTATATTTCACACTGTATCGAATATCAAAGGAGAAATAAATTCTAACAACTGCTTTAGCTGAATCCAGATTCCTTACTTAATGGATCTGAGCTGCTGTGTTAAACACATCACAAGTGTCACTGTACCCATTTCAGGTGCATACCCCTTAATACATACTGGTGGAAGCTGCCATATTGTTTCCCCGTGGTAATGCTGCCTAAGAGGAATCTACCAGTCCTATCACCCATTTGTAATTTTGTTTCGGATGTGTGTTTAACAGCAGGTGGAAGATTTCAGACCCTGGAGGGGAGACCCAGCCGCTGAACTGCAAAACCCCTGAATTTACCTTTAAACACTTAACATTATTAAAAACTTGATGGAATTGATGTTAATAAGCCAGCACACAGCGCCACCCCCAAAATGATGTTTCTCACGAGACCTGCTATTCAACCCAGCACCAAGTCCCTTGGTGCACAACAAAAGACCTGGAAGCATGCGATGCATCCCCACCGTGCCCGGAAGGAGGATGCCTCCCCCCAAGGTCAGGCGTTCCGCTGCCTATAAGGACCGGTGCTACACAAACTCCAATTACCCAGTTAGAATGCTATTTTCAAGATGGAGACAGCAAATGTTAAAGGGCAAGTCCAGCCCTAAAATGAAAACTTTACCATACAGGTAAATCACCCACCAAAACCCTAAACGGTAATAGTATGAAATGTGAAAGGTGTAAGTCTAACCTGAAATCCTGCACAATGTCCTGTTTCCCCTGTTTCTACTTCCTGTTTTTTCCAGTTAGTAACGGTCAGTTATGGATTTGACAGTTGACATCACAGCCAATGACTGAATGTTAATCCTCTGTCTGCCTCTTCTGAGCATGCCCAGGCTCAGTACAGGCTCAGTACAGGTTTCTAAATTGCTCAGTTTCCATGAGGCATCCAGAAGCATAGCAGGCATACAGTAATGAATTCATAGGACAAACTATGATATATCAACATATTTTAAAGAGGCCGTTCTTTCTAAAAGATGTTCTTATGAGGGTGGAGTTGTCCTTTAAGGTTTTGTTTTCCTAAATCGATTTCTTTCTGTTGCCATTATTTTTGCGATAATTCATCACCCAACATAAATATTAATACATTACGCGAATCACAAAGAGCTTGCCAAGCTGCACGCTTACCCTTAACATTCCAAGTTATAATAAGCTGCACATTCTATTATAAGGACCACTGTTCACAGATAAGGTGCTCTTACCCCTCTCATACCACGTATCGTTCTGGGTTTAAAAAGGGGCGATATTGGTAAATACTGATATAGGTTCTATTACCGAATCCAACCTTTATTGGAATTTTACAACCGCGCCATAAAATAACGCCTACTGCCACCAATGCACTGATACCGGTATCTGCGAATTCCAACGCAGTCGCTTATTATATACTTGGAAAAACATTACATACTGGGGGTCATTTTTGACCACGATTAAGGAACTAAATAGGAAAGTACGAATATCGATATTTTATAAATACGCCAACGCACGTGTTAGTAATTTAGAGTAACTCTAAAAAAACTGCATGGTGTATTAGTTTTATTAGTTCCTATGTGATATTTGGGGCTACCATATTGCTAAGGAAGGATGTATAAGGTAGGCTAAATTCGGATGGGATTTGCCATTTTACTAGGGATAAAAGGTGTACTGCCCCCTAGTGGTTTATCCACATCTGCAGAACCCAAAAATCATGTTCATCATTCAAGCACATGGACTGCATTTAAAGGAGAACTTAAACTACAATGTTACTGAGCCTGAATGGATTCTTTAACCGCTAACTAGATATTGGTAGGATTCTCCACTGCTAAACACTATGGACCTTAGTCATTTATGAATTTCCTTAGTTAAATGTAACAATGAACTGATCTGGACCTACAGCAAGTGCTATTGGGTCACTTCCATTTACAAAGATCACGCACAGCCTTCTCTCAATATCAAAGATGGACGACAGAAGCGTCCAATTAGAAAAGGCCGTGTCCGTTCTCCCATCTTCTCCATATCAGATCTGCTTGATGTTCATTCCGCTCACTGACCATCTGTGTCAGGTTTAATTCAGGCAGAAAATGAATAGAGTGGACCTTTTCCTATTATTACATAGTCTCCTCCATAGTATTATACAGAGGGATACGTTATGTACGATGGATTCCATGGTCCTCGTACTGAGGATAGGTTATCATTTATATCAGGGGTGTGGAATTTGTGGCCCTTCAGACTTGTTTGAAAACTGCATCTCCCAGCATTCCCTGGCTGCAGTATGCAATATGAATTATGAATTCTTCTTGAACTACAAGTCTCATCACAGCTACTGGGAAGTTAATAAGGGATCCCTGGTCTAGAACGTTTAATGAAAGAAACAAAAACATTTTAGTTGGGGAGTAAATAGCTTGAATCTGTTTGTGGGTGACCTTTAAGGGTTTATGGAAATGAGGCATTTTGTCCGATCCCTCTGAACACGGATTATTAACCTTTTTATAACGGTCAGAACTATAAGATTCCATCGGCAGGATGGTCTCTACCAGCGATATCCAGAGGCCATACAGTACAGCACTGAGATCTGTATCATAGAGCCTCCTGCACTGTTAGTCTGTCCTAGTGAGTCTCCTGCAGTTTGTCTGTCCCCAAAAGCCTCCTGCACTTAGTCTATCCCAGTGAGCCTCCTGCAATGTTAGCCTGATCTAGTAAGTCTCCTGCAATGTTAGTCTGATCTAGTAAGTCTCCTGCAATGTTAGCCTGATCTAGTAAGTCTCCTGCAACGTTAGCCTGATCTAGTAAGTCTCCTGCAACGTTAGCCTGATCTAGTAAGTCTCCTGCAACGTTAGTCTGATCTATCTAGTAAGTCTCCTCCTGTTAGTCTGATTCTAGTAAGTCTCCTGCAATGTTAGCCTGATCAGTAAGAGTCTCCTGCACGTTAGCCTGATCTAGTAAGTCTCCTGCAACGTTAGCCTGATCTAGTAAGTCTCCTGCAACGTTAGTCTGATCTAGTAAGTCTCCTGCAATGTTAGTCTGATCTAGTAAGTCTCCTGCAATGTTAGCCTGATCTAGTAAGTCTCCTGCAATGTTAGTCTGATCTAGTAAGTCTCCTGCAATGTTACCTGATCTAGTAGTCTCCTGCACGTTAGCCTGATTAGTAAGTCTCCTCCTGCAACGTTAGCCTGATCTAGTAAGTCTCCTGCAACGTTAGTCTGATCGTAGTAAGTCTCCTGCAATGTTAGCCTGATCTAGTAAGTCTCCTGCATGTTAGCCTGATCTATAATGTCTCCTGCAATGTTAGCCTGATCTAGTAAGTCCTCCTGCAATGTTAGCCGATCTAGTAGTCTCCTGCAACGTTAGTCTGATCTAGTAGTCTCCTGCAATGTTAGCCTGACCTCTAGTAGGTCTCCTGCAATGTTAGCCTGATCTAGTAAGTCTCCTGCATGTTAGCTGACTAGTTACTCTCGTCCTGCAATGTTAGCCTGATCTAGTAAGTCTCCTGCAATGTTAGCTGCTGATCTAGTAAGTCTCCTGCAATGTTAGCCTGATCTAGTAAGTCTCCTGCAATGTTAGCCTGATCTAGTAAGTCTCCCATGCCATGTTAGCCTGATCTAGTAGTCTCCTGCAATGTTACCTGATCTAGTAGTCTCCTGCAATGTTAGCCTGACCTAGTAAGTCTCCTGCATATTTGCCTGATCTGTAAATTCTCCCGCAATGTTAGCCTGATCTAGTAAGTCTCCTGCAATGTTAGCCTGATCTAGTAAGTCCTCCTCAATGTTAGCTGATCTAGTAAGTCTCTTCAATGTTAGCCTGATCTAGTAAGTCTCCTGCAATGTTAGCCTGATCTAGTAAGTCTCCTGCAATTTTAGCTGAATTAGCCTGATCTAGTAAGTCTCCTGCAATGTTAGTCTGATCTAGTAAGTCTCCTGCAACGTTAGCCTGATCTAGTAAGTCTCCTGCATGTTAGCCTGATCTAGTAGTCTCTGCAACGTTAGTCTGATCTGTTAGTCCTCCTGCAATGTTAGCCTGACTAGTAAGTCTCTGCAATGTTAGCCTGATCTAGTAAGTCTCCTGCAATGTTAGCCTGATCTAGTAAGTCTCCTGCAATGTTAGCCTGATCTAGTAAGTCTCCTGCAATGTTAGCCTGATCTAGTAAGTCTCCTGCAATGTTAGCCTGATCTAGTAAGTCTCCTGCAATGTTAGCCTGATCTAGTAGTCTCCTGAAGTTAGCCTGACTGTAAGTCTTCCTGCAATGTTACTGATCTAGTAAGTCTCCTGCAATGTTAGCCTGATCTAGTAAGTCTCCTGCAATGTTAGCCTGATCTAGTAAGTCTCCTGCAATGTTAGCCTGATCTAGTAAGTCTCCTGCAATGTTAGCCTGATCTAGTAAGTCTCCTGCAATGTTAGTCTGATCTAGTAAGTCTCCTGCATGTTAGCCTGATCTAGTAAGTCTCCTGCAATGGTAGCCTGATCTAGTAAGTCTCCTGCTACTGTTAGCATGATCTAGTAAGTCTCCTGCAATGTTAGCCTGATCTAGTAAGTCTCCTGAATGTTAGCTGATCTAGTAAGTCTCCTGCAATGTTAGCCTGATCTAGTAAGTCTCCTGCAATGTTAGCCTGATCTAGTAAGTCTCCTGCAATGTTAGTCTGATCTAGTAAGTCTCCTGCAATGTTATCCTGTCCCAGTTAACCTCCTGCAGTTGAGCCTTCTGCCCTGTTAACTGTCCCAGTAAGCCCTATGTGCAGTTTGCTGTCTCCTTGAGAACCTTTCCCAAGAATCCCCCTGCATAGGTAGGTGTCCCATTTACATCCATCAGTTCTCTAGGAACCTTTGCCAATCTATGGCCATTTTTGGATTAAAGGGACAGTGCCCTAGATATTCTTGTCTCTTGACCCTTGCATACATTATCCCCTTTTAGCAATTACAGATTCAGAAAAAACACGTTTTTAACTTGATAAAATGTATGTTGTGTGTTTGCTGTCAGTACCCCGGGGAAGTGCTAATCTACTCTAGCAAAATACAACAAGAACTGACAAGAGAGGTCAAGATAACCTGCTGTTTCTTCTTATTTTATCTAGGTCTCTGCTTGCAAACATTACTATGGGCTCCAGGTGAGAGTGAGTCATTGTCCGGTATCCCATATGGTCCCTGTTCTGTTTATCAATTAAAGGGTAAGTCACAGGTTTACTATTGCAGCGCTGGTGTGGCCCAGATTCCATCAACCTGTATTGATTACTGTGCTTGTACAGTAGTTTATATGATGTGCTCCTTATACCTATATGTGTTTTACCTTCACTGATTCAGTTATGCTATTTGATGTTCATTTCTAACTAAATGTTTCCTTTAGTGACCCCAATTCACAACCCCCCCCCCCCCCCCCCCCAAAAAAAAAAACTCTACTTATTTTGTAACATTCACTGCTCAGAACGTAAAAAAAAAACCCAGGATTTTAGAAAAATCCCCATTGGTCAGTTTATTTTTATGTACAACCGGGTCGTCCACTACGTCATGTTTATAAAAAAACGTGTGCAAAATGTACGGAATTCTGGAGAATAAATCACAGGAGGTTTAGAAATGACACCCCCCCCCCAAAAAAAATGGCAGGTCCGTAGCAATAGGAAGGGGGGCTTGTTTTTCTGTATTTTTCTGTTATTTTGTAAATGGTAATTTATAATGAGGATTCTGGGAGTTGTAATTTACAAACATCTGGAGATCTACAAGTCTGATATCCCTCTCGTGAGTTTTCCTCGAAGCAGATGTATCAACGTGGAGAGGTTTAACCCACAGAGAGGAACCTAATTAATCAGGAAAACTCAACTATGACTGGAGTAATAATTAACCCCTGGTGAGCCAACTGAATGGTTTGGATATTAAAGTGACAGTGCCAAATACCCACAGCTTTGAAATGAGCCCATGTCATGGGAACATGTAATCCCCTTGATACATCCTAGATTTAGCCTAGTCACGTACTCATCAGAACAACTTATAAATGGTAAACATTTGTTACAGGGTATGCTGGGGGTTGTAGTTTAACAATAATATGGGGAACTGGCATAAAAAAAATCTGGCTCATCAACCCCCCTTTACTATAAGTGCCGCCTTTACCCTGTTCTATCTGATTATTCGCCTTTATCGCTCAGAATTAAACAATAAACGTTTTTTTTTACTCTTTTTATTTTTTAATGGCGTCCAGGGAAACGACGTTATGTGAATTCATCTCAAATTATTCCTAAACACGATTTCTCTTTCCTTTTCTTTTTTTTTAAACTTTTAGATCTCGTCTCCCTAAGCCGTGGCGGCGAATTGTAAGGCTGGTCACATAGCTCACCGCGCCAAACACTAGGGGGAGACGCTGAGATCAAATAGGAATGATTGGAATGAACAAACAAAGAATGTCCCCCCCCCTCTCCCCCGAGAACTTACTGTATCATTAACAACAGACATGAAATCTCCCATTGTGTACAGAATCATCCATGTGCATTGCCTGGACAATCAGTTTGGCAGTACCCACATTCATTAACAGAAACATACAGCTGAATAAGGGGGGGGTTGCGGCATTTTTACAGATGGTAATAGAAAGTTAATTCTCATTAAACTAGTTTTATTTCGTTTTCCATTTACGTTCAGTAAAACAGACAGAAAGGATTTCATGCTGATCTGTATATTTTAGTTCGTTTGCGGGAGCTGCCACAGTGATTCTTTCATTTACATTTGAAATGCTGATGACAGCGTTCAGATACTGACAATGGATTGCTGGGAAGAAGTATTGTTTCCTACAAGTGAGAGAACCAGCCTGCTATTGGTTTAATATTGTGTTTTGCAGGGGATGATGGGAGTTGTAGTTTGATATGGTTTGCATGGGGATGATGGGAGTTGTAGTTTGAAAACGGCCAAGATGCATTTATAGCAGAGAGAATGCTGCACATTCTGTTTGGAAATGATTCACAGACCAAATGACAGATTCAGCAGATACACACATAGCAATTTCACAAATTATACACAAAGTCACCAAACACAAAGCCACACGCGCCTCGCTGTGATAGTGACGCTATTGCGGATGAGTTGAGGTGGCAGCTCCCACTGTATAATTAACAGGAGATTCATAGATTCCATCTCATAATTACACAGTGTCTTAGAGATAAAAGCTTTACCTCTGTCATTACTGCGCCGGTAACTGGAACAGAAATAATAAATCAAACACCAAAACATTGTTAAAAAGTTTGCAATATTCCAGTCCATTTGTTCATTAGTGAAGGAATGGGAGATGCCATTAGTGCCCATTCATCTCATTAACTACATTTATCCAAAACTACATTTCCCAACATCCCTAACAAGCATTTTGTTTCTCCATACTTCATTGGGATCAATGTCAAACTTTGTGTTTCCTGGCGTGAGGTGCAACATGACATGTGCACAAAATCACCCCTATTAAAGGATAATCCTGATTAGAAGGATATATTGTGATGGTAACTGCCCTTTCCACTGGCATGTGACCTCAGACATGCTCAGTATGGTTCATCCAGGAGAGGAAGAGGAATTGACCAATCAGATACCTTTGGTAAAGGGACAAGAAGTAAACTGAGGGACTTTCTATAAATATTTTACACTGGTATGTCAGATGCTGTTTCCATCAGCCGCGTCTGGTCTAATCAGGGTGTTTTAGGCTGGGTACACACCTGAAGATTCTTCGTCCTGACTGACAATTTGGCACTTTCGACCAATCAGCCAGGACGAAGGACTGCCGGTCGCAGGTCGCAGCAAAAGTAGCAGTTCGGCGTGACCAAACGTGCGGTTTGTAGAGGACAAAGGAAAAGAACTGTGTACACCAGACTTAATTGCAACTGGTGTTTATTGATACATCTCAAACATCGCTTCTTCATACAGTATGACATCATACTGTAGCAACCAGCACTCACAGTATGCCACCATACTGTATCACCCAGCACTCACAGTATGCCACCATACTGTATCACCCAGCACAGACAGTATGACATCATACTGTATCACCCAGCACAGACAGTATGCCATCATACTGTATCAGCCAACAAAGACAGTATGACATCATACTGTAGCAACCAGCACTCACAGTATGCCACCATACTGTATCACCCAGCACTCACAGTATGCCACCATACTGTATCACCCAGCACAGACAGTATGACATCATATTGTATCACCCAGCACAGACAGTATGACATCATACTGTATCACCCAGCACAGACAGTATGACATCATACTGGTAGAACCAGCACCCCAGTATGCCACCATACTGTATCACCAGCACAGACAGTATGACATCATATCGTACACCCCAGCACAGACAGTATGACATCATACTGTATCACCCAGCACAGACAGTATGACATCATACTGTATAATCACCCAGCACAGATGTCGTGGAGCACCAATGTGTGCAGGAGCCTTTTTAACTATTCGGTCCGTAGAGGACCGCACAATCGGCTTTGGTTTTCGAACGCGGTCAGACAAATGAATGGTTGGTCACAGCCAGCCCAGGAAAGCATCCAATATTTCGTCCGGATCGACCAATACACTGAAATACACTGAAATGTGTACCCAACTTTAGGCTGGAAAACTCCTTTAACAAATATGTTGGACGCCAAAAGTCAACTGAAAATCATTATTAAAGGACACACTAAACATGTAGAAACATTTAAAGTTCCGAATTCAGGGTTATTCAATAAAAGTTCATAGTGTTAAAAATGGTGCTAATTTTGCCCCAACCAATCAGATGTTAGCTTTTAAATGTTACATAACATCTGATTGGTTGGGGCAAAATTAGCACCATTTTAAACAATAAGAACATTTATTGAATCTTGTGTTTTATTTATTGTTCACTGTGTTAAAAAAATAAAGTTTTGCTGCAAAATCTGTAACAGGGTTGCGTGGAATTTTTTACCCAAACGCAGAAACATAGGAACAAGGCAGGTCTATTGTGGTGCGGTAAATTACACAGTTTCTTAATGGTGTAATATTGCACCCCCCTTTTTGGAAATGTCACCCTCGATTCAGCCTTGTGTCTATGTAATGAGATTGCAAGGGATAACTCTACTACGCCCCCTAGTGCTCCCTGGAAAGTTTAGCACAAAAAGTCCATTAAAATCTGTTAATTCGAGGCCCCATAGATTTCCAGTAACCAATTCCAGATACCATAGTAAAGAACCTTGTGTATAAGTCAATGTAAAAATAAAACTATAACGAGACCGTCTTTATCTATCTTTCCTGCATTGCTGGTTTGTAATGTTTCTTCCTAAGCATTGTTTTGGCTTTTCCATTCTCCGGCCCAAGCCAAGTGTGTTGTTCTATCAATAGAGATAGATGGAATGTGATATTTACCTTGTTCTGCTCCCAAATCATTAAAATTCCAAACCTATTGGGCATAGCTGGAGCCATTATCTGCGCTAACAGTGATTGAACACCTTGACATCGGCTAATGTCCTATGATATACACAATGTAATTACCTGTGCCGTGCCAAAGAGCAGGGCATTTTCTCTTTATTTCTCTCTCGCGCCTTTATTTATTTATAATTCAAGGGAAAGCTCTTGTTTCTTCATAAATTCAGATTAAGACCCAGTCTAAACCTGAATTTACTGGAGAGGTTGAGCTAAATGAAAGTTTAGGAACTTGAACTCTTTATTGACTGCACAGATCGCTGGTGGCAAATTCTAATTTGCGACCGACTCTCCCTTTGGAGAGAAGAGAATCAATAAAATCTCTCACACACTTTAACTCCCCATTTCCTTTAAATACAAAGTATTTAATTGGAGAATTGCTTACTCTCCCTCACACTGAGCGTGCTCGGGGTCACTGAGCCAGGAGAAGGGAAGTAACTGCAGAGATTTCATTAATAAAGTTTTCTCATTAAAACAAATCGGTCTATGATAGGGATAGGAACTATTTAAAAAAAAAAAAAATAATACTATGTTGAAAACAATTTGCTAAATGAGAAAAAATGGCGCCAACCGTACCCTTCCAAACACGCCCAACACATTATGACAAACGGAGAAAAGTCCATTCGGAGAAGGAAATAAAACGCTCTGACTGTGAACAAGTAATTACAGTTACATAAATAAAGTGAAGGAGAAAAAGAGCAAAAAAAAATGTTTTAAAAATCTAATTACCATAGAGTAGTGTGGGCTTTAACCTTGGGCAAGAGCAGGACTGATTTACACGCTGTCATAAAGCGCCAGGAGGAACGCGTGTCTCCGTAGGCGGAAAGATAGACGGCACAAGGACAGTCTCCAGGGCTGGGAATGTCTGACCCTAAAATACGCACTTAGTCATTCTTCAATGATCCCCCCACGTTGAGATGTCCAGGACAGATCAATACGACTCTGTAAGAACCTGGCAAAGGAGGGGTTAAAGGGGAACTTGTTCTAGTCAATAATATTGCAAGTTTGTGTCTGCACTGTGTTTTTCTATGTGTGCGCGTGCATGTGTGTGTGTGGGCGGTGATTACATTCATCATTTTTAACACATCTTAAAGGAGAAGTATAGCGCAAAACAGATTTATATTCCAGTTTAAAACATTCTTACAAAAAGATACACCTGTGTGCAGTCAGTAAAGTTTTCTATTACAGTAAACACTGTAGCCACCTCCTCGCCTTCTCCGCTATAGCACAGATGGATACAAAGTAGCCAGTTGGACAGATCTCCCAACCCCCCTCACTAACCAATCATTATTCTAGTATGTCACATGGGGCCTGTTCTATTAATAGGCAGCAGCCAATCAGCTGGTTTCTAACTGTAGTAGACTAATAAAAAGGTCACACCTGATTGGTTATTGCAAATTAAGAGCACTGGCACATTTTAGAATCTCTGATTAAATAATCCCCACATGTCTAGTGTACGTAGTTTATTATTATTTCATATGGTAAATATATAGACTTGTGTCCGTTACTTAACTCCATGCTAATATCAATTTAGAGTGTCCTCTGTGTTTCTCCCTTTCTCTCCCCATTGAGTGTCTGTAATTTTCCGACCGTGGAGGGCAGAGCCAGACAGTTCATTTTGTCTGGCGGTTCTTTGTCTAGACACTGTCTGTTCGCATTGGCTGCTTCGTATTCTCTGGACTCCACTTTTTTTTTTTTCTTCTATTTTTTTACCGGCGCAAGGACAAGAACAAAAAACGATTACAAACTCAGCCAGGACGTTGTCATTGATTCTACGACCCCATTTAAATTTGGGCATTACATTGTGATAAAATCTCCTGACTCCATCCACCCTTTAGATGATGTACACAATGAATCTCCTAATTATTATTTTGTCTCTTTTGTGTCTACGCACACATAACAATTCCGTCCGGGTTTATTGTGTAGTTTAGAGAATATTGTGATTTCTGTCAATGTCTTTAATGGATGCTGTGATGTAATAATAGTTTTAGTGCATTTATTGTGTTGATCAGTGGACTATGGAATATATTTTAAGGGAATAGTTTTGGAAGAGGATGACGCGTTATTGGCTTGTTGTTTATTGGCCAGCGCCTTGACATCACTGTGATGCCAATGATACTTCATTGAATTTTTTTTTTTTTTTTTTAAAGAGAACCGGTCTTTATTAATACAGTCTAACAGCATTATAGCGAATATCATGGCAAGGGAATGTTTAATAAAGCCGGGACCTCTGGCCCTATTTATCCCGTCTCCTTGGCACAGACATCCGAGACAACCGTGTTCTGTGTTTGTAAAAATGTAAAGAAAAGGCAGAACCACAAGGCCTTCGTTAAAATCCAATATCATTTTCCGCACAACAGCTGTAAAACAAAGAAATGAAGTTAGCGCGGCCCTGAGCACAGAAAAATCTTCTCCTAAGGGACCGTTCGCTCCGCTACGGGGTAGCAATTTACTGCTCCAGATTCCAAGTACCGGTTTTTCTCCTGCAATAAGGCTGAGCTAATTGCAAACATTGAGTTTTAATGGCAGATATCTAACTGAGCGCTGGAGCGTGGCTATACACCTTGCGCAATATTCCGGGGGTTTTATTTTCGGTGTTTTCTGCTCCAGGTGATGCGGTTAGACTGTAGACTAGGGATAGGATTTATCCGTTGGGAAAAGAGTTTTTACAAAAAGCTGTAAAAACCAAAATGAGGGGGAGAACGGAGAGCACAGTGGGACGTGGCTAATTTCTTTTAACACCTCTAACTAACATGGATGTTTCCAACACAACTCTGTCTTATTGTAAATAATATAATATAAGTAATCCATATTGGAATTACATGCATGGTGCCCTGGTCAGATACAGTAACCCAGTAATATAATAAACATGTCTTGGAATTACATGCATGTACTTCCAAGACATGTTATTATTATTACTGGGTTACTGATATGACCAGACACCATGCATGCAATTCTAAGACATATTTATTATATACCTGGGTTACTGCATGTGACCAGGACACCATGCATGTGAATTCCAAGACAGTTTATTATATTACTGGGTTACTGCATCTGACCAGGACCATGCATGTAATTCCAAGACATATTTATTATATTACTGGGTTAATGCATGTGACCAGCACACCATGCATGTAATTCTAAGACAGTTTATTTATACGGGTTACTGATTGACCAGGACACCATGCATGTAATTCTAAGACATGTTTATTATATTACTGGGTTACTGCATGTGACCAGGACACCTGCATGTAATTCAAGACAATATTATTATATTACTGGGTTACTGCATGTGACCAGGACACCATGCATGGTGCCTAACTGTGACCAGGACACCATGCATGTAATTCCAAGACATATTTATTATATTACTGGGTTACTGCATGTGACCAGGACACCATGCATGTAATTCTAAGACATGTTTATTATATTACTGGGTTAATGTATCTGACCAGGACACCATGCATGTAATTCCAAGACATGTTTATTATATTACTGGGTTACTGCATGTGACCAGGACACCATGCATGTAATTCTAAGAATGTTTATTATATTACGGGTTACTGTATCTGACCAGGACCCATGCAGTAAATCTAGACATGTTTATTATTACTGGGTACTGCATGTGACCAGGACACCATGCATGTAATTCTAAGACATGTTTATTATATTACTGGGTTACTGTATCTGACCAGGACACCCATGCATGTAATTCTAAAACGATTTATTATATTACTGGGTTATGCATGTGACCAGGACACCATGCAGTAATTCTAAGACATGTTTATTATATTACTGGGTTACTGCATCGACCAGGACAATGCATGTAATTCTAAGACATATTTATTATATTACGGGTTACTGCATGTGACCAGGACACCATGCATGTAATTCTAAGACATGTTTATTATATTACTGGGTTACTGTATCTGACCAGGACACCATGCATGTAATTCTAAGACATGTTTATTATATTACTGGGTTACTGCATGTGACCAGGACACCATGCATGTAATTCTAAGACATGTTTATTATATTACTGGGTTACTGTATCTGACCAGGACACCATGCATGTAATTCTAAAACATATTTATTATATTACTGGGTTACTGCATGTGACCAGGACACCATGCATGTAATTCTAAGACATGTTTATTATATTACTGGGTTACTGCATCTGACCAGGACAAAATGCATGTAATTCTAAGACATATTTATTATATTACTGGGTTACTGCATGTGACCAGGACACCATGCATGTAATTCTAAGACATGTTTATTATAATACTGGGTAGTGTATCTGACCAGGACACCATGCATGTAATTCTAAGACATATTTATTATATTACTGGGTTACTGTATCTGACCAGGACACCATGCATGTAATTCTAAGACATGTTTATTATATAACTGGGTTACTGCATGTGACCAGGACACCATGCATGTAATTCTAAGACATATTTATTATATTACTGGGTTACTGTATCTGACCAGGACACCATGCATGTAATTCTAAGAAATGTTTATTATATTACTGGGTTACTGCATATGACCAAGACACCATGCATGTAATTCTAAGACATATTTATTATATTACTGGGTTACTGTATCTGACCAGGACACCATGCATGTAATTCTAAGACATGTTTATTATATTACTGGGTTACTGTATCTGACCAAGACACATGCATGCAATTCTAAGACATATTTATTATATACCTGGGTTACTGCATGTGACCAGGACACCATGCATGTAATTCCAAGACATATTTATTATATTACTGGGTTACTGCATGTGACCAGGACACCATGCATGTAATTCTAAGACATGTTTATTATATTACTGGGTTACTGTATCTGACCAGGGCACCATGCATGTAATTCTGAGACATGTTTATTATATTACTGGGTTACTGTATCTGACCAGGACACCATGCATGTAATTCTAAGACATGTTTATTATATTACTGGGTTACTGTATCTGACCAGGGCACCATGCATGTAATTCCAAGACATGTTTATTATATTACTGGGTTACTGCATATGACCAAGACACCATGCATGCACTTCTAAGACATATTTATTATAACCTGGGTTACTGCATGTGACCAGGACACCATGCATGTAATTCTAAGACATGTTTATTATATTACTGGGTTGCTGTATCTGACCAGGGCACCATGCATGTAATTCTGAGACATGTTTATTATATTACTGGGTTACTGTATCTGACCAGGACACCATGCATGTAATTCTAAGACATATTTATTATATTACTGGGTTACTGTATCTGACCAGGACACCATGCATGTAATTCTAAGACATGTTATTATATACATGGGGTACTGTATTGACCAGGACACCATGCATGTAATTCTAAGACATGTTTATATATTACTGGGTTACTGCATATGACCAAGGACACCATGCATGCAATTCTAAGACATTTTATATAACCTGGGTTACTGCATGTGACACAGGACACCATGCATGTAATTCTAAGACATGTTTATTATATTACTGGGTTACTGTATTGACCAGCACACCATGCATGTAATTATAAGACATGCTTATATTTAAGGGTTGCTGTATGACCAGGGCACCATGCATGTAATTCTGAGACATGTTATTATATTACTGGGTTACTGTATCTGACCAGGACACCATGCATGTAATTCTAAGACCTGTTTATTATATTACTGGGTTACTGTATCTGACCAGGACCCACATGCATGTAATTCTAAGACATGTTTATATATACTGGGTTACTGCATGTGACCAGGACACCATGCATGTAATTCTAAGACATGTTTATTATATTACTGGGTTAATGCATGGACCAGGACACCATGCATGTAATTCCAAGACATGTTTATTATATTACTGGGTTACTGCATGTGACCAGGACACCATGCATGTAATTCTCAAGACATGTTTATTATTATTCTGGGTTACTGCATTGACCAGGACACCATGCATGTAATTCTAAGACATGTTTAGTATATTACTGGGTTACGTATCTGACCAGGACAACATGATGT
>CM033469.1:410415528-410430715 GCA_019447015.1 Hymenochirus boettgeri | reverse complement strand
TAATTCACCAAGCATGTTTATTATTATTACTGGGTACTGATCTGACCAGGGCACCATGCATGTAATTCCAATATGGATTACTATATTATATTATTTACAATAAGACAGAGTTGTGTTGAAACATCCATGTTAGTTAGAGGTGTTAAAAGAAATTAGCCACGTCCCACTGTGCTCTCCGTTCTCCCCCTCATTTTGGTTTTTACAGCTTTTGTAAAAACTCTTTTCCAACGGATAAATCCTATCCCTAGGTACAGTCTAACGATCACCTGGAGCAGAAAACACCGAAAATAAAACCCCGGAATATTGCGCAAGGTGTATAGCCACGCTCCAGCGCTCAGTTATATCTGCCATTAAAACTCAATGTTTGCATTAGCTCAGCCTTATTGCAGGAGAGAAAAACCGGGTACTGGAATCTGGAGCAGTAAATTGCTACCCCGTAGCGGAGCGAACGGTCCCTTAGGAGAAGATTTTTCTGTGCTCAGGCGCCGCGCTAACTTCATTTCTTGTTTTACAGCTGTTGTGCGGAAAATGATATTGGATTTTAACGAAGGCCTTGTGGTTCTGCCTTTTCTTTACATTTTTACAAACACAGAACACGGTTGTCTCGGATGTCTGTGCCAAGGAGACGGTGATAAATAGGGCCAGAGGTCCCGGCTTTATTAAACATTCCTGCCATGATATTCGCTATTGCTGTTAGACTGTATTAATAAAGACCGGTTCTCTTTAAAAAAAAAAAAAAAAAATTCAATGAAGTATCATTGGCATCACAGTGATGTCAAGGCGCTGGCCAATAAACAACAAGCCAATAACGCGTCATCCTCTTCCAAAACTATTCCCTTAAAATATATTCCATAGTCCACTGATCAACACAATAAATGCACCTAAAACATATTACATCACAGCATCATTAAAGACATGACAAGAAATCACAATATTCTCTAAACTACACAATAAAACGGACGGAATTGTTATGTGTGCGTAGACACAAAAGAGACAAAATAATATTAGGAGATCATTGTGTACATCATCTAAAGGGTGGATGGTAGTCAGGAGATTTATCACAATGTAATGCCCAAATATAATGGGGTCGTAGAATCAATGACAACGTCCTGGCTGATTTGTAATCGTTTTTGTTTTGTCTTGCGCCGGTAAAAAAATAGAAGAAAAAAAAAAAAGTGGAGTCCAGAGATACGAAGCAGCCAATGCGAACAAGACAGTGTCTAGACAAAAGAACCGCCAGACAAAATGAACTGTCTGGCTTTGCCCTCCACGTCGGAAAATTACAGACACTCAATGGGGGAGAGAAAGGGAGAAACACAGAGGACACTCTAATTGATATTAGCATGAGTTAAGTAACGGACACAGTCTATATATTTACCATATGAAATAAAATAAACTACGTACACTAGACTGTGGGGTTATTTAATCAGAGATTCTAAAATGTGCCAGTGCTCTTAATTTGCAATAACCAATCAGGTGTGACCTTTTTATTAGTCTACTACAGTTAGAAACCAGCTGATTGGCTGCTGCCTATTAATAGAACAGGCCCCATGTGACATACTAGAATAATGATTGGTTAGTAGGGGGGTTGGGAGATCTGTCCAACTGGCTACTTTATCCATCTGTGCTATAGCGGAGAAGGCGAGGAGGTGGCTACAGTGTTTACTGTAATAGAAAACTTTACTGATCTGACACAGGTGTATCTTTTGTAAGAATGTTTTTAAACTGGAATATAAATCTGTTTTGCGACTATACTTCTCCTTTAAGATGTGTTAAAATGATGAATGTAATCACCGCCCACACACACACATGCACGCGCACACATAGAAAAACACAGTGCAGACACAAACTTGCAATATTATTGACTGAAACAAGTTCCCCTTTAACCTCCTTTGCCAGGTTCTTACAGAGTCGTATTGATCGTCCTGGACATCTAACGTGGGGGGATATTGAAGAATGACTAAGTGCGTATTTTAGGGTCAGACATTCCCAGCCCTGGAGCGACTGCCTTGTGCCGTCTATCGTTCCGCCTACGGAGACACGCGT
Organism: Hymenochirus boettgeri; assembly: GCA_019447015.1. Classification (NCBI taxonomy): domain Eukaryota; kingdom Metazoa; phylum Chordata; class Amphibia; order Anura; family Pipidae; genus Hymenochirus; species Hymenochirus boettgeri. Next base: position 410,428,669 of record CM033469.1, on the reverse strand, counting down.
TCTCCTGGCGCTTTATGACAGCGTGTAAATCAGTCCTGCTCTTGCCCAAGGTTAAAGCCCCCACACTACTTATGGTATTAGATTTTTAAAACATTTTTTTTTGCTCTTTTTCTCCTTCACTTTATTTATGTAACTGTAATTACTTGTTCACAGTCAGAGCGTTTTATTTCTTCTCTCGAATGGACTTTTCTCCGTTTGTCATAATGTGTTGGGGCGTGTTGGGAAGGGTACGGGTGGCGCCATTTTTTCTCATTTAGCAAATTGTTTTCAACATAGTATTATTTTTTTTTTTAAATCGTTCCTATCCCTATCTAGACCGATTTGTTTTAATGAGAAAAACTTTTATTAATGAATCTCTGCAGTTACTTCCCTCTCTGGCTCAGTGACCCGAGCACGCTCAGTGTGTGAGGGAGGTAAGCAATTCTCCAATAAATACTTTGTATTTAAGGAAATGGGGAGTTAAAGTGGTGTGAGAGATTTATTGATTCTTTCTCTCCAAAGGGAGAGTCGGTCGCAAATTAGAATTTGCACCAGCGATCTGTGCAGTCAATAAAGAGTTCAAGTTCCTAAACTTTCATTTAGCTCACCTCTCCAGTAAATTCAGGTTTAGAGGGTCTTAATCTGAATTTATGAGAGAGAACAAGAGTTTCCCTTGAATTATAAATAAATAAAGGCGCGAGAGAGAAATAAAGAGAAAATGCCCTGCCTCTGGCACGGCACAGGTAATACATTGTGTATATCATAGGACATTAGCCGATGTCAAGGGTGTCAATCACTGTTAGCGCAGATAAGGCTCCAGCTATGCCCATAGGTTTGGAATTTTAATGATTTGGAGCAGAACAAGGTAAAATCACATTCCATCTATCTCTATGATAGAACAACACACTTGGCTTGGGCCGGAGAATGGAAAAGCCAAAACAAGCTTAGGAAGAAACATTACAAACCAGCAATGCAGGAAAGATAGATAAAGACGGTCTCGTTATAGTTTTATTTTTACATTGACTTATACACAAGGTTCTTACTATGGTATCTGGAATTGGTTAGGAAAATATGGGGCCTCGAATTAACAGATTTTAATGGACTTTTGTGCTAAACTTTCCAGGGAGCACTAGGGGGCGTATAGAGTATATCCCTTGCAATCTATTACATAGACACAAGGCTGAATCGAGGGTGACATTTCCAAAAGGGGGGTGCAATATTACACCATTAAGAAACTGTGTAATTTACCGCACCACAATAGACCTGCCTTGTTCCTATGTTCTGCGTTTGGGTTAAAAAATTCCACGCAACCCTGTTACAGATTTGCAGCAAAACTTTATTTGTTTAACACAGTGAACAATAAATAAAACACAAGATTCAATAATGTTCTTATTGTTTAAAATGGTGCTAATTTTGCCCCAACCAATCAGATGTAGTAACATTTAAAAGCTAACATCTGATTGGGTGGGCGGCAAAATTAGAGACCATTTTTAACACTATGAACTTTATTGAATAACCCTGAATTCGGAACTTAAATGTTTCTACATGTTTTAGTGTGTCCTTTATAATGATTTTCAGTTGACTTTTGGCGTCCAACCTATTTGTTAAAGGAGTTTTCCAGCCTAAAGTTGGGTACACATTTCAGGGTATTTCAGTGTATTGGTCGATGGACGAAATATTGGATGCTTTCCTGGGCTGGCTGTGACCAACCATTCATTTGTCTGACGCGTTCGAAAACCAAAGCCGATTGTGCGGTCCTCTACGGACCGAATAGTTAAAAAGGCTCCTGCACACATTGGTGCTCCACGACATCTGTGCTGGGTGTGATTATACAGTATGTGTCATACTGTCGTGCGTGATCTATGATAGTCTGGCTGGGTGATACAGTATGATGTCATACTGTCTGTGCTGGGGTGAACAATATGATGTCATACTGTCTGTGCTGGGTTGATACAGTATGGTGGCATACTGTGGGTGCTGGTTGCTAGTATGATGTCATACTGTCTTTGTTGGCTGATACAGTATGATGGCATACGTCTGTGCTGGGTGATACAGTATGATGTCATACTGTCTGTGCTGGGTGATACAGTATGGTGGCATACTGTGAGGGCTGGGTGATACAGTATGGTGGCATACTGTGAGTGTGGTTGCTACAGTATGATGTCATACTGTCTTTGTTGGCTGATACAGTATGATGGCATACTGTCTGTGCTGGGTGATACAGTATGATGGTCATATGGCTGTGCTGGGTGTACAGTATGGTGGCATACTGTGAGTGTGGGTGATACAGTATGGTGCATACTGTGAGTGCTGGTGCTACAGTATGATGTCATACTGTATGAGGAAGCGATGTTTGAGATGTATCAATAAACCACAGTTGCAATTAAGTCTGGTGTACACAGTTCTTTTCCTTGTCCTCTACAAACACGCACGTTTGGTCACGCGAAACTGCTACTTTTGCTGCGACCTGCGACCGGCAGTCCTTCGTCCTGGCTGATTGGTCGAAAGTGCCAAATTGTCAGTCAGGACGAGAATCTTCAGGTGTGTACCCAGCCTAAAACACCTGATTAGACCAGACGCGGCGATGAAACAGCATCTGACATACCAGTGTAAAATATTTATAGAAAGTCCCTCAGTTTACTTCTTGTCCCTTTACCAAAGGTATCTGATTGGTCAATTCCTCTTCCTCTCCTGGAGAACCATAATGAGCAGTCTGAGGTCACATGCCAGTGGAAAGGGCAGTTACCATCACAATATATCCTTCTAATCAGGATTATCCTTTAATAGGGGTGATTTTGTGCACAGTCAGTGTTGCACCTCACGCCAGGAAACACAAAGTTTGACATTGACCCAATGAAGTATGGAGAAACAAATGCTTGTTAGGGATGGTGGAAATGTAGTTTGGATAAATGTAGTTAATGAGATGAATGGGCACTAATGGCATCTCCCATTCCTTCACTAATGAACAAATGGACTGGAATATGCAAACTTTTTAACATGTTTGGTGTTTGATATTATTCTGTTCCAGTTACCGGCGCAGTAATGACAGAGGTAAGTTTTATCTTAAGACACTGTTGTAATTATGAGATGGAATCTATGAATCTCTGTTAATTATACAGTGGGAGCTGCCACCTCAACTCATCCGCAATAGCGTCACTATCAACAGCGAGGCGCGTGGGGCTTGTGTTTGGTACTTTGTGTATAATTTGGAAATTGCATGTGTGTATCTGCTGAATCTTTCATTTGGTCTGTGAATCATTTCCAAACAGATGTGCAGCATTCTCTCTGATATAAATGCATCTTGGCCGTTTTCAAACTACAACTCCATATCCCCATGCAAACCATATCAACTACAACTCCCATCATCCCTGCAAAACACATATTAAACCAATAGAGGCTGGTTCTCTCACTTGTAGGAAACAATACTTCTTCCCAGCAATCCATTGTCAGTATCTGAACGCTGATCAAGCATTTCAAATGTAAATGAAAAATCACTGTGGCAGCTCCCGCAAACGAACTAAAATATACAGATCAGCATGAAATCCTTTCTGTCTGTTTTACTGAACGTAAATGGGAAAACGAATAAAACTAGTTTAATGAGAATTAACTTTCTATTACCATCTGTAAAAATGCCGCAACCCCCCCCTTATTCAGCTGTATGTTTCTGTTAATGATGTGGGTACTGCCAAACTGATGTCCAGGCAATGCACATGGATGATTCTGTACACAATGGGAGATTTATGTCTGTTGTTAATGATACAGTAAGTTCTCGGGGGAGGAGGGGGGGGGGACATTCTTTGTGTTCATTCCAATCATTCCTATTTGATCTCAGCGTCTCCCCAGTGTGTGGGCGCGGTGGAGCTATGTGACGAAGCCTTACAATTCGCCGCACGAGCTTAGGGAGACGAGATCTAAAAGTTTAAAAAGAAAAGAAAAAAAGGAAAGAGAAATCGTGTTTAGGAATAATTTGAGATGAATTCACATAACGTCGTTTCCCTGGACGCATTAAAAAAAAAGAGTAAAAAAAACGTTTATTGTTTAATTCTGAGCGATAAAGCGAATATCAGATAGAACAGGGTAAAGGCGGCACTTTAGTAAAGGGGGGTTGATGAGCCAGATTTTTTTTATGCCAGTTCCCCATATTATTGTTAAACTACAACCCCCAGCATACCCTGTACAAATGTTTACCATTTATAGTTGTTCTGATGAGTACGTGACTAGGCTAAATCTAGGATGTATCAAGGGGATTACAGTTCCCATGACATGGGCTCATTTCAAAGCTTGTGGGTATTTGGCACTGTCACTTTAATATCCAAACCATTCAGTTGGCTCACCAGGGGTTAATATTTACTCCAGTCATAGTTGAGTTTCCTGATTAATTAGGTCCTACTCTGTTGGGTTAAACCTCTCCACGTTACATCTGCTTCGAGGAAAACTCACGAGAGGGATATCAGACTTGTAGATCCAGATGTTTGTAAATACAACTCCCAGAATCCTCATTATAAATTACATATTACAAAATAACAGAAAAATACAGAAAAACAAGCCCCCCTTCCTATTGCACGGACCTGCCATTTTTTTGGGGGGGGGGTGTCATTTCTAAACCTCCTGTGATTTATTCTCCAGAATTCCGTACATTTGCACACGTTTTTTTTATAAACATGACGTAGTGGACGACCCGGTTGTACATAAAATAAACTGACAATGGGATTTTTCTAAAATCCTGGTTTTTTTTTTACGTTCTGAGCAGTGAATGTTACAAAATAAGTAGAGTTTTTTTTTTGGGGGGGGTGGGGGGGGGGGGGGGGTTGTGAATTGGGGCACTAAAGGAAACATTTAGTTAGAAATGAACATCAAATAGCATAACTGAATCGTGAAGGTAAAAACACATATAGGTATAAGGAGCACATCATAATAACTACTGTACAAGCACAGTAATCAATACAGGTTGATGGAACTCTGGGCCACCACCAGCGCTGCAATAGTAAACCTGTGACTACCCTTTAATTGATAAACAGAACAGGGACCATATGGGATACCGGACATGACTCACTCTACCTGGAGCCCATAGAATGTTGCAAGCAGAGACCTAGATAAAATAAGAAGAAACAGCAGGAGTATTGACCCTCTCTGTCAGTTCTTGTTGTATTTGCTAGAGTAGATTAGCACTTCCCCGGGGTAGACACGCAAACACAACCAACATAACATTTATCAAGTAAAAACCGGTGTTTTTTCTGAATCTGTAATTGCTAAAAGGGGATAATGGAGCAAGGGTAAGAGACAAGAATATCTAGGGCACTGTCCCTTTAATCCAAAAAAAAGGCCATAGATTGGCAAAGGTTCTAGAGAACTGATGGAGTAAATGGGACACCTACCTATGCAGGGGGTTCTCTGGGAAGGTTCTCAAGGAGACAGCAACTGCACATGGGCTTACTGGGACAGTTAACAGGGCAGAAGGCTCAACGCAGGAGGTTAACTGGGACAGGATAACATTGCAGAGCTACTAGATCAGACTAACACTGAGAGCGAGACACAGATCAGGTTAAATTGCAGGAGACTAAGATCAGGCTAACATTGCAGGAGACTCACTAGAGTACAGGCTAACATGCAGGAGACTTACTAGATCAGGCTAAATGCAGGGAGACTTATAGATCAGGCAACATTGCAGGAGAATTACTAGATCAGGCTAACATTGCAGGAGACTTACTAGATCAGGCTAACATTGCAGGAGATCTATAGATCAGACTAACATTGCAGGAGACTTACTAGATCAGGTAACATTGCAGGAGACTAGTAGTACTAGATACTAGATCAGGCTAACATTGCAGCAGACTTACTAGATCAGGCTAACATTGCAGGAGACTTACTAGAGCAGGCTAACTGCAGGAGACTTACTAGGTTCAGGCTAAACATTGCAGGAGACTTACTAGATCAGGCTAACATTGCAGGAGATATACTTAGATCAGGCTAACATTGCAGGAGACTTACTAGATCAGGCTAACATTGCAGGAGACTTACTAGATCAGGCTAACATTTGCAGGAGAATATAGATCAGGCTAACATTGCAGGAGATTACTAGATCAGGCTAACATTTGCAGGAGACTTACTAGTCAGGCTAAAATTGCAGGAGGAGACTAACTAGATCAGAACTAACGTTGACAGGAGATTACTAGATCAGGCTAACATTGCAGGAGACTTACTAGATCAGGCTAACGTTGCGGAAGGAGACTTACTAGATCAGACTAAATTGCAGGAGACTAATAGATCAGGCAACATTGCAGAGACTTACTAGATCAGACTAAAACGTTGCAGGAGACTTACTAGATCAGGCTAACGTTGCAGGAGACTTACAAGTCAGGGCTAAACGTTGCAGGAGCTTCTGATCAGGCTAACATTGCAGGAGACTTACTAGATCAGACTAACATTGAAGGAGACTTACTAGATCAGGCTAACATTGCAGGAGACTACTAGATCAGACTAACATTGCAGGAGACTTACTAGATCAGGACTAACGTTGCAGGAGACTTACTAGATCAGGCTAACGGTTGCAGGAGACTACTAGATCAGGCTAACGTTGCAGGAGACTTACTAGATCAGGCTAACATGCAGGAGACTTACAGTATCAGACTAACATTGCAGGGGACTTACTAGATTCAGGCTAACAATTGCAGGAGACTTACTAGATCAGGCTAACATTGCAGGAGACTTACTAGATCAGACTAACGTTGCAGGAGACTTACTAGATCAGGCTAACGTTGCAGGAGACTTACTAGATCAGGCTAACGTTGCAGGAGACTTACTAGATCAGACTAAATTGCAGGAGACTTACTAGATCAGGCTAACATTGCAGGAGGCTCACTGGGATAGACTAAGTGCAGGAGGCTTTTGGGGACAGACAAAACTGCAGGAGACTCACTAGGACAGACTAACAGTGCAGGAGGCTCTATGATACAGATCTCAGTGCTGTACTGTATGGCCTCTGGTATCGCTTGTAGAGACCATCCTGCCGATGGAATCTATAGTTTGACCGTTATAAAAAGGTTAATAATCCGTGTTCAGAGGGATCGGACAAAATGCCTCATTTCCATAAACCCTTAAAGGTCACCACAAACAGATTCAAGCTATTTATTCCCCAACCTAAAATGTTTTTGTTTCTTTCATTAAAACGTTCTAGACCAGGGTCCCTTATTAACTTCCCAGTAGCTGTGATGAGGATTGTAGTTCAAGAAGAATTCATAATTCATATTGCATACTGCAGCCAGGGAATGCTGGGAGATGCAGTTTTCAAAACAGTCTGAAGGGCCCACAAATTCCACACCCATGATATAAATGATAACCTATCCTCAGTACGAGGACCATGGAATCCTCGTACATAACGTATCCCTCTGTATAATACTATGGAGGAGACTATGTAAAATAGGAAAAGGTCCACTCTATTCATTTTCTGCCTGTAATTAAACCTGACACAGATGGTCAGTGAGCGGAATGAACATCAAGCAGATCTGATATGGAGAAGATGGGAGAACGGACACGGCCTTTTCTAATTGGACGCTTCTGTCGTCCATCTTTGATATTGAGAGAAGGCTGTGCGTGATCTTTGTAAATGGAAGTGACCCAATAGCACTTGCTGTAGGTCCAGATCAGTTCATTGTTACATTTAACGAAGGAAAATTCATAAATGACTAAGGTCCATAGTGTTTAGCAGTGGAGAATCTACCAATATCTAGTTAGCGGTTTAAAGAATCCATTCAGCTCAGTAACATTGTAGTTTAAGTTCTCCTTTAAATGCAGTCCATGGCTTGAATGATGAACATGATTTTTGGGTTCTGCAGATGTGGATAAACCACTAGGGGCAGTACACCTTTTATCCCTAGTAAAATGGCAAATCCCTCCGAATTAGCCTACCTACATCCTCCTTAGCAATATGGTAGCCCCAAATATCACATAGGAACTAATAAAACTAATACACATGCCGTTTTTTAGAGTTACTCTAAATTACTAACACGTGCGTTGGCGTATTTATAAAATATCGATATTCGTACTTTCATTAGTTCCTTAATCGTGGTCAAAAATGAACCCAGTATGTAATGTTTTCCAAGGATATAATAAGCGACTGCGTTGGAATCGCAGAGATACCGGTATCAGTGCATTGGTGGCAAGTAGGCGTATTTTATGGCGCGGTTGTAAAATTCCAATAAAGGTTGGATTCGGTAATAGAAACCTATATCAGTATTTACAATATCGCCCCTTTTTAAACCCAGAACGATACGTGGTATGAGAGGGGGAAGAGCACCTTATCTGTGAACAGTGGTCCTTATAATAGAATGTGCAGCTTATTATAACTTGGAATGTTAAGGGTAAGCGTGCAGCTTGGCAAGCTCTTTGTGATTCGCGTAATGTATTAATATTTATGTGGGTGATGAATTATCGCAAACAATAATGGCAACAGAAAGAAATCGATTTAGGAAAAAAAACCTTAAAGGACAACTCCACCCTCATAAGAACATCTTTTAGAAAGAACGCCCTCTTTAAAAATGTTTGATATATCATAGTTTGTCCTATGAATTCATTATGTATGCCTGCTATGCTCGGATGCCTCATGAAAACTGAGCAATTTAGAAAACCTGTACTGAGCCTGTACGAGCCGGGATGCTCAGAAGAGGCAGGACAGAGGATTAACATTCAGTCATTGGCTGTGATGTCAACTGTCAAATCATAACTGACCGTTACTAACTGGAAAAAACAGGAAGTAGAAACAGGGAGGGGAGGAGGGAAACAGGACATTGTGCAGGATTTAGGTTAGACTACACCTTTCACATTTCCTACTATTACCGTTTAGGGTTTTGGTGGGTGATTTACCTGTATGGTAAAGTTTTCATTTTAGGGCTGGACTTGCCCTTTAACATTTGCTGTCTCCATCTTGAAAATAGCATCTAACTGGGTAATTGGAGTTGTGTGTAGCACGGTCCTTATAGGCAGCGGAAAGCCTGACCTTGGGGGAGGCATCCTCCTTCGGGCACGGTGGGGATGGGGGATGCATCGCTGCCAGGTCTTTTGTTGTGCACCAAGGGACTTGGTGCTGGGTTGAATAGCAGGTCTCGTGAGAAACATCATTTTGGGGGGGCGCTGTGTGTGCTGGCTTATTAACACAATTCCATCAAGTTTTTAATAATGTTAAGTGTTTAAAGTAAATTCAGGGGTTTTGCAGTTCACGGCTGGGTCTCCCCTCCAGGGTCTGAAATCTTCCACCTGCGTTAAACACACATCCGAAACAAAATTACAAAGGGTGATAGGACTGGTAGATTCCTCTTAGGCAGCATTACCACGGGGAAACAATATGGCAGCTTCCACCAGTATGTATTAAGGGGTATGCACCTGAAATGGGTACAGTGACAATTGTGATGTGTTAACACAGCAGCTCACGATCCATTAAGTAAGGAAATGGATTCAGCTAAAGCAGTTGTTAGAATTTATTTCTCCTTTGATATTCGGATACAGTGTGAATATACAATGTCCCATGGCATTTGGCTGTGAACTGTATAATACAGTAAATACGGTAAGGTAAAGGGGAAGTTCTCCTCCTTGATAGAGAATGTTGCATGATTCTGCATGAATTGCCATGTGCACGGACAAAGGAATGTGACGATGCATGCACGTAAATGTAGAAATGGGGGAGCGAGGGGCCCCAAGCCAATCACAGGGACACGACCAGCTACAGAAAAGGCAAAGTAAAAATCAGAAACATCTACTTAAAATAATGAAACAAAAGCTGGTCTACTGAGTGTAGCAACAACTGCGTACATAGCACCACTGTTGGTTGTTGAAAACGTTTCTGCATAGAGATCCCAATAGCTAATCCATTCCCCCCAGCACACACGCACAAAACATAATTATACATGTAAAAACAATAAAAAAGAAAATGTCTGTTAACTTCCTGTCTAGTAGAGGATTGTGGGGAATTAGAAAGCTCGGCAGGACCTGCTCTAGTAGGAGAAGCAGCAGATATATCCTTCGGAATGAAAAAAGGGTCATCTCAGGTACCCGAATAATAAACCTCTCAGCATCAGAGCAGGTGGACGCGCTTGAAAGATCCCTGCGAAATGTAGAAGGTTTGTGAAACATCCACTTTTTAACCCCTTCCTCGCACCCCCACCTGAAAATGAAACACAAGCGGTAAGTTAAAAAAATCCAAGCGAGCAGCCTGTGTGTCTCAGCGTGCGTCTGTCCGCTCGCCCTGCGTCTTTATTTCTGGTGAGTTATTAAAAAATTGTAGACATCAGTGTCTCCCAGGGTCATATGTTGTTTTTAATTTAAACATGAATTCCATTTATTGAGCCTTGCGGCCTAATGAGATATGCTTGACAGGAGCAGCTAGGCTGGAAAGACATGATTGAGGAAGAGCCAATAATATTAAAGCGAACGCGGGGTCGTGTGCACACACCGCGAGCTTGATTCGCTAACTTGGGTCTCTCTCTCTCTCTCTGCATGGCTATGCAGAAAAGGATTTGTGCTGTGGGCACTGCAGTCTAATGTCACATACTTTTAAACGTCTCTGCACCTCTCGCTTTATGACTTTCTCTGTCTTCGCCGCCGGGAGAGAGCAAAAAACGAAAAAGAGAAAAAAAAACTGTCAGTTGAGTGTTCGAGTGGTTTCAACTCTGCCGCAGAGAGGTTAATTATATGATATTTTATTCCTGAGCTAAAAAAAAAGTAGAGTCAACAAGTAAAATTATACACTGATCCCCAGGAGCAAATTAATAAAAAAACGAAGCCGTTAACACTGAGATTTCATTCCTCCGGTATTGCTGGAGAGAGAGCTGTGGAGGAAATTTCGGGTTTTAAATATAAAAAATTATAAATCAGACTTAGAGAACAGGGATCTTAAGAGGTGAAATAAATTGTGTCATGTTAAATATGTCAGTGTCATGTAAGTCGGTCTCCATTTGGTTAAAAAGAGCTCTGATACCTTTCAAGCAAGCCTACAGTATGGCCCTAGCTTCTCTGATGAATCTTAAGTTATAGGCTTGTAAAGTTACACTTCCTGGTTCTTTCTGAGTCCTGTGACAGGTTCACAATGAACCTGTCACATGATGGGATGATGGGATTTTAAATTGTTTAGAAAATTCATTCAGAAGAAAACAAAATAATCTACCATTCTTCCCTAGATTTCAGTTTTAAAATTGTGGAAAATTTTCTGCCTTCCGATCTTCATTTTTTTTTGGATAAACCAATAGATATTGTTGATCAATATCCATTTGCCCGTTTCTAATAAAATATCTATGCCATGTATGGGGGGGCTTTGGGAGATAATCATTTTTCTTTTCAGACTTGGGATAGCTTTTAAAATGATTACGAAGTTGAGGGTAGGGATTTAATGTAGCAGATGATGGCTCTGTCCCAGCACGTAGGACACAAGTGGGCATGCTCAAGTCAAGGGCTTGCTGGTGCTGGTGATGTCACAGCTCACTGTATAAGCAGGAAAACACCACCCTTTATGCTGTAAGGTTGGATAGACTGTACCTAGAATCATGACTTGGAGTCATTTTAAGGGTAGAAGTGTGCTCTTTAATAAAGGGAAATGTATGGAGGGTTACACAGTTCCCCTTAAAATAAGACAATAAACATAACATCCATAGGTATATTGATAAGTGGTCTTCTCTAAAATTCAAAGCTGCATTCAACCTTTCTCCATAAACTCAGGTTTAATATGGTCACGCTGATTTAGAACAGCACGGTTGCAAGGAGACTGTAAGTGCCAGTTATTAAATGCATGTTGCATGGCTTCACTGATAGCGATGCAGTCTGCATCACGCTCTTAATAGACATACTGACCAAAGCCTCTGAGCATGCAATTTGAAATTGGGGTTTAGTTTTAAAGGGAAGAGAACAACCCTATCAGAATTGTAACTAAGGTCTAACCCGCGGAAGGGGTTTTAATACGTTTATAGTAACACCTGTCACATATTACGCTCAGCGATTAGTTGCTGAGACGCCACTAATTAAAATCTAACTCAGAAAAGAAAGTTGTCGCCAATCACCTTACATGCCAACTGCCCTTATCCAATCACTGAACTGCAAAGATCCAGGTTTATTTTTCACACCTGAAAGAAACATTATAATGTTTCAGATGTACTAAAACAATGTCTGTCACATTTGGATCAGTGGGAGAGGGAAGGTAAAGGGTCTGTTAGAAAGGGTTTTGCTTAAGTTTGTCTTTAAATGAGGAAAAAAGGGGGAAAGCTACTATGTTTCCTCTGACTTAATATTAATGAGCAGATAATAAAATAAGGATGACTATATCGTTAAGAACATGATAAATTAAATAGTAAATACTCAACCCCATACAATAAATTAATAGAATAATAGAAGGGCATGTCCTCCCCCAAAACTAAATTTAACCCCTTACTGGCCACATCAAGTAGTTTAAAACAATCCTTACCTTACTCCTGCCTCAAAATAGTTCCCCTGCTGTGCCCCCCAAAGTCCGAGGAAACTGCTTGTGTAGGGCAGGTGTGACTCATGCTGTGCCTGAGACTTCCTCAACCTCATCAGGTTGAGGCATGCTCAGTGCAGCCCTCCCTGCCTCTCAGCCACACGCGCGGCCGGCTGCCGGTGCCGCCCTGCTTTCAATTCCATGCAAGCAAGAGGGCCTGAACACTGCAGCAGGGGAGAGAGGGCAGGTAAGTAAGAATCCGGGGGACTTCAACAATATATTAATGGGGTTGGGGCTGGGGGAGCATTGCCCTACCAGTAACCCAGTAATATAATAAACATGTCTTAGAATTACATGCATGGTGTCCTGGTCACATGCAGTAACCCAGTAATATAATAAACATGTCTTAGAATTACATGCATGGTGTCCTGGTCACATGCAGTAACCCAGTAATATAATAAACATGTCTTAGAATTACATGCATGGTGTCCTGGTCAGATACAGTAACCCAGTAATATAATAAACATGTCTTAGAATTACATGCATGGTGTCCTGGTCAGATACAGTAACCCAGTAATATAATAAACATGTCTTAGAATTACATGCATGGTGTCCTGGTCAGATACAGTAACCCAGTAATATAATAAACATGTCTTAGAATTACATGCATGGTGTCCTGGTTAGATACAGTAACCCAGTAATATAATAAACATGTCTTGGAATTACATG
>CM033469.1:410385228-410415345 GCA_019447015.1 Hymenochirus boettgeri | reverse complement strand
GATTTCGCCTTGTTTTCCCGCCCAACTCGCGGGCACTGCGTCAGCCTCCGGCGCATCGACTGGCGGAGAAGCTCGACCTGCGCCCGTCTCCTCTCCTAAGAAATAATAAATGTCTTAGATACATGCATCGTGTGGCTGGTCAGATCAGTAACCCAGTAATATAATAACATGTCTTAGAATTACATGCATGGTGTCCTGGTCACATCATAACCCAGTAATATAATAAACATGTCTAATTACAGGCAATGGTGTCCTGTCACATCATTACCCATAATAATAATAAACATGTTTAGAATTACATGCATGTGTCCTGTCAGATACATTAACCATACAGTAATATATAAATCTTGTCTTAGAATTAATCATTAGTGCCTGGTCACAGTGCATATACCCAGTAATATAATAACATGTCTTAGAATTACATGCATGGTGTCCTGGTCAATCTACCCCCAGTAATAAAATAATATAATAAATTCTTAGAATATGCATGTGTCCTGGTCCATACAGTAACCAGTTATAATAAACATGTCTTGAATTACAGCATGGTGTCCTGGTCAGATACAGTAACCCAGTAATATATAAACATGTCTTGAATTACTGCATAGGTGTTCCTGGTCACATACAGTAACCCTATATGAAATAAATAACATTGTCTTAGAATTACATGCATGGTGTCCTGCTGGTCAATCGTAACCCAGTATAAATAAACATGTCTTAGAATTACATCGCATGGTGTCCTGGTCAGATACAGTAACCCAGTAATTATTAAACATGTCTTAAATTACATGCATGGTGTCTGGTCAATGCAGTACCCCAGTAATATAATAAACATGTCCTTAGAATTACATCATGGTGTCTGGTCACATGCATATACCAACGTATATAATAAACATGTCTTAGAGTTACATGCATGTGTCCTGGTCCAGCAGTACCCCATAATATAATAACATGTCTTGAATTACATGCATGGTGTCCTGGTCAATCAGTAACCCGTAATATATAAACAAATGTCTTAGAAATTACATGCATGTTCTGTAGATACAGAACCCAGTAATATAAAACATGTCTTAGAATTACATGCATGTGTCCTGGTCATGAGTAACGACCCAGTAATATAATAAACATGTCTTGAATTACAATTCAGGCATGGTGTCCTGTCAATGCAGTAACCAGTAATATATAACATGTTTAGAATTACATGCATGGTGTCCTGGTCAGATCAGTAAACCCATTAATATAATAAACATGTCTTAGAATTACATGCATGGTGTCCTGGTCATACAGTAACCTACCCAGTAATATATAAACAGTCTTAGAATTACATGCATGTGTTGCCTGGTCAGATCAGTACCCAGTATAAATAACATGTCTTGAATTACATGCATGGTGCCTGGTCAGATACATGAACCCAGTAATATAATAACAGTCTTAGAATTACATGCATGGTGTCCTGGTCAGATACATACACAACCCAGTAATATAATAAACATGTCTTAAATTACATGCATGGTGTCCTGGTCATGCATTACCCAGTAATATAATAAAATGTCTTAGTTACATGCATGTGTGTCTGGTCACATGCAGTAACCCGAATAATATATAATAACTATGTCTTGAGAATATCATTTCATGCCATGGTGTGCCTGGTCACATGCAGTAACCCAGTAATATTAAAATGATGTCTTAGAATTACATGCATGGTGTCCTGGTCATCAGTACCCCAGTAATATAAAATATGTCTTGGTTTGATTACATGCATGGTGTCCTGGCTGTCACGATGCAGTAACCCAGTAATATAATAAATATCTTAGATTACATGCAGTTGAGTACTGGTAACAAAAATTACATTTGCCATGTCTTGACATTCAAATTGAGTGCCTGGTCACATGCAGTAACCCAGTAAATGATAATAATTTCTTATGAATTAACATGCATGGTTGTCCTGGTCAGCATGCAGTAACCCAGTAATATAATAAACATGTCTTGGAATTACATGCATGGTGTCCTGGTCACATGCAGTAACCCAGTATAATAAACATGTCTTAGAATTAATGCATGGTGTCCGGTCAGATACAGTAACCCGTAATATATAAACATTCTTAGAATTACACTGCTGGTGTCTGGTCAGTATCATTAACCACGAACCAGTAATTAATTACAATGGTCTTAGATTACATGCATGGTGTCCGCCTGGTCAGTACCATCACCAGTATAATAATAATACATGTGTCTTAGAATTACATGCATGTGTCCTGGTCACATGCAGTAACCCAGTAATATAATAAATATGTCTTAAATTACATGCATGTGTCCTGGTCATACAGTAACCCAGTAATATATAAACATGTCTTAGAATTCATGCATGGTGTCCTGGTCAATGCGCGTAACCCCAGTATTAATAATGTCTTAGAATTACATGCATGGTGTCCGGTCAGATACGAGTAACCCAGTATTAATAAACATTTCTTAGAATTACACATGCATGGTGTCCTGGTCAGATACAGTAACCCAGTAATATAATAACATTGTCTTAGAATTACATGCATGGTGTCCTGGTCCGATCAGTAACCCGAGTAATATATAACATGTCTTGGAATTACATGCAGGGGTGTCCTGGTCAGATATGCAGTAAACCCAGTAAATATATAAACATGTCTAGAATTAATGCATGGTGCCTGGTCAATACAGTAACCCAGTAATATATAAACATGTCTTAGAATTACATGCATGGTGTCCTGGTCACATGCAGTAACCCAGTATATAATAAACATGTCTTGAATTACATGCATGTGGTGCTGGTCAGCATCATAACCCAGTAATATAATAACATGTCTTAGAATACATGCATGGTGTCCTGTTCAATATGCAGTACCCAGTAATATAATAAACATGTCTAGAATTACATGCATTGTCCTGCATTCAATCAAACCCGAGTAATATAATAAACTGTCTTAGATTACATGCATGTTGTCCTGGTCAGATCAGTAACCCAGTAATATAATAAACATGTCTTAGAATTACATGCATGGTGTCCGTCACATGCAGTAACCCAGTTATAATAAAATGTCTTAGATACATGCATGGTGTCCTGGTCACATCAGTAACCCAGTAATATAATAAACAGTCTTGGAATTACATGCATGGTGTCCTGGTCACATGCATAACCCAGTAATATAATAAACATGTCTTAGAATACATGCATGGTGTCCTGGTCACATGCAGTAACCCAGTAATATAATAAACATGTCTTAGAATTACATGCATGGTGTCCGGGTCCATGCAAAGTAACCCAGTAATATAATAACATGTCTTAGAATACATGCATGGTGTCCTGGCACATGCAGTACCCCAGTAAATAAATAATTGTCTTGAATTACATGCATGGTGTCTGGTCACATGCAGTAACCCGTAATTAATAAACATGTCTTAGAATTACATATGGTGCCTGGTCACATGCAGTACCCCAGTATATAATACATTCTTGAGATTACGCATGGTGTCCTGGTCAAGATCAGTAACCCAGTATATAATAAACATGTCTGAATTACATGCATTGTGTCCTGGTCAATACAGTAACCCAGTAATATAATAAACATGTCTTGAAATTACATGCATGTTGTCCTGGTCAGATACAGTAACCCAGTATATAATAACATGTCTAGAATTACATGCATGGTGTCCTGGTCAGATACAGTAACCCGTAATATAATAAACATGTCTTGATTAAATGCATGTGTGTCCTGGTCAATACAGTACCCAGTAATATAATAAACATGTCTTAGAATTACATGCATGGTGTCCTGGTCAGATCCAGTAACCCAGTAATATAATAAACATGTCTTAAATTACATGCATGGTGTCCTGGTCAGATACGAGTAACCCAGTAATAATAATACATGTCTTAGAATTACATGCATGGTGTCCTGGTCAATACAGTAACCCAGTAATATATAAACATGTCTTAGAATTACTGCATGGTGTCCGGTCAAGCAGTAACCCAGTAATAAATAACTGTCTTAGATTACATGCATGGTGTCCTGGTCAGATACAGTACCCAGTATAATAAACATGTCTTAGAATTACATGCATGGTGTCCTGGTTCAGATACATTAACCCAGTAATATATATAACAATGTCTTGAGAATTACATGCATGGTGTCCTGGTCAGATACAGTAACCCAGTAATATAATAAACATGTCTTAGAATTACATGCATGGTGTCCTGGTCACATGCAGTAACCCAGTAATATAATAAACATGTCTTGGAATTACATGCATGGTGTCCTGGTCACATGCAGTAACCCAGTAAAAAGCTACAATATGATTGGTCTCTGCACAACCAATAGGGTAAACTCAACCCCATTTTAACCCCTATACAATCTCACAAGAGAGAAACAAGCACCAGGTCCTGTGGTTAACAGATGAACTAGTCAGTAAACCATATGCAGTTATATAGGGTAAAGCGACGGAGAGAAAGGACATTATCGGATCAGATATGACCCTATAGGGAGTTTTATTTATATTAAAATAAATAAAAACACTGAGAAATCTCCAAGTGAGCAGTTAGATTTCTCCTGAATTTCTATGTTTCTCCCCGGGGAAGGATAAAATCTCCACTAATAGAGGCATCTGCTCACATCTATGGAGAAAGCTAAATGTCCCTGGGATTTAAAGAATAAAATGCAGATACTTTATAACTCCGTCCTGGGGCACATCATAGTGTTACTGTCCTGATGTAAATGGAGCAGGAGATAGAAGGGTACAAAGTAGGTTATTATATGTGGGGCCATTGATACACAGAGAATAGCGCCCCCTGTATATGGATAGTAGAAGTCCACAAGGAATAGCGTGACAATATGGATCGGTAGTTTACAATGGCGTCTATCCTCTGCGCTGCAATATACTATATACCTATACAGCGACCAGTCGTAAATTTACAACCCTGGTTGTACAGATGCAGTCCTTAAAGGGTAATGATGTGATATGTCTGGCTTTTTTGGTTCTTAAGTTATAGGCTTTTATAGTTACACTCAGACAGTCCCCCTCTCCCCCCAACCACCCCCCCAACAAAAAAAAAAAAAAGTTTTTGAAGCTATTTAAAGACCGTTAGAGCACTAGGATACAACTGGGCATGCTTCGTGCCAGTGGCAGTGGGGGCAGATCAATGGTGCTGGTGATGTCACAGCTCACAGTGCTAGCTGAAAACACCACCTTTATCCTGCATTAAGCCTACATAGACTGCAGCTAGAAGCATGATCCTGGAGACGTTTAAAGGCAGGAATGTGCTCTTTTTAATAAACGGCACTTGTATGGAGACCACACTTACCTTTTATGAACAACCGGCTGTATTGGGTTATAAATATGCCCTTTTATTTCCTATAATACACAAGCTTTATTGAGTCATGTGACACTAATGACATAGCTAAGAAACCAATTATAAGGATATAATTTACAGGATTTTCATGGCTCATGATGCATGTACATGCGTGTTTTTCATAATACTAACAGGGAGATGTAGTAAGCAAACCAGCGTTACTAACCTGACCAAGATCAAGTTAAGGTAAGAGGTTAATGCAGCCCATTCAGGTTTTGGGCTGCATGATAATGCAAATCTTAACTGAGCCTATATTACATAAGCTGCCCTATTTCCAAAATTGCGCACCCAGCTCAAAGTTAGTGTAAAACCCACATTAACCCGATAATACATCAGTTTTGCATGGATTTGGCTGGTTAGTGATCATTATACCATCGGCCCCTAATATTTCATTGTATTGTCTTTGGCTCAGAATCTTCAACCTCAAATTAATAAATTTGCACCTGGACTCTCCATTAAGTTGGGCATACATGGTACAATATTATTTTACGTTATTTTAGGATTATCATGCAGTGGGCAACAATAAAATTAGACCTAGAAAATTCTCTCTCTTTAAAAATTGGACACTTGTATTGCTATGAAAATGAAGGGTCAGACATGTCCAAATATGTCCACACCCGCAAGATCTCAAGCTGAAAACTGCCCGAGTTATAAGGTACAAAGTGGTGAAATTAATTTGGGAAGTACTAGTCATCTGCACCCTCGTACAGCATTGTGTATGTAAGGCCAGTGTTTAATGTTTTTTTGGTAACTCTTCCCAACCGTGTTACTGATCATACATTAATGTATACATTTGTTGGGGGTGATATTGGGGCAAAATCAACCTGTGTTTACCAGCACTGATTGGATATCACATTTAAGAAGGAGTAGAAGATCATAGAAGGACATAAAAGGTCATGAAAGAACATAGAAGACCATAAAGAACATATGGGACATAGAAGACCATAAAAGACTATATGAGACATAGAAGACCATAAAAGACCATATGGGACATAGAAAACCATATGGGACATAGAAGACCATAAAAGACCATATGGGACATAGAAGACCATAAAAGACTATATGAGACATAGAAGACCATAAAAGACCATATGGGACATAGAAGACCATAAAAGACTATATGAGACATAGAAGACCATAAAAGACCATATGGGACATAGAAGACCATAAAAGACCATATGGGACATAGAAGACCATAAAAGTCCATACGGGACATAGAAGACCATAAAAGTCCATACGGGACATAGAAGACCATAAAAGTCCATATGGGACCATAGAAACCCATAAAAGACCATAGAGGTTCTACATAAAAAAAACAGACTTAATCTTTTTCTCTACCTAATCCTTTCAGCATAGTTGAGCATGCGGTGACCTTGTGCTAATAAATGCGGTTGATTCATAGATTCACGTGGACATTCTCCATCTTGCCTGTTGATTCACATCTCTCTGTCTTTATCTATGTTTTTTCCCACTTGCTTTTACATCTGGATTCATTTGCTGGAGGACAATCTCAGCTGCTGAAATCATTAAGACAAAGTTTTCTTTATAATTAGCATAGTGTCACCCCTGAGCTCCTTCCAGAAGTCTTCACCTTGCCTTGACTTTTTGATTTAATGCCATACATGTAGGGAGGGGAGGCTTAGCGCACGTCTTAACGCGACCGTTTCACCCAATGTTTTATTTAAATATGGAGAGATTTGCAAGGCTGACCCGACATGAGTTACGCTCACCGGGATAGATCAGAATGGCACGCGTTCTGGCAACGATAAAGTTAATTTTATATCCATTTCCAGAAACTGCACATTAGGTCAGTCTTCCAACTTTCAATGTCAATGGATTTTTCTTGGAGGCCAAAATCCCAGTAATTTACCATATTAAGGGAAAGACTTTGCGTCTGCAGGAAACGTAACTTTATTAACAAAAGGACAATGATATCAAAGGCGGCAGTTACGGGTTTATCGGCGTGTGCTCCCAGCATTCCCTGGCTGCTACTGAAAGGGGTTAATCCGAGACGATTCCTAAATAGGAACAAGCTGTAGGTAAATATTAATAGCAATTACCAGCGCTAATTTATGTCTTTGACATTGAGAGTAATAATTGCCTTGATGTTAGATGGAGGGGGGGGGGGGTAGTCAGTAACTGTTGTGTATTTTGACAACACTAATATAATTGCCCAAAGTTGGTGACAGGTTGACAGATTTTGCTCAGACAGCAGTGGATATGACAGAAAATCCAAACCGCGTGTGCCAGTCAGAGAGCATACAAATGAGACAGGAGGAATATTCCTTGGGGGTAGAAACAAGATGGGGGGTTGGCCTAATGAGTTCAGACGATAAGGCAAAGCAGGGTAGTCGTTAAACTATAACACTCAACATTCCACCAATTATTTCATCAACAACCGCTATGACAATAAAGTTTTTTTTCATTGGTAAATATTCTAATGTTTTTTGATTGGCTGTTTAATAATTAGAATCTTTCAACCTTGCACATTGTAAAGTTTTGATTGGCTGCTTGTTTAATCCCTGTGACTGTTGTCGTATTTTGATTGGCAGATTTGCTCTAGCACGATCACACTTTTGATTGCTCGCAGATAAACGACAATAAGGCAAACACTACAGAGAAAACAATAAACAGACTGCAATAAACTAACCCTAAAATGCTAATTAATTATTAATAAAAACAATGAGGTAATGCGCGTGAGTATTTTACAGATGACCTCACACTGACACGGTAAACATGCGCATCAATAGATGGTGACATATTTAATTCCCCAGGGTGATTTTTCTTGGTTCGAAATAAAATCTAAACTCTCACTCTACTCTTCTCTTATCGAAGGGGGGGGGGGAGGTGACAAAATAAATATGTAGGAGATGGCGGTTTCAATCCCAGTGATTGCTATTGCAATATTTAGAGAAATTTGACGAAGGTTTGACATGTTATTTAAAGGTCAGAGAATAATTTAGTGAGTCTCGTTCTGTAAATAGCAACGCACTTTAATGCGCCTCGCAAAAAAAAAAAAAAAGTTGAAGGAGTTTTCCAAAGTAGTGGGAAAAACGAAATTAAACTAAAAAAATTTAAATAAGAAATGAAATTAAAAAAGTTTATCTTTCACTTTAAATTTCTTTATCTATAAATACCGTATATACCATTGTTCTATGCTTTGATAGGAAGTCAGCCATTATTAACCCTCAATCACATCATAGTAAGTAACAGCGCCATCTATTGTTTGGTGATGTCAATGACTCAATGGATATAACAAATCTACCCAAGTAGATCCATATTACATGCGTCTCCTAGGGGGGGTGAGAGGGTATCGGGAATTAAATAACAGAACCCAATGGCAGATTGTTCCCAAACAACTAAAGTTACATTGACTAAAATGTTCAGAATGCAAATGTTTTCTACACCATATAGGATCCAATGACTAAATAGTCTTCAAACCGTGATCAGATTTTCTGCTGCACTAATACTCCCAGAATCCTCAGTAAGTCAGCTATGGGGAGATGGCGGAGAAGCGATCCACATTGTGTTTGGTGTTTGTTACACATTGCTATAGCGCATTAACACTCACATTGTATTAGAGAGTATCTTCTTATTATTGCACAAGCACGGACAGTCCATGGCAGGCCATCTGATACTTTCATTAATATACATTCCTCTCTGTAATGGGAAGTTCTCTTGTTTCGCTATGGTGCCCTGATAGAGCATGCTGGGAATTGGCAATACCTGGGTTATATTAAGAGAGTGTAAATCTTATTGCAATATGTAAGAATAATAGAATTCATTAATGAGTTCCAATAACCATATTTTGTAAAAAGAACAAGGTCATGGAGCTGCAAGATGACTTTATAACATTATATTCTATCCTATTAATATAAGAAATATGTTATTTCTTAGTAATACACACATTTCAGCAAGTCACATGGCACTGATGACTTAGCCAAGCACTGATTATATCTGATGACTTAGCCAAACACTGATTATAACTGATGACATAGCTAAACACTGATTATATCTGATGACTTAGCCAAACACTGATTATAACTGATGAAACAGCTAAACACTGATTATAACTGATGACATAGCTAAACACTGATTATAACTGATGACATAGCTAAGCACTGGTTGTAACTGATGACATAGCTAAACACTGATTATAACTGATGACATAGCTAAACACTGATTATAACTGATGACATAGCTAAACACTGATTATAACTGTTGACATAGCTAAGCACTGATTGTAACTGATGACATAGCTAAACACTAATTATAACTGATGACATAGCTGAGCACGGATTATAACTGATGACATAGCTAAACACTGATTATAACTGATGACATAGCTAAACACTGATTATAACTGATGACATAGCTAAGCACTGATTGTAACTGATGACATAGCTAAGCACTGATTGTAACTGATGACATAGCTAAGCACAGATTGTAACTGATGACATAGCTAAGCACTGATTATAACAGATGACATAGCTAAACACTGATTATAACTGATGACATAGCTAAGCACTGATTATTACTGATGAAACAGCTAAACACTGATTATAGCTGATGACATATCTAAGCACAGATTGTAACTGATGACTTAGCTAAGCACCAATTATAACTGATGACATAGGTAACCACTGAATATAACTGATAACATAGCTAAGCTCTGATTATTACTAATGACATAACTAAGCACCAATTATAACCGATGACATAGGTAAGAACATATTATAACTGATAACATAGGTAAGAACATATTATAACTAATGGTCTTGCTAAGAACTGATTATAACTTATAATATACAGTAGCTAAGCTCTGATTATTACTGATGACCTAACTACACACCAATTATTACTGATGACATAGCTAAACACTGATTATAACTGATGACATAGCTAAACACTGATTATAACTGATGACATAGCTAAACACTGATTATAACTGGTGACATAGCTAAACACTGATAACTGATAACATAACTAAACACTGATAATAACTTTTAATATAGCTAAGCTCTGATTATTATTGATGACATAACTAAGCACCAATTATAACTGATGACATAGCTAGACACTGATTATTCCTGATGACACAGCCAAGCACAGTTTACAAGGTATAATTTACAGGATATTCAAGGCTCTTGTGTATTGTTATAGGATAAATAGATTTCCACACTAAATGTATTTTAATGCTACATTTAGAAAATGGGGTGAGTGTTACAGAGCAGAACAATTCCATGTATAAACAAGATATTCAAACTGTCCTCCAAAGCACAGAGCTTCATTAATCTGCCGAGTAACAGGTGACACACTTGCTGGACAGAGATAAAAATCTGTTCCTGTTAATTGACTGTCTCCCATTAACTCATCATCAGAAGGCGAGCGAACAGAACGCAGACATCTGGACCCCTTTAAGGGTAATCTGTTTTTTACCCTTTTGTCTCTCCGCCATATCCTTTTCATTCAAAAATGTTCGCAATTAATGCTGCTTATAATAAATCTGCTGCCACTTTCTAATAGGTACTGATGTGTATGGGTGAAAGCTATAGATGCACCTGGACTGAAATTAGATTTCCAAGGACACAACGTGGAATAGATAAATTAGGATTTTTAATCCCTAGTAAAATTATAGAACATAAAAAGTAAATAGAGAAAAAAACTGGTTTATAGTATTCAGCTAAAAGACACAATTCAAATTCTGCCCCAGAGCTGTAGAATCTTTTATCCTCAAATAACCCACATCGACCAATCAGAAAATCTCTTTTTGTTGAGCAGGGTACACACTGCTATGTAAATGGTAATGTTATTTTCCACTGCCCCTAATAAGCTGAAGCCTCTTTCTCTATAACCAATTGGAAATTGTATGTGTGCGCAGATATAAATTCTCTTTGCGCATACGAAATTAAATTGTGGGCGCTACATACCGCAGCGCTAATTTTCCAGAAGATTTTTGTGTGCGCACACCTTAGAGGGAACACTGTCTTAACCCTTGCAAAAAGTCATCTAAACCCTTAGTACCATTTTAATGTCTGGCTTATCCTTGGTGTGACATTAAAACTGATATTTATGGGTTATAGTACATTACCCCATATATGTCTATCAACCATATATGTCTAAATCTTTAATTGAGTTACAATGATGTAAATCTCTACCAATCAAGGGGGAGAGGCAATATATTTCGCTATCGCAACCTACGTGCACTCCACAATGTATGAATCACTTTGCGAACGTTAATACATGGCGAATACGCTAGCGGTAAGTTGCAACCGTTTGCGCATATTTTAAAGACGCCATGGATGAGGCGTTAATGGTTGCGTAAAAAACTAGCGCAAAAACCGCCGCAAAATTCACAGGCAGTGTGAAACCTTCGCTAACACGTTAGTACATGGGTGAGCGGGATTTTAGCGCTTATTTTCTCGTTAGCGCAGGATACTGCATTTCTCTGCAAGAGTCTTCAACCTCTAATGGCAAACTGACCATACTGGTCAGCCATGTTTCATTCCGGTTCATGCTATGGGAGATTCCTTCTCCTAAACAACTTTTTCCCTCTATCTGTGTCACCTAGTTAAAGGTAAAGGACGTTTGTGGCCTTGTAATAGTTCTATCTCAGTTCAGGTCTATAATAGTGTCAGAGACAAATTTAATATCATTTTCGAGTGAAGAGTTTCTTACTTTTTCAGCTTTTTAACTGCTTTCCCCCATTCATTGTGTTAGGAGGTTGGATGACACATGAAATGACCTTAATGTGTGTAGTTACTGCAACGTAACATTAACTGTCTCCAGACAGGCCGGTTAGAAGCCACTTACACGCTCAGGGCTTGTGGGAATGTCCACGTGTCTCAAACCACTTAGGGGAGTTTGCAGTAATCTCCTCGCTATCCCCTACACGTAATGAGACTGGAGAATTCCCCAAACAGCCATCAAATAGCCATTGTGTACAGGGTAACTCAACGGGAATATCGCCTACTGATGGATGTCAGAACCTTTCAGCCTGATGGAGCCACTTAGATCTACATGTGCAGGATTGATAGGCGTGCAGATTCAGAATACAACACCCAGAATCCTCTGTTAGACAAAGCAAACTATAAATCACTAGGTGGGCACTTAAAGGTTAAACATCTATCTATCTATCTACCTACCTACCTATCTATCTATCTATCTATCGTATCTATCATCTATCTATTATCTATCTATCTACCTACATACCTATCTATCTAACTATCTACAGTATCTAACTATCTACAGTATCTATCTATCTACAGTATCTATCTATCTATCTACCCATCTATCTATCTATCTATCTATCTATCTATCTATCTATCTATCTATCTATCTATCTATCATATCTATCTATCTATCTATCTATCTATCCATCTATCTATCTATCTATCTATCTACAGTATCTATCTATCTATCTATCTACAGTATCTATCTATCTATCTATCTATCTATCTATCTATCTATCTATCTATCTATCTATCTATCTATCTATCATGAGCTATCTATCTGTTCTGTCTGTCTTTCCTGTCTGTCCTGGTCTTATGTCATTTTAATTCAAGGGAAAGCTCTTGGGGGGTTGTGTCTTCATAATTCAGATTAGACCCGTCTAAAACCTGAATTTACTGTGAGACGGTTGAGCCTAATGACAAGTTGGAACTTGAACTTTTATTGACTGCACAGATCGCTGGTGGCAAATTTAATTTGCGACCGCTCTCCCTTTGGAGAGAGAGAATCAATAAATCTCTCACACACTTAAACCCCCATTCCTCTTAAATACAAAGTATTACTTGGAGAATTGCTTACTCTCCCTCACACTGAGCGTGCTTCGGTCACTGGACCAGGAGAAGGAAGTACTGCAGAGATTTCATTAATAATTTTTCTCATTTAAAACAAATCTGGTCTATCTAGGATGGAACTATTTAAAAAAAAAAAAATAAGACTATTTACAACATTTGTGCTAAATGTAGAAAAAATGCGCCAACCGTACCCTTCAAACAAACGCCCACACATTTGAAGACACGTAGAAAAGTTCCATCTCGGAGAAGAATAACGCTCTGACGTGTACAGTAATTACAGTTACATAAATAAAGTGAGGAGAAAAGAGCAAAGGCAAAAAAATGTTTTAAAAATCTAATTACCATAGAGTATGGTGGGCTTTTAACCTTGAGGCACGAGCAGGACTGATTTACACCGCTGTCATAAGCGCCAGGAGGAACGCGTGTCCCTAGGCGGAAAGATAGACGGCACACAGGACAGACCTCTCCAGGGCTGGGAATGTCTGACCCTAAATACGCACTTAGTCCATTTCTTCCATGATCCCCCCACGTTGACGTCTCAGACCAGATCAATTACGACTGTAATGAACCTGGCAAAGGAGGGATTAAAGTGGGGAACTTGTTCTAGTTCATATATTGCAAGTTTGTTGTCTGCACTGTGTTGTTTCCTATTGTGCCTGTCGCATTTGTGTGTGTGGGCGGTGATTACATTCATCATTGTTTAACACAACATCTATAAGGAGAAGTTAAAGCGCAAAAACAGATTTATATTCCAGTTTAAAACATTCTTACAAAAAGATACCTGTGTGCGATTCATAAAGTTTCTATTACAGTAAACCACTGTACCACTCCTCGCCTTGCTTCCTCTATAGCACAGCATGGATACAAAAGTACTCCAGTTGGACAATCTCCCCAACCCCCACTCTCCTAACCAATCATTATTCCTAGTTATGTCACATGGGGGCCTGTCTTTAAATGGCACGCGGCATCAGCTGGTTTCCTATACTGTATGACTAATAAAAGGTCACACACACCTGATTGGTTATTGCACAATTAAGAGCACTGGCTCATTTATTGAATCTCATGATTAAGATATCCCACATGTCTAGTGTAACGTAGTTTATTTATATTTCATATGGTAATAATAGACTGGTGTCCGTTTACTGTAAAAAAACTCCCAGCCTAATTACATTTAGAGTGTCCCTGTGTTTCTTCTCTCTCCCTTTCCTTCTCTCCCTATTGTAGTGTCTGTAAGTTTTCCGACCGTGGAGGGCAGAGCCAGACAGTTTCATTTTGTCTGGCGGTTTCTTTGTCTAGACACTGTCTGTTCGCATTGGCTTGCTTTTCGTATTCTCGTGGACTCCACTTCCTTTTTTTTTTTCTTCATTTTTTTACCCGCGTCGCAGGACAATAACAAAAACGATTTACAAAACTCAGCCAGACGTTGTCATTGATTCTATTCTACGCCCCATTTAAATGTGGGCATTACATTGTGATAAATCTCCAATTCACTACCCCCTCCACCCTTTAAAGAGATGTACAACATGAATCTCCTCTTATATTTTGTGTCTTTGTGTTCTACGCCACATACCATTCCGTCCTCGGTTTATTGTGTCGTTTAGAGAATATTGTGATGTTCCTGTCCAATGTCTTTAATGTGGCTTCTGGGATGATAATAGTTTTTAGTGCATTTTATTGTGTTGTGATCAGTGGACTAATGGAAATATATTTTAAGGGAATAGTTTTGGAGAGAGATTGACCGTTATTGTCTGTTGTTTATTGCACCGCCTTGACATCACTGTATGCCAATGATACTTCATTGAATTTGTTTTTTTTTTTTTTAAAGAGACGGTCTTTTTTAATCCAGTCTAACACGCATTATAAGCGAATATCTGGGCAGGGAATGTTTTAATAAAGCCGGGACCTCTGTCCCTTTTATCCCGTTCTCTTGCACAGCACCCGAACAAACCGTGTTCTGTGTTTGTAAAAATGTAAAGAAAGGCAGAACCACAGGCTTCGTTAAAATCCATATCATTTTCGCCAACAGCTGTAAAACAAGAAATGAAGTTATCGGCGGCCCTGAGCACAGAAAAATCTTCTCCTAAGGGACCTTCGCTTCCGCTAACGGGGTAGGCAATTTACTCTCCAGATTCCCAGTACCGGTTTGTTTTCTCCTGCCATAAGGCTGAGCTAATTGCAACATTGAGTTTTAATATGGCAGATCTCAACTGAGCGCTGGAGCGTGGCTATACACCTTGCGCATATTCCGGGGGTTTTATTTTCGGTGTTTTCTGCTCCAGGTGATGCGGTTAGACTGTAGACTAGGGATGAGATTTATCCGTTGGGAAAAAGTTTTTACAAAAGCTGTAAAAAACCAAAATGAGGGATGAACGGAGAGCACAGTGGGACACGTGGCTAATTCTTTTAAAACACCCTAACTAACATGGATTTTTCAACACACTCTGTCTTATTGTAAATAATAATATAAGTAATCCATATTTGGAATTACATGCATGGTGCCCTGGTCAGATACGTAACCCAGTAACTATATAACTGTCTTGGAATTACATGCATGTTGTCCTGGTCAGATACAGTAACCTATATATAATAACACATGTCTTAATTACCCTGCATGGTGTCCTGGTCACATGCATACACCCAGTAATATAATAAACATGTCTGGAATTACATGCATGGTGTCCCTGGTCACATGCAGTTACCCAGTATATAATAAACATGTCTTGGAATTAACCCTGCAATGCGTTCCTCGTCACAGTGCATTAACCCAGTCATATAATACATCATTCTTACCAATTACCGCCCTATGCATTGGTTTCCTGCGTGCTCACATCACGTAACCCGTAAATAATAAACCTGTCTTAGAATTACAGCCATGGGGTCCCCTGGTCAGATACAGTACCCGTAATTATAATAAACATGTCTTAGAATTACATGCATGGTGTCCTGTCCGATCCAGTAACCCAGTAATATATAAACATGTCTCAAATTACATGCATGGTGCCCTGGTCAATACGCAACCCAGTTATTATAATAAGCATGTCTTATAATTACATGCATGGTGTCTGGTCACGATACAGTAACCCGTAATATAATAAACATGTCTTAGAATCCATGCATGTTGTCCTGGTCACATGCTATACCCAGTAATTTAATAAACATGTCTTAGAATTCATGCTGGTGTCCTGGTCCTATGCAGTAATCCAGTAATATATAAACATGTCTTAGAATTACATGCATGGTGCTCCTGGTCATAACAGTAACCCAGTATATTAATAAACCATGTCTTAGAATTACATCATGGTGCTCCTGGTCAGATACAGTACCCATTAATATAATAAAATGTTCTTAAATTACATGCATGGTGTCCTGGTCAGTCACAGTAACCCAGTATATATAATAAAACATGTCTCAGAATTACATGCATGGTGCCACTGTCAGATACAGCAACCAGTAATATAATAAACATGTCTTAGAATTACATGCATGTGTCTGGTCACATGCAGTAACCCTATATGTAATAAATAAATGTGCTTCAGAAGTCATGCATGGTGTTTGGTCATACAGTAACCCATAATCAATAATAACCTGTCTTTGGAATTACATGCATGGTGCCTGGTCAGATACAGTAACCCAGTAATATATAAATGTCTTAGAATTAACATGCATGGTGTCCTGGTCAGATACAGTAACCCAGTAATATAATAACATGTCTAGGAATACATGCATGGTGCCTCGCTGGTCCAATGATACAGCAGGTCCTCAGTAATATAATAAAATGTCTATAATTACATGCTGGTGTCCTGGTCACTGCAGTAACCCAGTAATTAATAATATTTCTCTTGGAATTACATGCATGGGTTTCCCTGGTCCAATGCAGTAACCCAGGTATATAATAAATAGGTGCTCTAGAATTGCATGCATGGTGTCTGGGTCATACAGTAACCCAGTAATATAATAAACATGTCTTAGAATTGACATGCATGGTGTCCGTGGTCAGATACAGTAACCCAGTAATATAATAAATATGTTTAGAATTACATGCATGGGTGTCTTTGGTCATAGCCGTAACCCAGTAATAATAATTAACATGTCTTAAGATTACATGCATGGTGTCCTGGTCAGATCAGTAACCCCAGTAATATAATAAATATGTCTTAGAATTACATGCATGGTGTCCTGGTCCATGCAGTAACCAGTTATTAATAAACATGTCTTAGAATTACATGCATGGTGTCCGGGTCATATCAGTAACCCAGTATATTAATAATATGTCTTAGAATTACAATGCATGGTGTCCTGGTCAGATACACTACCCATATTTAAACTAAACATGTCTTAGAAATTACATGCATGGTGTCCTGGTCACGTGCGTAATAACCCAGTAATATAATAAATAGTCTTAGATATTAATCGCATTTTGTCCTGGTCAATTCACGTAACCCAGTAATATAATAAACATGTCTTAGAATTACATGCATGTGTCCTGGTCACTATGCAGTAACCCAGTAATATAATAATATGTTTAGATTACATGCATGGTGTCCTGTCAGATACAGTAACCCAGTAATATAATAACATGTCTTAAATTACATGCCATGGTGTTCCTGGTCCAATGCAGTAACCCAGTAATATAATAAATGTCTTAGAAATTACATCATGGTGTCCGGTCGATACAGTAAACCCAGAATATAATAAAATGTCTAGAATTACATGCATGGTGGTCCTGGTCACATGCAGTAACCCAGTAATATAATAAATATGTCTTAGAATTACTATGCATTTTGTCCTGGTCAGATGCAGTACACCCAGTAATATAAAAACATGTCTTAGAAT
The DNA here is from genome assembly GCA_019447015.1 of Hymenochirus boettgeri. Classification (NCBI taxonomy): domain Eukaryota; kingdom Metazoa; phylum Chordata; class Amphibia; order Anura; family Pipidae; genus Hymenochirus; species Hymenochirus boettgeri. The sequence goes on along the minus strand of CM033469.1, from coordinate 410,397,336 downwards.
TACATCATGGTGTCCTGGTCACATGCAGTACCCAGTAATTAAGTAATAACGTTTTAGAATGTACTGCAGGTCCGGTCAGATACATAACCAAGTAAATAATAACATTCTTAGAATTACATGCATGGTGTCCTGTCACATGCAGTAACCCAGTAATATAATAAACATGTCTTAGAATAAACATGCATGGTGTCCTGGTCAGAGTACAGTACACCCAGTAATATATAAACATGTCTTAGATTACATGCATGGTGTCCTGGTCACATGCAGTAACCCCAGTAATCAATAATAACATGTCTTGGAATTACATGCAGGGTGTCCTGGTCAGATACTAACCAGTTATAATAAACCATTCTTAGAATTAACAGTGCATGGTTGTCCTGGTACACATGAGTACCCAGTAATATAATAAATATGTCTTGGAATTTACATGCATGGTTGTCCTGGTCACTGGCACCATGCATGCTGTCCTTCACATGCAGTAACCCAGTAATATAATAAATATGTCTTGATTACATGCTGGTGTCCTGTCAATGCAGTAACCCTTAATATAATAAACATGTCTTGCGAATTACAGCATGGTGTCCTGGCATCAGATACAGTCCCAGTAATATATACTGATAAACATGTCCTTGAGAATTACATGCAGTGTTCTGTCCAGTAACCATAATATAATAATATGTCTTGAATTACATGCATGTGTCCTTGTCCAGATGCAGTAACCGTATATAAATATGTCTTGGAATTACATGCATGGTGTCCTGGTCCACATGCAGTAACCCAGGATTAATAATAATATGTCTTAGAATTGCATGCATGGTGTCTTGGGTCATTGCATTAACCCAGTAATATAATAAACATTTCTTGGAATTACATGCATGTGTCTTGGTCACAGCTTAACCAGTATATATAATAACATGTCTTGGAATTACATGCATGGGTGTCCCTGTGTCAAATACAGTAACCCAGTAATAGTAATAAATACTGTCTTAGAATTGCATGCATGGTGTCTTGGTCATAGCATAACCCAGTAATATAATAACTGGTCTTATTACATGATGGTGCCCTGGTCAGATACAGCAACCCAGTAATATAATAAACTTGTCTTAGAATTCATGCATGTGTCCTGTCAATACAGTAACCCGTAATATAATAAACATGTCTTGAATTACATGCATTTTTGTCCTGGTCAGATGCAGTAACCCAGTAATATAATAAATTGTCTTAGAATTACATGCATGGTGTCCTGGTCGATACAGTACCCAGTAATATAATAAATGTCTTAGAATTGCATGCATGTGTCCTGGTCAATGCAAGTAACCCAGTAATATACTAAACATGTCTTAGAATTACATGCATGGTGTCCTGGTCAGATACAGTAACCCAGTAACTAGAATAAACATGTCTTAGAATTCACATGCATGTGTCTGGTCAATGCAGTACCCAGTAATAAATTAAATATGTCTTAGAAATTACATGCATGGTGGTCCTGGTCAAGATACAGTACCACGTCGTAATGATAATAACACTGTCTTAGAATTGCATGCATGTGTCCTGGTCCATGCAGTAACCCCAGTAATTAATAAACATGTCTTTAGATTAACTCATTGTGTCCGCTGTCATACAGTACCCAGTAATATAATAAACATGTCTTAGAATTACATGCATGGTGTCCTGGTCAGATGCATAACCCAGTAAATATAAAATATGTCCTTAGAATTACATGCATTTGTCCTGGTCAGTGCAGTAACCCAGTAATATATAAACATGTCTTAGAATTACATGCATGGTGTCTTGGTCTACGCAGTAACCCAGTATATAATAAACATGTCTTAGATTACATGCAGGTGTCCTGGTCAATAAGTAACCAGTAATATATAAACATGTCTTAGAATTACATGCATGGTGTCCTGGGCAAGATGCAGTAACCAGTAAATATAATAAACATGTCTTTAGAATTACATCATGGGTGTCTGGTCAATTGCAGTAACCCTATTAATATAATAACTGTCTTAGAATTACATGCATGTGTGCTGGTCCAATGCGTAACCCAGTAATATAATAAACATGTCTTAGAAACATGCATGGTGTCCTGGTCACATGCAGTAACCCAGTAATATAATAAACATGTCTTAGAATTACATGCATGGTCCTGTCAGATCAGTAACCAGATAATCATATATAACCCTGTCTTAGAGATTACACGCATGTGTCCTGGTCAGTATACAGTACCCAGTAATATATAAACATGTCTTAGAATTCCATGCATGTGTGCTGGTCACATGCAGTAACCCAGTAATATTATAAACATGTCTCTAGAATTCATGCATGGTGTCCTGGTCAGATGCGTAAACCCAGTAATATATAAACATGTCTTAGAATTACATCGCATGTGTCCTGGTCAGATACAGTAACCCAGTAATATAATAAACATGTCTTAGAATTACACGCTGTGTCCTGGTCAGTCAGTACCCGTAATATATAAACATTGTCTTGGAATTACATGCATGGTGTCCGGTCACATGCAGTACCCAGTATATAATAAACATGTCTAGAATTACATTGCATGGTGTGTCCTGGTCCGAATCCAGTAACCAGTAATAATAAACATGTCTTAGATTACATGCATGGTGTCCTGGTCAGATAGGTAACCCAGTAATATAATAAACATTTCTTAGAATTCTCCTAGTTCCTGCGTGTGCTGGTCCATGCAGTAACCCAGTTAATATCAAACATGTCTTAGATTACATGTCATGGTGTCCTGGTCACTGCAGTACCCAGTATATAAAACATGGTCTTAGAATACATGCATGGTGTCCTGGTCCACATGCAGTAACCCAGTAATATAATAAACATGTCTTGGAATTACTGCATGGTGTCTGGTCACATGCAGTAACCCAGTAATATAAATAACATGTCTTAGATTGACATGCATGGTGTCGACTGGTAGATCACAAGTAACCCCGTAATAAATAACATGTCTTAGAATCATGCATGGTGTCCTGGTCACAGCAGTACCCAGTAATATAATAAACATGTCTTGAATTACGCATGGTGTCCTGGTCAGATGCAGTAACCCAGTAATATAATAAACATGTCTTAGATTACATGCATGGTGTCCTGGCGTCCAGATACAGGCAAACCCAGTAATATAATAAACAATGTCTTGAAATTACATCATCTGTTGTCCTGGTCAATACAGTAACCAGTAATATATAAACATGTCTTAGAATTACAATGTACATGTTGTCCTGGTCATACATAACCCAGTAATTATAATAAACATGTCTTGGAATTACATGCAGGTTGTCCTGGTCAGATACAGTAACCCAGTAATATAATAAACATGTCTTAAATTACATGCCTGGTGGTCCTGTTCCAGCATACATTAACCCAGTAATATAATAAAACATGTCTTAGAATTACATGCAATGGTTGTCCTGGTCCACATGCATACCCCAGTAATATAATAACTTGTCTGTAATTACATGTCATAGTGTGCTGGTCACTTGCAGTACTCCAGTAAATATAATAAATATGTCTTAGAATTACATTGCATTGGTTCCCTGGTCACATGCAGTAACGCCAGTAATATAATAAATGTCTTGGAATTAACTCATGGTGTTTCCTGGTCACTGCAGTAACCCAGTAATATAATAAATATGTCTTGGAATTACATGCATGGTGTCCTGGTCACATGCATTAACCAGTATATATAATAACATGTCTTAGAATTACATGCATGGTGTCCTGGTCACATGCAGTAACCCAGTAATATAATAAATATGTCTTGGAATTACATGCATGGTGTCCTGGTCAGATGCAGTAACCCAGTAATATAATAAACATGTCTTGGAATTACATGCATGGTGTCCTGGTCACATGCAGTAACCCAGTATATAATAAATAGTCTTGAATTGCATGCAGTGTGTCCTGGTCAGATACAGTAACCCAGTAATATATAAACATGTCTTAGAATTACATGCATGGTGTCTTGGGCATGGCAGTACCCCAGTAATATATTAACATGTTTAGAATTCATGCATGGTGTCCCTGGTCAGACTACATCACACCCAGTTATAATAAACATGTCTTAGAATTACTGCATTTTGTCCTGGTCAAGATCAGTAACCCAGTAATATAATAAATAATGTCTTAGAATTACATGCATGTGTCCGGGTCAGAACAGTACCCGTAATTAATAAAATGTCTTAGAATTACATGCAGTGTGTCCTGGTCAATGCAGTAACCCAGTAAATAAATAACTATGTCTTAGAATTACAGGCATGGTGTTCCTGGTCAATACAGTACCCAGTATATATAACATGTCTTTAGAATTACATGCATGTGTTCCGGTCAGATACAGTAACACCCAGTAATAATAATAAACTGTCTTAGAATTACATGCATGGTCCTGGTCAGATAAGTAACCCAGTATATAATTAACATGTCTTGGAATTACATGCATGTGTCCTGGTCAGATGCAGTAACCCCAGTAATATAATATATGTCTTAGAATACATGCATGTGTCCGGTCAGATACAGTAAACCCAGTAATATAATAAACATGTCTTAGAATTACTGCATGGTGTCCTGGTCACTGCAGTAACCCAGTAATATAATCAACATGTCTTAGAATTACATGCATGGTGTGCTGGTCACATGCGTACCCAGTAATATATAACATGCTTAGAACTCATGCTGGTGTCCTGTGTCAGATGCAGTAACCCAGTAATATAATACATGTCTTAGAATTACATGCATGGTGTCCTGGTCAGATGCAGTAACCCGTAATATAATAAACATTGTCTTAGAATTACATGCATGGTGTCCTGGTCAGATGCAGTAACCCAGTAATATAATAACATGTCTTAGAATTACATGACTGGTGTCCTGGTCACATGCAGTAACCCAGTTATAAAAATATGTCTTAGAACTACAGCATGTGTCCTGGTCACATCAGTAACCCAGTAATATAATAACATGTCTTGGAATTACATGCATGGTGTCCTGGTCACATGCATTAACCCAGTAATATATAAACATGTCTTAGAACTACATGCATGGTGTCCTGGTCACATGCAGTAACCCAGTAATATAATAACATGTCTTAGAATTACATGCATGGTGTCCGGGTCACATGCAGTAACCCAGTAATATAATAAACATGTCTTAGAATACAGCATGGTGTCCTGGTCACATGCAGTAACCCAGTAATATAATAAACATGTCTTGGATTACATGCATGGTGTGCTGTCACAGCAGTAACCCAATATATAAACCATGTCTTAGAATTAACATGCATAGTGTGTGCTGGTCACAGTGCAGTAACCCAGTATATAATAAACTGTCTTGGAATTACACGCATGTGTGTCCTGGTCAGATGCAGTACCCAGTAATAATAAACATGTTCTTAGAATTACATGCATGTGTCCTGGTCAGATACAGTAACCCAGTATATAAATAAACATGTCTTCTGAAATTACATGCTTGTTTTCCTGGTCAGATACAGTCCCCCAGTAATTATAAAATAGCATGTCTTTGAATTACGAGCATGGTTCTGGTCAGATACAGTAACCCAGTAATATATAAACATGTCTTGGAATACATGCATGTTGTCCTGGTCAGAATACAGTAACCCAGTAATAATAATAAACATGTCTTAGAATTACATGCATGGTGTCCTGTTCAGATACAGTAACCCAGTATATAATAACATGTCTTAGAATACATGCATGGTGTCCTGGTCAGATACAGTAACCCAGTAATATAATAAACATGTCTTAGAATACATGCATGGTGTCCTGGTCAGATACAGTAACCCAGTAATATAATACATGTCTTAGAATTACTGCAGGTGTCCTGGTACATGCAGTAACCCAGTAATATAAAAACATGTCTTAGAATTACATGCATGGTGTCCGGTCAGATCACAGTAACCCATAATAAATAAACAGTCTTAGAATTACATGCATGGTGTCCTGGTAGATACTTAACCCAGTATATAATAAACATGTCTTTGGAATTACATGCATGGTGTCCTGGTCAGCATACAGTAACCCAGTAATATAATAACATGTCTTAGAATTGACATGCATGGTGTCCTGGTAATGCGTACCCAGTAATTATAAACTTCTTGGAATTCATGCATGGTGTCCTGGTCACATGCAGTAACCCGTAAAAGCTACATAGATGGTCTCTGCACAACCAATGTGGTAAACTCACCCCATTTACCCCTTACACATCTCACAAGAGAGAAACAAGCACCAGGTCCTGTGGTTAACAGATGAACTAGTCAGTAAACCATATGCAGTTATATAGGGTAAGCGACGGAGAGAAAGGACATTATCGGTCAGATATGACCCTATAGGGAGTTTTATTTATATAAAATAAATAAAAACACTGAGAAATTCCAAGTGAGCAGTTAGATTTCTCCTGAATTTCTATGTTTCTCCCCGGGGAAGGATAAAATCTCCACTAATAGAGGCATCTGCTCACATCTATGGAGAAGCTAAATGTTCCCTGGGATTTAAAGAATAAATGCAGATACTTTATACTCGCTTCCTGGGGCACATCATCATAGTGTTACCGGTCCTGATGAAATGGGCAGAGATGAAGGGTACAAGTAGGTTTTATATGGGGGGCCATTGATCCACAGAGAATAGCCCCCTGTATATGGATAGTAGAAGTCACAAGGAATAGCGTGACAATATGGATCGGTAGTTTACAAATGGCGTCTATCCTCTGCGCTCATATACTATATACCTATACAGCGACCAGTCGTAATTACAACCTGGTTGTACAGATGCAGTCCTAAAGGTAATGATGTATGTCTGGCTTTTTTGGTTCTTAAGTTTAGGCTTTTATAGTCTCACTCGACGTCCCCCTCTCCCCCCAACCACCCCCCAACAAAAAAAAAAAAAGTTTTTGAGCTATTTAAAGACCGTTAGAGCATGGATACAACTGGGCATGTTCTGCTTCGTGCCAGTGGCAGTGGGGGCAGATCAATGGTTGCTGGTGATGTCACAGCTCACAGTGCTAGCTGAAAACCACACCTTTATCCTGCATTAAGCCTACATAGACTGCAGCTAAAGCATGACCTGGAGACGTTTAAAGGCAGGAATTGCTCTTTTAATAAACGGCACTTGTATAGGAGACCACACTTACCTTTTATGCAAACCGTCTGTATTGGGTTATAATATGCCCTTTTATTTCCTATAATACACAGCTTATTGAGTCATGTGACACTAATGACATAGCTAAGAAACCATTATAAGGATATATTTTACAGGATTTTCATGGCTCATGATGCATGTACATGCGTGTTTTTCTAATACTACAGGGAGGTAAGCAACCAGCGTTACTAACCTGACCAAGATCAAGTTAAGGTAAGAGGTTATAGCTAGCCCATTCAGGTTTTGGCTGCATGATAATGCAAATCTTAACTGAGCTATATGACATCAGTCTGCCCTTTCCAAAATTGCGCACCTCAGCTCAAAGTTAGTGTAAAACCACCTTACCCGATAATACACATCAGTTTTGCATGATTTGGCTGGTTAGTGATCATTATACCATCGGCCCCTAAATTTTCTGTATTGTCTTTGGCTCAAATCTTCAACCTCAAATTATAAAATTTGCACCTGGACTCCCTTAAGTTGGGCAATCATGGTACAATTCTATTTTTACGTTTATTTTAGGATTATCATGCAGTGGCAACAATTAAAATTAGACCTAAGAATTCTCCTTCTTAAAAATTGGACACTTGTAATTGCTTATGATAAAATGAAGGGTCAGACATGTCCAATATGTCCACACCCGCAAGATCTCAAGCTGAAAACTGCCCGAGTTATAAGGTACAAAGTGGTGAAATTAATTTGGGAAGTACAGTCATCTGCACCCTCGTACGCATGTGTGTATGTAAGGCCAGTGTTTAATGTTTTTTTGGTAACTCTTCCAACCGTGTTACTATCATACATTATGTATCATTTGTTGGGGTGATATTGGGGCAAAATCAACCTGTGTTTACCAGCACTGATTGGATCTCACATTTAAGAAGGATGTAGAAGATCAAGAAGGACATAAAAGTCATGAAAGACATAGAAAGACCATAAGACATATGGGACATAGAAGACCATAAAGACTAATAGACATAAAGACCATAAAGACCATATGGGACAAGAAAACATATGGGACTAGAACCATCAAAAGACCATATGGACAAGAAGACCATAAAACTATATGAGACATAGAAGACCATAAAAACACATAATGGGACATAGAGACATAAACCACAAAGAAAAACATATGAGCATAGAAGACATAAAAGACCATATGGGAAATAGAAAAGACCATAAAAGACCATATGGGACATAGAAGACCATAAACCATACGGGACATAGAGACCATAAAAGTCCATACGGACTAGAAGACCATAAAAAGTCCATATGGGACCATAGAAACCCATAAAAGACCATAGAGGTTCTACATAAAAAACAGACTTAATCTTTTTCTCTCACCTATCCTTTCAGCATAGTTGAGCATGCGGTGACCTTGTGCTAATAAATGCGGTTGATCATAGATTCACGTGGACATTCTCCATCTTGCCTGTTGATTCACATCTCTCTCTGTCTTTATCTATGTTTTTTCCCACTTGCTTTTACATCTGATTCATTGCTGGAGGACAATCTCAGCTGCTGAAATCATTAAGACAAAGTTTTCTTTATAATTAGCATAGTGTCACCCCTGAGCTCCTTCCAGAAGTCTTCACCTTGCCTTGACTTTTGATTTAATGCCATACATGTAGGGAGGGGAGGCTTAGCGCACGTCTTAATACCCGACCGTTTCACCCAATGTTTATTTAAATATGGAGATATTTGCAAGGCTGACCCGACATGAGTTACGCTCACCGGGATAGATCAGAATGGCACGCGTTCTGGCAACGATAAAGTTAATTTTATATCCATTTCCAGAAACTGCCCATTAGGTCATTCTTCCAACTTTCAATGTCATGGATTTTTCTTGGAGGCCAAAAATCCCATTAATTTACCATATATGAAAGACTTTGCGTCTGCAGGAAACGTAACTTTATTAACAAAGGACAATGATATCAAGGCGGCAGTTACGGTTTAGTCGCTGTGCTCCCACATTCCCTGGCTGCTACTGAAAGGGGTAATCCGAGACGATTCCTAAATAGGAACAAGCTGTAGGTAATATTAATAGCAATTACCAGCGCTAATTTATGTCTTTGACATTGAGAGTAATATTGCCTTGATGTTAGATGGAGGGGGGGGGGGGTAGTCAGTAACTGTTGTGTATTTGTGACACAACTAATAATATTGCCCCAAAGTTGGTGACAGGTTGACAGATTTTGCTCAGACAGCAGTGGAATATGACAAAAAATCCAAACCGCGTGTGCCCAGTCAGAGAGCATACAATGAGACAGAGGAATATTCCTTGGGGTAGAAAACAAATGGGGGGTTGGCCTAATGAGTTCAGACGATAAGGCAAAGCAGGGTAGTCGTTAAACTATAACACTCACACATTCCACCAATTATTTCATCAACAACCGCTATGACAATAGTTTTTTTTCATTGGTAAATATTTTCTAATGTTTTTTGATTCCTGTTTAATAATTAGAATCTTTCAACCTTGCACATTGTAAGTTTTGATGGCTGCTTGTTTATCCCTGTGACTGTTGTCGTATTTTTGATTGGCAGATTTGCTCTAGCACGATCACACTTTTGATTGCTCGCAGATAACGACAATAAGGCAAACACTACAGAGAAACAATAAACAGACTGCAATAAACTAACCCTAAAATGCTAATTATTATTAATAAAAACAATGAGGTAATGCGCGTGAGTATTTTACAGATGACCTCACACTGACACGGTAAACATGCGCATCAATGATGTTGACATATTTTATTCCCCAGGGTGATTTTTCTGTTTCGAAATAAAATCTAAACTCTCACTCTACTCTTCTCTTATCGAAGGGGGGGGGGAGGTGACAAAATAAATATGTAGGAGATGGCGTTTCAATCCCAGTGATTGCTATTGCAATATTTAGAGAAATTTGACGAAGTTTTGACATGTTATTTAAAGGTCAGAGAATAATTTAGTGAGTCTCGTTCTGTAAATGAAACGCACTTTAATGCGCCTCGCAAAAAAAAAAAAAAGTTGAAGGAGTTTTCCAAAGTAGTGGAAAAACGAAATTAAACTAAAAAAATTTAAATAAGAAATGAAATTAAAAAAGTTTTACTTTCACTTTAAATTTCTTTCATCTATAATCCCGTATTACCATTGTTCTATGCTTGATAGGAAGTCAGCCATTATTAACCCTCAATCACATCATATAAGTAACACGCGCCATCTTTGTTTGGTGATGTCAATGACTCAATGGATATAACACATCTACCCAAGTAGTCCATTACATGCTCTCCTAGGGGGGGTGAGAGGGGTATCGGGAATTAAATAACAGAACCCAATGGCAGATTGTTCCCAAACAACTAAAGTTACTTGACTAAAATTGTTCAGAATGCAAATGTTTTCTCTACACCATATAGGATCCAATGAACTAATATTCCTCAAACCGTGATCAATTTTCTGCTGCTGCACTAATACTCCCAGAACCTCAGTAAGTCAGCTATGGGGAGATGCGAGAAGCGATCCACATTGTGTTTGGTGTTTGTTACACATTGCTATAGCGCTATATTAACACTCACATTGTATTAGAGAGTATCTTCTTATTATTGCACAAGCACGGCAGTCCATGGCAGGCCATCTGATACTTTCATTAATATACATTCCTCTCTGTAATGGGAAGTTCTCTTTGTTTCGCTATGGTGCCCTGATAGAGCATGCTGGGAATTGGCAATACCTGGGTTAATTAAAGATTGTAAATCTTATTGCAATATGTAAGAATAATGAATTCATTAATGAGTTCCAATAACCATATTTTGTAAAAAGAACAAGTTCATGGAGCTGCAAGATGACTTTATAACATATATTCTATCCTATTAATATAAGAAATATGTTATTTCTTAGTAATACACACACTTTCAGCAAGTCACAGGCACTGATGACTTAGCCAAGCACTGATTAATCTGATGACTTAGCCAAACACTGATTATAACTGATGACTTAGCTTACACCTGATTATATCTGATGACTTAGCCAACACTGATTATAACTGATGAAACAGCTAAACACTGATTATAACTATGACATAGCTAAACACTGGATTATAACTGAGGACATAGCTAAGCACTGGTTTAACTGATGACATAGCTAAACACTGATTAAACTGATGACATAGCTAACACTGATTATAACTGATGACAGCTAAACACTGATTATAACTGTTGACATAGCTAAGCACTGATTGTAACTGATGACATAGCTAAACACTAATTTATAACTGATGACATAGCGTGAGCACGGATTTAACTGATGACTAGCTAAACACTGATTATAACTGATGACATACTAAACACTGATTTATAACTGATGACATAGCTAAGCCATGATTGTAACTGATGACATAGCTAAGCACTGATTGTAACTGATGACATAGCTAAGCACAGATTGTAACTGATGACATGCTAAGCACTGATTATAACAGATGACATAGCTAAACACTGATTATAACTGATGACATGCTAAGCACTGATTATTACTGAGGAAACAGCTAAACACTGATTTATGCTGATGACATATCTAAGCACAGATTGTAACTGATGACTTAGCTAAGCACCAATTATAACTGATGACTAGTAACCACTGAATATACTGATAACATAGCTAAGCTCGATTATTACTAATGACATAACTAAGCACCAATTATAACCGATGACATAGGTAGAACATATTATAACTGATAACATAGGTAAGAACATATTATAACTAATGGTCTTGCTAAGAACTGATTATAACTTATAATTACAGTAGCTGCTCTGATTATTACTGATGACCTAACTACACACCATAATTACTGAGGACATAGCTAAACACTGATTATAACTGATGACATAGCTAAACACTGATTATAACTGATGACATAGCTAAACACTGATTATAACTGGTGACATAGCTAAACATGATAACTGATAAC
>CM033469.1:410352728-410380228 GCA_019447015.1 Hymenochirus boettgeri | reverse complement strand
TGTATAAATATAATATACAGGAAGGAATTTTCTGTACATACAATAAGCTTACCCTCATACTGTACTGTCTAAGGGAAACACTATGCAGCTCCCCACACACATGTATAAATATACAGAGAAGGAATGTTCTGTACATATAATAAGCTATACCCTCATACTGTACTGTCTAAGGGAAACACTATGGCAGCTCCCACCCATATGTATAAATATAAATATCCAGAGAAGGAATGTCTGTATATACAATAAGCTATACCGTCATACTGTACTGTCTAAGGGAACACACTATGGCATCTCCCACCCATATGTATAAATATAAATATACAGAGAAGGAATGTTCCGTCATACAATAAGCTATACCCTCATACTGTACTGTCTAAGGGAAACACTATGCAGCCATCTCCCACCCATATGTATAAATATACAGAGAAGGAATGTTCTGTATAATGTTCAGTACCTCATACTGTACTGTCTAAGGAAACAATATGGCAGTTCCCACCTATATATATATATATAAATATACAGAGAAGGAATGTTCTATATATACAATAATCTATACCCTCATACTGTACTGTCTAAGGGAAACACTATGGCAGCTCCCACTCATATGTATAAATATAAATATACAGAGAAGGAATGTTCTGTACTGTACTGTCTAAGGTAAACACTATGGCAGCTCCCACCCATATGTATGGGTAAACATACTGTACTGTCTAGGAAACAATATGGCAGCTCCCACCATATGTATAATATACAGAGAAGGATGTTCTGTACACACAATAAGCTATACCCTCATATTGTACTGTAAGGGAAACACTATGGCAGCTCCCATTCATATGTATAAAGATTGGGTTTAGCTCACCCCTAACCATCCAATTTGTTTCTCGGGACAGACCCGTTTCCAGTGTCCCGGAACACCAAACTTTTTCCCATGGTATCCAGGGGTATTACGTGTTTAGGGCATTCTGGACTCGGGGCCCCTCTTCGTTGGATGTATGAAACTCTGCAGTTGGGGGGTTATAGATATTAAAGGAAAGTGTGATATGTTTATTATCCACGTGTGGCTGTCAGGGGAATGTCATGTGTACAATTTATCACGTGTTCAGTATATAATATCCCTGTTGCTCTTCCAATATCCTTCCGTCCATTTTTTTTCATATTTAAATCAGGTGCAATATAATAGCAATTCAGACGATTTGCTTAATAGCCCCCCTCCCCCCCAAAATGGCGCGCCACGTAGTAGCGATAAGCGATTTTTAACTGGAGTTATCTCTCATTAAAGAAGATCTCATGTGCTCGTTTGAACACCAATGAGAACCAGTCACATCTTTCCTGGCAATAGGCAGATTGTGAGTTTTGTGCAGCCGTTCCATTCCATATATCACACCATCAAATGCAAAGCTATTTCGCCGGCAGGGCTCGGATGAGCACAATGGCTCCCTGTTCTGCTGTAAGGTGATCATGGAAAGAGGGGGGTGGGTGGAATGAACAGGAGGCGAGGCACTTTGGAAATCAATATAAAATACGCAGGATGGATTCGTTAACGGGCTCCTAATTAACTTCCCTGATTACTTTTTTTTTGTTGTTAGTTTAAAAATTTGCAAATTAATTGGTTAGATGGAGCGATATCGTCTTCATTTCTGAGCTGGATAAAAAAATGTTAACCTTTACCTCTACCTACGCTGTTTTCAGGGGGGATAGGGGGGTGTTCGGAGTGGCCCACAGCACCTGTGAGTGGGTGGGGCTACAGCACCTGTGAGTGGGTGGGGCTACAGCACCTGGAGTGGGTGGGCTTAGGCACCCGGGCCCACATGGGGCTTGCGACTGGAGGGACCATGCGTGGCAGGGACCAGGGGCTGCAAAGGGGAGGAGACACATGGCAGATTGACTGACAGGTTTCAGAGCAGGAAGTGCAGGGGACCTGGTGATGCTGCTGCCATATCACACACAAAAATGTAAATATCTTCAAAACTATGCAAATAACAATGGAAATAAATTGCAAAAACTCTCAGAGAAGCAATTCCTATCATTTTACCTAAAGTCATTTTTAGACCACAGTTCCTCTTTAAAGTGCTTGGAAACATCATCTGGGTGTGTTCTTATAGATTAAACAAGAGCCATGGATATCTTGTGGATTATATCCATATAAATGGTGCTGAGCTCTAATATCATGTGATAATAAATGTTTATCTATGTCATCAGTCACATGACACAGTGAAACTGGACTATTGTAAGAAAACTACCAAAATGGTATTTTCAGATGATAAGATTTGATGTGACATCTAATATCTTTATATAATATTATCATTATCTATGTGCACTCTTAAGGGTATGTACACTGGCAAATATGTTGTTTTTTTAAAAAATTTCCCATTAGTGAAAACTATAATTCACTGTATCATTTTTTTGTTGATCTGCCCCCTATTCATTTGATATTCAATCTGAAACATCTTACGTTTTAGCATTTCTGTAAGCAGTTTTGCTGTAGCTGGAATGGTTTGACTTTGTTGTGCTGTTCAGTATTGACAGTTGGTGTGCTGTATACTGTATGCAGTATTGAAGTTGGCATGGGGGGAAATAGTCAGGTCAGTGATCAGAGCCTTAGCAAAACAAGTACTGTATTGAAGGCATGCAGCAACACACACACCTCAGAGTAAGTGCTACTTACATGTATTCATTTATAGATTAAGATGATGCAAAGTATTTTTTTCAGTATACATACACTGTAAGGCCTTTAGACATATTCGACTGGTGTCTGTGGCAACCATTTTGTCCAATTATCATGTGTCCAGGAAACATCCATGCCATTCGTTGAACAGGACTGATCCCCAAAACAGGGGTCCCTACACAGTCGCATTATCGGCATTGGTTGGGTGTTGGCCGATCACGAATGCAGAGCCGCACGTCCGTCCGTACCTTCCGTCATTGCAAACACACAGGAAAATTGCACACATTGTACGAGCCTGGTTAACTTATAATAATGACTTCGAGATTTCATATTCAGATATTTCTACATCAAATATACAAACTGCCGTGAGAAAATCAATTCGATTCTCCATTACGGAAATCGCTAACGGAGAAACTGAAACCGCCAACGGAGAAAGAGAAACAAAAATCGCCAACGGAGAAACGGAATTCGCCAACGGAAAAACTGAACACCGCCAACGGAGAAATGGAATCGCCAATAGAGAAGCGGAAATCGCCACCGGAGAACATGAAATCCCCAACGAGAAACAGAAATCGCCAACGGAAAACTGAAACTGCCAACGGAGAAACGTAAATCGCCAACGAGAAACGGAATTCGCCAACGGAGAAACTGAAACCGCCAACGGAGAAATGGAAATCGCCAATAGAGAGCGGAAATTGCCAACGGAGAAACTGAAATCCCCAACGGAGAAACAGAAATCGCCAACGGAGAAACTGAAACTGCCAACGGAAAAAAAACGGAAATCGCAACGGGAACGGAAATCGCCAACGGAGAAACGGAAATCGCCAACGGAGAAACGGAAATCGCCAACGGAGAAGACGGAAATCGCCAACGGAAACGGAAATCGCCAACGGAAACGGAAATCGCCAACGGAGAAACTGAAATCGCCAACGGAGAAGGCGGAAATCGCCAACGGAGAAACGAAATCGCCAACGGAGAAACGGAAATCGCCAACGGAGAAACTGAAAAATCGCAAAGAAACGGAAATCGCCAACGGAAAACAATTTTTTTTTTTGGGCAGCGTAAAAAAATTAAATAAAGGTGCTTTGGCATTTCCCCCCCATTCTTTCATCATGGTTTTTCGCCGGCCTCTCCATATATATCATATGGCGGTCAATAAGACAAGATGATATCCGGGGCGAACATACACGCAGCGTAGTGGAATTTCCATACAGCTTTGTGAAACGTTACTGTCAAGTCCTTTTTGTAAGTTTACGGAAAAAAACTAAAAAAATAAACAAACAACAAAAAAAAATGACCATTTACCAAATATAACACCCAGCGGGTAGTAAAGTCAACACAATATCACCGTGAAAACTAATTTCATTATCCTCAGACTTATTTTGTTAATATTTTTGTTTGTTCTTTCCTTGGGGTTTTTGCAAAAAGATGAAGATCTAAGATTTTTTTTATTGTTGTTGCTTCAAGCTTTATTTATTTTTAATATTATTTTCCCTTTAATTTTCCTATAGCGAGTGCCTGGGGGGTTCGAAGGTTATAAAGTTTGGATTTTTTTTTAAGTATGCAATCAGGAGACTCGCAGATATCTAAGGGCTACAAAACAGCTGTCATGATAGGATTGTAATGTAATAAGTATAAAAGAAAGTCCTATAGGCATGAAATGTAATGATACAGTATATAAAACACACAGTGAGGTTACCCCAAGAATAAAATTAAAAACCAATAAAAGGTTTGCATGTAATATTACGTGGCTGTCAGAAGCAGAACCAATAAAATATTTTCTGTTTTATCACTGCTTAGGCAAGTTCAGTAAAAGTTCATCCAGTACTTACTCTGTCCAGAGAGGGAGGAGCCTAAATGTTTTAACTATGAATATTTGTATCTTGTAATATTATAAAGGATGTTTTCCTGCTTTCCTACTGTCGGGCAAAAGTTTAAAACCTTAGAAATAAATATTGACTTCATGTTCTAGGGCATAGGGCCGTATTTATAAAGGCGCGATGTGCGATACTGCAATTTTAAACATCAATGCTGAGCTGTAGATTTCCGATCGTGGTCATACAATTCCCATTCGCTCGTAGATTGGCGTAATTCTTCGATCGCCCCACACAATACCATTGCGCCATTTTGCTACGCATGGCGTTGTACGAACGAAGATTCGTACCTTTACAACATTCGCAATCCTCATTTACGCCCCAGATCTTACTTTTATGATAATAACCCAGGGAATGGGTTTTTTCCGATACCGCGGGTTATAAAATATGGCCCATAGTGACATAGGTGGAAAGTCTATGGAAGGTTTAGTTATATTTAATGTATCCTAACACGGGATTAATCGTATCTCTTTTCTGAAACCTTACACACTGGCTCAGAGACAGAATTCCAACCGAAACCTTATAACCGGGACTATGACAAGTAAATGATGCAGGAAAAATGACAGTTTATTGACTGGATGAAGACATTTCATTAAGCTTAACTGGTACGTTCGTTTAATATCCGATAGTTTCGCTGCAGCTTGCAAGGCAGCACAGCCCACTTATACTATTTGCGGATCTTTGGAGACACAATTTGCAGAGTTGGTGTTGTTGAACTGCACACTCTGGAAAGTCTTTCCCCTACATGAACATTAATCCCAAAGTGAGATAGTTCAAATGAGTGCATGTGTCTCTATGTGTGACCCGCTGGTCCGTGCACATGCTCAGATCCCGGCATTGGTTATTGCGATCAGCAGATTGATACATTGTTGCAATCAGAGAGGGTCAGCCATAGTGTGGAATAGTAAACAGTCCATTGACAGTCCATTGAAAGATAAAGACCCCACTCGTGTGATTGTAACAAATGTTTTCATTCTGCTGACTCTGTAACACTAAAACTAGATCTAGAGATTCCCGGATGTACCTCCAGAATTCTACCATATAGACCCAGCCTCCTTTCTTTGCGCTCATTGTGACAGTGGCAGTTGGGAAAAGGGAAGATAATTAGGAGCCTTTCCCAGAACAGGAAAGACTGCAAATTGATGCCACCCCCTCCTTTCCATCGCTAGATAAAGTGCACTCTAGCTGCTTACTACTGACAGGCCTTAATTACGCTGCTGTTGCCGTGGCAACCTTTGATGATTGCAACGTTGCTAAGTTCTGTTTCTTTTGATTTTTTTTTTTTTTATTAAAACCATACTCATAAAAGTTAAAAAGAGGAAGAAATGCTGGTGTCTTGCCCTTTAAAACCCCCCCCCCCCTTATAATTTTTTCTTTGCTTTGATCTTTTAGAAATGAATGATTGTATTTGCATTATTTTTGATTACAATGTCTGTGTTTTGTATTGAGGCTATTTACTCTTTAATATAAGCTGGGAAATGGCGCATACCATCAAGCACATTTATAAGGAAGAAAATGCATAAAGAAACATGGGCCATACCACCAAGCTCAATTTATGGGAGACAATGCATAAAGAAACTGGACCATACCACCAAGCCCAATTATATGGAGACAATCATGCTAAAGAAACATGGACCATACCACCAAGCACAATTATATGGGAGACAATGCATAAAGAAACATTGACCAACCACTAAGCACATTTATAAAGACGTCCACGAGATGTTTTTACAAACAAACACATAAGAGGAAGGAGTATCTTCAATGAAGGAAAATTACAATCCTGTGTTAAAGTTCACCAACCCATATCTACCAACTTTACCGATTGGCTACCCAGTCCATTTTTGGGGATTTGTTCTTACCAGGATCTGCGCAGACCTGTTATGGAATGGGGAGACTGTGATCCACCTCAGGACCTCTCTGTAACTCACTATTATATGTGATCCATTTATAATACCTTTCTATGGAAAGTAACAATATCTTCACTATCTTGCTCATAGACCTTTAAATCAACATTTTTCCCACAACAGGTCCCACCCCCTTAATTATTGGTAGATCCATTGTGCATTTCACCACTGAACATGATTTTCTGATATACATTGTAATTGGTCATTGGGGGTTACTAGTACAGTGGCTATTATAACTTCTTTATTTTACATTTCTCCATCCCACTGTCTTGCTGGTATAGTCCATTAAGTACATGCATTGGCCGTCCAGTGTTGGCTGAGAATTACCGTTTTGCAACAGCTGAATTTTGCATCTTAGAACAGCAGTTTAATTTTTATGGGCCTAAAGTTATTTTTTCATTTTTAACCCTTGCAAAAAACATGGTCATTTTATTTGGTTGGCTTCATGCTACATCGGTTGCAACTGTCCTCACCTCGTAGGAAAATAAACCTCAGCCCATCTCTAAAATATTATGGTCTTTCTAGCTGCAGGGAAATTAAAATGGAAATGAGATATTAAGCGATCACAGAGTGGGTCTGTAATTAAACAGAAACGGGGATGAATAAGAAAGAACAAGATTCTGTAGATACGATGGTCTGTTTCTAGGGAACTGCACCCTGAGGCAACATGAAAAATTGCTCAAGGCTCTACCTATCCTTGCAATACAAGTCTATCTCCCATAAAATGCCCCAGGTAAAGGGGGAGGAGATGGAAGCATTTCAATACAGGTGCTGTTCCCCCCACAGCACCACTCTCTGTCTCTATGTCCTTGTCTTCAGTAAATGTTGCATCTTTAACCCCCCCCCCTTACATCCCTTTTTCTGCATAGTATTGGAAGACTCCTGTGAGCAGAAACTGCTTGACTTAAGATGATGTAGAGATTTTGACTGTTGAGAAAAGCTCCAGAGTTTGACCTAAATTTGAAATAACTAAGATTAAAATTTAAGAGGAAAAACATACGAAGGGAGGTGAATTCTACCCATAGGATTGCTAAAAGAATTAACACAGTCCCCCAAAAAATCGTATGTAACCGTAGTCAACTGTTCGGCCATGTTCAAGAATGGATCCATTGTGAAGGGTGAAGGGAGTGATGATATTATCCAATAGAATGTAGCCTTGCAGACAATGTATATGATTAACCGATGGAACGCTCAGATCTAAACTCTAACCAATAAGATTGTAAGCCTTACAGACAATGTATTATGAATTAACCAATGCAACACTCAGATCTAACTCTAAACCAATAAGATTGTAAGCCTTGCAGATAATGTATATTATTAACCAATGTAACGCTCAGATCTAAACTCTAAACCAATAAGATTGTAAGCCTTGCGACAATGTATGTGTTATTAACCAATGTAACGTCAGATCTAAACTCTAAACCAATAAGATTGTAAGCCTTGCGACAATGTATATGATTAACCAATGTAACGCTCTGATCTAACTCTAAACCAATAAGATTGTAAGCCTTGCAGACAATGTTATGATTAACCAATCACCCTTAATCACACAAACTTTAATGTATTTTGTGAGCACAGCACATTATCAGGGAGAATCACTAGAAGTTCTATCCTTTAGATTAACGTTAAAAATGGTGCTAATTTTGCCCCAACCATCAGATCTTTTTAACATTTGAAAGCTACCATTTTACACAATAAAACTTTTATTGAATTACCCTGTAATTTCTGTGGAATGTCATTCTTGTAAGATCCCCATTTTCAGTGTTGGGTTTCTTCCTACTGCAAACTTTCCTACATTAACATTAAACGTAGTTAATAATTAGCTGTGTTGCTCATCTTTTTTCCTTAAAAGGCCATTTTAAAGATTTCTGCCTGGGTTACATTTGTTTTTTTAATAAAGGTGAATGTGGATTTTTATAGCTCTCATTAGTAGTCTTCAGAACACGCGAGGGGGAACTAATTCGTTAGTCCTAAAACCCTTTTGCCAATTTTCTCTAATAAATATCCATTAATTATTCTGCATTAAGTTTAATTTGCTGTGTGCTTCTTAATATAAGAGTCTGAGCCGAATGTGGAAACCTTATCTAACCGTACCTTGATGGCAGTACGATAGGGATTCATTGCAGCACTTGGTAAAACTGTATTTTTACTGCGAAATTGTATCCGCTCTTGTTGTCCAGGATGTTTTTGAACACACTTTCCCTTTACTGATAGCCCAAAACTTCTTGATTAAAATATTTATTTAATATTGATCACTGGTACAAGGTGATTGGTTAGGAATTCCCCTTTCTCTCACAATGAACATGTCTGGACCACTGGTCGAGGGGAGGGGAGGGCAAGGAGATTCTGTAAAAAGATTTATTGTGTATATTTTGTTAGAAATCACCTAGAAAGGACAAGGTGATATATTGTTTTTAACAACAGTTTCTCAGCTATAGGCCTTAGTAATGGGTTAAAGACTGAAGTTATCTTTAAGTCTCTCATAAAGTTTACATACAGAAGTAATTCATTCACTGGATCTTAATGATAATATTGTAATAAGATAATTAACAATTCCATAAGCAAATTGTATTGAATAATTAACCAGTGTTTCATCATAAGAACTGTGTTTACAACTAAACCGTGTAAATATATATAACAAAATGTGTCTTATGGCAAGATTGACAGCTCTTGTTATGTTGTAGGAACACACAGCATTCTCTGGGTGGTTTTACTATTGTCAGATCCAAGACAGCTCCCCGCTTGTCTCTTCCACTGCAAGGAGCTCTCCATGTAGAATTGTGCTGGTATACACAATCTGATTCAGATATCACATTAGAACTCTATTGGTCCGTCTGGTGTCTGTTCACCTGTCTGCCTTTCCGTCAGTTTACACTTCCCATCAACCTGACTGCCGAGCAGTGTATTTGGGGCAATATGTGATTAATTAGTTAAAATCAGTACTTGTGTGTATATATGGAACAATCAATGTGTGTTTTAATATATTGTGTATATGATTACTGTTGCTATCAATGTATTACTCTTTGTTGTGGAGTTTAAGTAGTGAAAATATTTGATAATATGTTATATAATGGTTTTATTGGAAGGTGTGGTTCCATGCCCGTATATTGGAGTGCCGGTCACACCCCTTTCTGCATGACCTATGGTAAGTGATGAGATAGCACGAAACGCTAAGGCATATATATATATAAGGCGTAAGGAGATTCATAAAAGGTCTTATTGTTAAAATGGTGCTAACTTGACCCCAACCAATCAGAAATCTTAACAATCTGAAAGCCAACATCATGTATTGGTTGGGGCAAATTAGCACCATTTTTACCAATAAGACCTTTTATTGAATAACCCTGTTTGTTTTTAAACTGCTACAATAAAGATACTATTTTAACTTAAGTGTATCGCCTTTTCCTGTGAGCGCTTGTTTTATCACCTACAGAAAATTATCCTGGTAGAATGTCTCTTCTATTCTTTTTGGATATTTTAAATTTTTGCAAATGTTTGTGTTTATTTTTGCGTTTGGTTATGTTTGCTGCATAGCAGCGCCCTCTGGTGTTGACTTTCAGTTGCATTCTATAATTATGCTGCGTTGGGTGACTTTCACGAATATGTTGAATGTTTTTTGCAACCTATAGATGTGTGTGAACTATATTTCAAGCGCAAACACTTTTTCTAATTATAAATAAAGTTGTAGGGGCAAATCCTGAACTACAGTTCCCAGCATCTGACTACCTCCAGCATAATGTCTCGCCATTTTTATCCTATCATATAAAGAGCAATTGTACCTACATTGGGAAATATTAATGTCCCTTCCATAGTCGGTGCTATATCATGGTTCCACTAGCTGTTCAGCAACTAGATTTCCTGGCGATATATTTTTAACCAGAAGAAAGAAAAAAAAAATGCTCCTTTCCCCATCTCATCTATTTAGAAGATGCTTGAAAGGGCAATTCTGCTTCATCTCCCAACGATCTATCTGTGCCCTCAACACTCACATAAACTATAGAGAAATAGTATGTTGTGATGGGATTTTGCTTTTAAATGAGGGTGATTCTAGCAGGACGGGGGAGATATAGATGATAGCCAAAAAGATAAGGCCATGTTAAAAGAACAACAATAAAATAAAACCTTTCTATTTATCATTAAGATTCATCTGTTGTCGTTAACAAAGGATAGGAAAGGTTTTAAATGAAAATCGGTGCTTCTAAAATGCTGGTTGATTTAGAATTATGAATAATCATAATAAAAAGGATTGGTTTATAAAATTTGCCAGTGTCATGTTTGGCTACAGGTGTAAAATTGTGTACAGACTACGAACGCCTGTCTGATTGTACTTTACAATTGCTGAACTTTTCTTCCAATCAGAAATGAGTTTTCAGAGAGTGCCGGAGGTCTATGGAACATTCACATAACAGTCTATGACTACTATACCGTGTCCCTTAATGATGTTGTGTATTATGTGGACATTCTGTACATTTCTCTCAAACGTTCTTATTATTCATCTTAAACAACAAATTGCGTCTTTAGCAGTTTTTTTTTTCCTCTACTTAATATATTCATTACCGTCGTAGGTCCTTGATATCGCTGTAGGATATTTCCTATCCTGGAGATTTGGGTCAGCAGTTAACACTTCTTATCGCGAGTAAAGACAGAGGAGTGGATGTTAACCTGCTTCTCACGCTCCAAAAGGGCTCCACAGAATGTAATGGGCTGTCAAACAGAGTCGTACTCTGACAAGGATTCTTAAAAGTTCCCCCGAGACTTTCTATAGACGGTTCATTTTTTTTTTAAGACTAGAAAAGTTGAGTTTCATTTTCTAAGTATGGGAATGAAAAGCTGCTACAATATGCTTCATGTTGACCGGTGATATATCCTCCCGGTTTATGACCCATTCCTTCATTTGTAACATATGGGAATGGACTCAATTCATTCTAAAGAAGAGTCTAGATCTCAGTAAGGAAGCCCCAAGGGTTGTAAGATTTGCTGAAGACCATGGATGGTCTAGAAGGAGCTGAGATTTTCTTGGCCAACTAAGATTAATATCCCACAATCCGAGCATAGGGTCAATAGCTAGTGATCGTTATGAATGAAGGCTAAAACAAAGAATATAAACAGATACAGGGTTTTAAATCAAATAGGAACTCAACTATTCCGCAGAGTTTCTGCAAGGGAGGATACATATAAATGAAGATTGGTATGTACCGAGGTGTCCACCCAACACATAGCTTAGGTCCAAACTCATTTTGTCTTTGTTTTGCTATCCTAATAAGTCACTAAAATGTCGCAATGTCCTAATCCTTTAATTCTTTCCATCTAGTCATTAGCTGTCAGGAAATACTTAGTCTCTGGTCACTGCAACCTAAATAATCTCAGTCCTCATCAAAGCCACCACACAGAGAAGGCCCCAGTCCGTGTTTGATGGATAGGATATTTAAAATTACCTTGCAGCATTGGCATGATGCAGTATGAACAGAGCATCATGCGAATGCACGGTCTTGCGTATTTGTGTTAAAACCATCATTTGGAAGGCGCCTTGCATTGTTTTTGGTTTAGAAATTCACTTTCTAGCGTCAATTATCTCGAGGAGTTTACATTCTCTTCCTGTCTGTACAATTTCCAGAGATTGATTTCAATTGCAGTGTCCAGAAATATACAGAGAGGGGAGATTTTAATAAACTGACCCGGATGATGTTTCTATTGCAGTGACCTGGGTCAATGTTAATTATGTTCTGCATAATAACGTGTGAATGTCAACAATCTCTAAATGAGGTTTTATCGTAGGATTAGAAACAGATAAAGAGGGAGGGGCCTTCATCGCATCTAATCTAGGGCCCCCATTAAACTGTAAATCTTGATTTAGATTGAATCACAGATAAAAATCCATCAGATGAAAAGAATCTGTTTTTTTTTTTTCCCTAGAAACGAGATTTAAAAACCCAAATTCATTTAATAAAAGAGCTTGACAAAGAGGATTATTCTATCTGACAACTGTCATTTGTTTATATCTTAACTTTCTAAAGCCCAGGGAATGTGCTTTTGCAGAGATCCGTATAAATCCCCTACAAGCCTCCTGGTGCCGAGTGGTTTCTAAAACAAAATACCAAACACTCGTTTAAAAAGCTTCTACTTTACTCTGCAGGACCGTTCTTCTGCAGCTGCAGTGTATCCAAAGTTACAGCAGTGGTAAAGGGAGTTTGTGACACTTGGGGTCTTCCTTTAGGTAGACAAAAGTGATCAGAGAATGGTTACATGTCTGTAATTAGCTTCAGAAAGATAGGTGGGGCTTCTTACTATGTACTTTCACAGAGACAGGACAGACAAGTGAATTTTACAAGCCTATAACTTATGATCCGAGAATCTAGAGACTTGTCATGGGCCTTGTTTGAAAGATACGAGAAAGAATATTTGAAAGGAAACTTGTAGTATCCACAGTTACCCTTTAATATGAAATCCTTTATTTATTCCAAACTGACGACTTTGCAGCACAGAGACCTGTCCGACCTTTACGTAACTCACATGGTTGCTCTAAGGTTTGGGACATACAGGTCGATATTAACCTGACCAACCCCTGCTGTGATATTCAGGATGGTAGAGTTTTGCATATGGCAAACTTCTCCTCTTTCTGCGGAGTCCTTAGTGTGAGTCGACCTATATATAGGACTGCTAGACACCAGGTCCCCATCCTCAACCTAGAATAGTTTTTCGCTGGCTAATCACTGAAGTCTCACTGCTTCTGCTGTAGAACCGCATCTCCCAGCTGCTCTGCAAGCATTCAAAAGACAGCAGCTCAAACAGAGCGTAGAACACCGCTCCATTGTAACTCCCCATTCGCTATAAGACGGAAATCAATAAATCATATTTAGGGCTCGGAGCTTCTAATTTATTCATTGGGGATTTTCGTCATTATTTTCGCCTTTCCTGACTCGGAGATCTTATTGTGCAGCGCTGACTGAGGTGATGATATATAATTAAACTCGAGTAGCCTTTGTGTCAGACACAATATAATAATACATTTAGCGTTCCATTGGGCTGGGAGTTTACTAAAAGAGTCATAATTGTGCCACACAAATAGACTGGCTGAGTTAGAATGCTTTGTTCAATTTCGCTTATTTTGTAAATACTGGAAAAAATAAAACGAAAGGCAAAATTCCTGTTAGCTTGGAACTTTTCATTAACAGTCCATTCTCAATCCAGAGCCAATGAAACCCAATAAAGACCACTGGACTAATATATCTGCCAGATACCTCTTATCCTTCATTGTAACAGTCAAACTTTCCAATAAAATGGGCAAAACTAACCAATTGTAGGGAAGAGAGCGTTAAATTGTCAATAGGAATAAGAAAACATCAGAAAGTTTACAGGGCAAAACAGGTTTACAACATTCATATACTCTAAACAGTCCGTAGCCAATCAGAGTAAGGATATTCAGTACACCTAATTGACCTTAACAATCATATATTAGAAGGTTCAGTAAACCTACCAACCTTTAGCCAATCAAAGTATGCCATTTGAAGATTAATCATTCTGCAGACATTCAGAGTATTCACCAGTCATCCCCATTATCAGATAGGCATTACAGTAATATAAAACGGTAACATTAAAGATATTACAGTATATACAGTGGTATTGTTATAAAGCTTACAATTGGTAACATAAAGTAATTACAGTATTACATTGGTATTGTTAAAGGAATTAGAGTCTACACAGTGGGAACATTAAAGTAATTACAGTATATACAGTGGTATTGTTATAGAGTCTCCACAGTGGGAACATTAAAGTAATGTACAGAGATACCGTGGTATTGTTAAAGTTATTTAGTATAAATCATGTGGTAACAATAAGTTATTAACAGTATATACAGTGGTATTGTTAAAGGAATTGAGTATGTACAGTAGTAACATGTAATTATTACGTATATACAGTGATATTGTTAAAGGAAGTTGTGGTGTATATACTGTGGTACCATGTAAAGTTATTACGTAATAACAGTGGTATTGTTAAAGGACATTATATTATACATCTGGTAACATTAAGTTTTTATTAGTATTACAGTGGTATTGTTAAAGGAATTGAGTATATAACAGTAGTAACATTAAAGTTATTACAGTATATACAGTGATATGTTTAAGGATTATAGTATATACAGTGGTACAGAGTTATTACTTATACAGTGAATATTGTTAAGGAATTAGAGTATATACAATTGGCAACATTAAAGTTACCGTATACAGTGTAAAGTATATTGTTTAAAGGAATTAGTGTTATACAGTGGTAACATTAAAGTATTACAGTATATAGTGGTATTGTTAAGGAATTAGAATATATATAGTGTACTGGTACCATAAAGTTATTACAGTATACAGTGGTATTGTTTAAAGGATTTGTGTATATACAGTGGTAACATTAAAGTTTTACAGTATATACAGTGGTATTGTTAAAGGAATTTGTGTATATACAGTGGTAATTAAGTATTACAGTATATACAGTGGTATTGTTACAGGAATTTGTGTATATACAGTGGTACATTAAGTTATTACAGTATATACATGGTAATTGTTAAAGGAATTTGTGTATATACAGTGGTAACATTAAAGTTATTACAGTATTACAGTGGTATTGTTAAGGAATTAGTGTAAATATAGTGGTAAAATTAAAGTTATATGAGTGAATGCTGTGGTACATTAAAGACAATCATTACAATGTCCAACTGCATTTTACAGAAATGACAATGTCAGGCTTTGGTGGGCATTGTTGCACTTTTAGTTATTGAGAGCAGCACAAAGCTCATTTCACCTGTGTCTCATAGATATGAGATGCCTCTACTGTATTCCTACCTTGGGGTTCCTCTGAGCATCTAAAAGATGCTACAATTATCTCTATTCTCCTAAATGCCATTATACCACCCCCTATCCCCCACCACATTATATTTCTATAGATTGCGATACAGGCATTGGAAAAAAAACAATTACCTTTTTCTCCCTCTCTAAATGGTCTTTGAATGAAAGAATGGTGGTCTTTTTATTCATCCTTTTCCTAGAGACATGTGTTTTACCTCTTAAGCAGGTCTGATCCTCTCTGAAATAAGAGCAGACAGCAGCTTAATCTATCTATCTATCTATCTATCTATCTATCTATCTATCTATCTATCGTATCTATCTATCTATCTATCTACAGTATCTATCTATCTATCTACATTATCTAATTAGCAGTAGTAAAGTAGTATAATGCCCAGGTGCTACTGCAGATCCTATAAATATCCAACCATAGTAACATGTATCTACAATATCTATCTATCTATCTATCTATCTATCTATCTATCTATCTATCTATCTATCTATCTATCTATCTATCTATCTATCTATCTTTCTATCTGTCTGTCTATCTATCTATCTATCTATCTATCTATCTATCTATCTTTCTGTCTGTCTGTCTGTCTGTCTGTCTGTCTGTCTGTCTGTCTATCTATCTATTCATCCACTTATCAGATCATGTAGTTGATATTTCGCAGGAGACGCGTTATTTTACATTTACCGTATTCCCTTTGAACCATTGGAAGAGATGCAGGTCATCTATCTCCCTTACTGATCTTTAATTAAAGGAGTCGCATAAAATTGTGACCTAAAGCACAGAGCTTAGCAGTAAAATGTGCTTGTCCTTAACTCTGTGCACTGTGTAATCAATGTCAATGTCAGTCAGGGCTGATCACGTCGCCCCATGTTCCGATCCTTCGCTGTCATTCAGTAAATAGCTTATTGCCCATCTGTCCACATTTAACTGCATTGTAGATGGACTGAGATATTTTCTAGTGGCCAATACACAGGAGATTCCCATTGCCCAATAAGCAAAGGGGCCTCTAAGGGTTTAAATTAGTCTATCAACAGGGAATATTCAGTGTATTTACTACGTCACTTTATTAAACTGCACCCCAAACTATGTTAGAGAGAGAGTCACACAAAGAGCCAATCAGGCTATTCCCTCATACTGTGCTGTCTAAGGTAAACACTATGGCAGCTCCCACCCATATGTATAAATATAAATATACAGAGAAGGAATGTTCTGTACATACAATAAGCTATACCCTCATACTGTACTGTCTAAGGGAAACACTATGGCAGCTCCCACTTCTATTCATTAAACCCATTTATATTCATTGCATTTCTTATGAATTACATGCATGGTGTCGCTGTCAGATACAGTACCCAGTAATATAATAAAATGTACGTAGAATTACATGCAGTGTGTGGTCACATGCAGTAACCCCTATAGTAGATAGTAATAAACATGTCTGAATTACGGTGCCATGGTGTCCGGGTCCAATGCAGTAAACCCTAGTACTATAAACATGTCTTAGAACTACATGCATGGTGTCCCTGGCCGACCATGCAGTACCATTAATTAATACATGATCTTGGAATACATGCATGGTGTGTCTGGTCACATGCAGTAACCCAGTAATTATAACACAGTCTTAGATTACATGCCGGTGTCCTGGTTGATACAGTAAACCCAGTAATATAATAACAGAATGTCTTAAGAATGTACATTGCATGGTGTCCTGCGTCACATGCGAGAGTAACCCAGTAACTATAATAAACATGGTCTGGAATTACCAACAAAACGCATGGTGTCTGGTCAGATGCAGTAACCCAGTGAATATAATAAACAGGTCTCGTAGAATCATGCAATGGTGTCCTGGTCAGATACGTACCCAGTAATGATAATAAGATCTGTCTTGGAAAAATTACATGCATTTGTCCTGTCAGATACAGTAACCCAGTACATAGAATAAACATGTCTGAGAATTACATGCCATGGTGGTCCTGGTCATATACAGGTAACCCAGTAATATAATAAACATTGTCTTGGAATTACATGATG
The DNA here is from genome assembly GCA_019447015.1 of Hymenochirus boettgeri. NCBI lineage: Eukaryota > Metazoa > Chordata > Amphibia > Anura > Pipidae > Hymenochirus > Hymenochirus boettgeri. Next base: position 410,362,910 of record CM033469.1, on the reverse strand, counting down.
TTGTCCTGGTCAGTTAACAGTAACCCAGTAATATAATAACCTGGTTCTTAGACATTACCATGCATGGTGTCCTGGTCGATACATTAACCCAGTAAAAAACAATAATAAATATAAACAGTGCTTAGAATACATGCATGGTCCCTGGTCCATGCAGTAACCCAGTAAATAATAAACATGTCTTAGAATTACATGCATAGTTGTGCGGGTCACATGCAGTAAACCAAGTACTATACTAAAATATGTCTTAGAATTAACTGCATCGGTGTCTCTGTGGTCACATGCAGTAACCCGTAAATATAAATAATATGTCTTGGAGATTACATTATATGGGGTCACTGCACATGCAGTAACCCAGTATATAATCAAATTGTCTTGGAATTACATGTCTGGTGTCCTGGTCACATGCACGTAACCCAGTAATTATAATAAACATGGTCTTAGATGAACAGCATGGTGTCCTGCGTCACATGCAGTAACCCAGTAATATAATAAATATGGTCTTGGATTCACATGCTGGTGTCCTGGGTCAGATGCAGTAATCTCCAGTAATATTAATGTAAAATGTCTTGGAATTACATGCAGGGTTCCTGGTTCACATGCAGTAACCCAGGTATAATAAATATGTCTTAGAATTTGCCTGCAGGTGTCCCTGGTTCAGATACAGTAACCAGTAAGTAATATAAAAACATGTCTTAGAATACTGCATGGTGTCTCTGGCTATGCAGGTAACCCGTAATATAAGTAACATGTTTAAATTACATGCAGGGTGCCATGGTCCAGACTACGCAACCCAGTAATAATAAATAAACATTTCTAGAATTACATCATTTTGGTCCTGGTCCGATTGCAGTACCAGTAAGAATAATAAATATGTCTTAGAATTACATGCATGGTGTCCTGTCAGATACAGTAACCCAGTAAATACTAATAAACATGTCTTTAGAATTACATGCATGTGTACTGGTCAGAGCAGTACCCAGTAATAATAATAATATGTCTAGAATTACATGCATGGTTCCCTGGTCAGATACAGTAACCCAGTAATAATAATAATGTCTTAGATTACCATGCCATGGTGTCCTGGCAGTACAGTAACCCTATAATATAACTAAACATGTCTTAATAACGATGCGTGTCTCGGTCAGATACGTAAACCCAGTAATATAATAACACATGTCTTGGAATTTACAGCATGGTGTCCCCTGGTCATTGCGAGTAACCCATATATATAATAATATGTCTTAGAATACATGCATGGTGTCCTGGTCAGATAACAGTACCCAGTAAAATACATCTAAATTACAATGGCCGGCACTGCATACCCATTATTACGCTAGAATTCCACTGCATGGGTGTGCTGGTCACATGCAGTACCCATGTAATATAATAAATCACAGGTCGAACAATTACGACACTAAGCAAGGTGCGGCTGGTCACGCTGCAGTCACCATTAATATATATAACATGTTCTTAAATTACCATGGCATGGTGTCCTGGTCAGACATGCAGCTAAACCCGCAAAGTAATAATAAACCTGTCTCAATAGAATAATGATGCATGGCGGGCATGGCTGTCACTTGGTCAGTATTCACTTAACACTTACGTAATTCTAATAATACCATGTACTCTAGAATGACAGCTGCCATGGTGGTCCCTGGCGATGATGCAGTAACCCAAGTATAATACTAATAAAATATGTCCTTAGAACTAGCATGACACATTGGTGTCCTGGTCGCACTCGGACAGATTAAACCCAGGTACTATAAATAATAATGTCTGTGAAATTATGCATGGATGGTTCCCTGGTCCAGCAGCATAACCCGTAATAGGAATAAACATGTCCTTAGAATAACCTGGCATGGTCTGTCGGCTGGGTCACATGCGTAAAGCCCTAGTGGAATGATAATAGTAAATGTCTAATGAACTTACATGCATGGTGTCCCTGGTCACATGCAGTAGAAGCCCAAATGCGTAAGTATACTAATAAACTGTCTCTAGAACTTGCTGGATGCTGTGGTCGCACATGCAGTACCCGAAGGTATAAAACAAGTCTAAACACGCTCCTTTGAGTCAGCAGCGTAACCCAGTAATGTAATAAACATGTCTTGAAGATGCTAGTCTCGCGATAGTGTTGGTCGAGTGCAGTAACTATAACAAGGCTAGTACTTAAACCATGCCTTGGATTGGAGTGGAAGTAAGTAATAAAACAACATGTCTTGGATTAACCGCAACTGGTTGTCTGGTCATATGCAGTAATCCAGTTAAGTATAATAAACTTTCATGTCTTAGCAATTACTGCCATTGGTAGCGGTCAGATACAGTAAACCCAGTAATTAATGAAACATGTCTTGAAATTACCCATGCATAGTTGTGGCCGTGGTCAGAGTACGGTAACCCAGTCATATAAATAGATACTGTACGGCCTTAGAATTACAAGACACTGTGGTCGCCTGCGTCAGATAAGAAGCAAACCAGTAATTATCTATAATAAAGCTGTCTTGGAATACTACAGATTGCATGTTGTACCGGTTGGTCAGGGTAGTACAGCTAAGAACCAAGTAATATACATGAAACCAGTCTAGAATATACTATGCATGGTCGTTCCATGGTCGAATACAGTAACCCTTGAGTCTATAGAAATAACATCGTCTGTATGAATTTCATGCATGTTGTCACTGGTCAGATACAGACATACAGTAAGTAATAAACATGTTCTAGAATTTACCAGGGCATGGGTGTCCTGGTCTAGATACAGTAACTGCGCAGTAATTATCTAAACTCTTGTCTTTTCTAGAATGATAGGCAGGTGTCCTGGCTACAGACAGTAACCCAGTAATATAGTTAAAGGCCGTGTCTAGAATTACATGATGGTGTCCGTTGTCAGATACAGTAACCCAGGTTAATATAAGGTAAACATGTCACCTTAGAATTACCAAATGCATGGTGTTCCAAGTGTGTTAGTACAAGTATAACCAGCTAGATAGTAGAGTATAAAAACACAATGTCTTGGAATTATCATGCAATGGTGTCCTGGTACAGATACGCTAACCCAGTTAAGGGTTAAATAACAGGTCTTAGAATTACATGCAATGGTTCCTGGTCACAATGTCTAGGTAACCCAGATAATATAGAACAATGTCTGGAATTACAATGCCTGGTGTCCGGTCCATGCAGTAACCCAGTAAAAAGCTACAAATATGATTGCGTCTCTGCACAACCCAATAGGGTAAACTCAACCCCCATTTTAAAACCCCTATACCAAATCTCACAAAGAGAAAACAGCACCAGTTCCTGTGGTTATACAGATTGACACTAGTCATAAACCATATCAGTTATATAGGTTAAGACGACGGAGAGAAAAGGACATCTATCGGTATCAGATATGACACCTATAGGGAGTTTTTTTTCTCTAAAACAAATAAAAACAACTGAGACAAATCTCATGTAGAGCACGTTTTAGATTTCTTCCTGAATTCTAATTTTTCTCCCCCGGGGAAGGATAAAATCTCCATACATAGAGGCCATTGGCCATCACATCTATGAGAAGCTAAATGTCCCGGGAGTAAAGAATAAAATGCAGGGGAGTACTTATAACTCCGTCGGCGGGGCAAACATCATAGTGTTTTACTGTCCTGAATGTTAAATGGCAGGAGGATAGAAGGCTACAAAGTAGGTTGATTTATTATTGTGGGCCATTGATCAACAGAGATAGGCCGCCCCCTGTTAATATGGATAGTGAGTCCACAAGGAAGCGTGCATAGGAATCGTTAGTTTTACAAATGGGTCTATCCTCCTCCCTGCGTGCAATATACTATATACTATACAGCGCCAGTCGTAATTTACAACCCTGGTTGTACAGATGCAGTCCTTAAAGGGTAATATGTGATTATGTCATGGCGTTTTTGGTTCTTAAGTTATAGGCTTTATATAGTTACACCAGCAGTCCCCCTCTCCCTAACAGCCCAGTACCCCCTTCTTCCCCTCCCCCACACCACCCCCCCAACAAAAAAAAAAAAAATAAGTTTTTGAAGCTATTTAAAGACGTTATGAGCATCTAGGATACAACTCTGGCATCGCTCGTGCCGTGGCAGTGGGGGCAGATCAATGGTGCTGGTGATGTCACAGCTCACAAGTTGCTAGCTGAAAACAACCAACCTTTACTCCTGCATTAAGCCTACATAGCTGGCAGCTATAAGCATTGATCCTGGAGACGTTAAAGGCAGGAATGTGACTCTTTTTAATAAACGGCACTTGATGGAGACCACACTTACCTTTTATGAACAACCGGCTGTATTGGTTATAAATATGCCCTTTTATTTCCTATAATACACAAGCTTTATTAGTCATGTGCACTAATGCCATAGCTAAGAAACCAATTAATAGGATATAATTTACAGATTTTCACATGGCTCATGATGCATGTACATGCGTGTTTTTCAAATACAACAGGGAGATGTAGTTAAGCAAACCAGCGTTACTAACTTGACCAAGATCAAGTTAAGGTAGAGGTTAATGCAGCCATCAGGTTTTTTTGGGCTTCATGATAATGCAAATCTTAACTGAGCCTATATTACAATATAGCTGCCCCTATTTCCAAAATTGCGCACCCGCTCAAGTTAGTGAAAACCCACATTAACCCGATAATCATCAGTTTTGCATGGATTTGGCTGGTTAGTGATCATTATACATCGGCCCCTAATATTTCATTGTATTGTCTTTGGCTCAGAATCTTCAACCTCAAATTAATAAATTTGCACCTGGACTCTCCCATTAAGTTGGGCATCCATGGTACAATATTATTTTACGTTATTTTAGGATTATCATGCAGTGGGCAACAATAAAATAGACCTAGAAATTCTCTCTCTCTTAAAAATTGGACACTTGTATTGCTATGAAAATGAAGGGTCAGACATGTCCAAATATGTCCACCCAACCGCAAGATCTCAAGCTGAAAACTGCCCGATTATTATAAGGTACAAAGTGGTGAAATTAATTTGGAAGTACTAGTCATCTGCACCCTCGTACGCATTGTGTATGTAAGGCCAGTGTTTAATGTTTTTTTGGTAACTCTTCCCAACCGTGTTTACTGATCATACATTAATGTTACATTTGTTGGGGGTGATATTGGGGGCAAAATCAACCTGTGTTACCAGCCACTGATTGGATTCACATTTAAGAAGAGTAAAAGATCATAGAAGGACATAAAAGTCATGAAAGAACATAGAAGACCATAAGAACATATGGACATAGAAGACCATAAAAGACTATATGAGACATAGAAGACCATAAAAGACCATATGGGACATAGAAAACCATATGGGACATAGAAGACCATAAAAGACCATATGGCATAGAAGACCATAAAGAACTATATAGAGACATAAAGACCATAAAGACCATATGGGACATAGAAGACCATAAAAACGATATGAGACATAGAAGACCATAAGAACCATTGGACGTAGAAGACCATAAAACCATTGGGCATAGAAGACCAAAAAGTCCATACGGACATAGAAGACCATAAAAGTCCATACGGGACTAGAAGACCATAAAGTCCATATGGACCAAGAACCCCTAAAGACCATAGAGGTTCTACATAAAAAAAACGACTTATCTTTTCTCTACCTAATCCTTTCAGCATAGTTGAGCATGCGGTGACCTTGTGCTAATAATGCGGTTGATTCTAATTCACGTGGACATTCTCCATCTTGCCTGTTGATTCACATCTCTCTCTGTCTTTATCTATGTTTTTTTCCCTACTTGCTTTAAATCTGATTTCATTTGCTGGAGGACAATCTCAGCTGCTGAAATCATTAAGACAAAGTTTTCTTTATAATTAGCATAGTGTCACCCCTGACCTCCTTCCAGAAGTCTTCACCTTGCCTTGACTTTTTGATTAATGCCATACATTGTAGGGAGGGGAGGCTTAGCGCACGTCTTACGCGACCGTTTCATCCACAATGTTTTATTTAAATATGGAGAGATTTGCAAGGCTGAACCCGACATGAGTTACGCTCACCGGGATAATCAATGGCACGCTTTCTGGCAACGATAAAGTTATTTATATCCATTTCCAGAAACTGCACATTAGGTCAGTCTTCCAACTTTCAATGTCAATGGATTTTTCTTGGAGGCCAAAATCCCAGTAATTTACCATATTAAGGGAAAGACTTTGCGTCTGCAGGAAACGTACTTTATTACAAAAGGACAATGATATCAAAGGCGGCAGTTACGGGTTTATCGGCGGGTGCCCCACCATCTTCCCTGGCTGCTACTGAAAGGGGTTAATCCGAGACGATTCCTAAATAGGAACAAGCTGTAGGAAATATTAATAGCAATTACCAGCGCTAATTTATGTCTTGACATTGAGAGTAAATAATTGCCTTGATGTTAGATGGAGGGGGGGGGTAGTCAGTAACACTGTTGTGTATTTTGACAACACTAATATAATTGCCCAAGTTGGTGACAGGTTGACAGTTTGCTCAGACAGCAGTGGATATGACAGAAAATCCAACCGCGTGTGCCAGTCAGAGAGCATACAAATGAGACAGGAGGAATATTCCTTGGGGGTAGAAACAAGATGGGGGGTTGGCCTAATGATTGTCAGACGATAAGGCAAAGCAGGGTAGTCGTTAAACTATAACACTCAACATTCCACCAATTATTTCATCAACAACCGCTATGACAATAAAGTTTTTTTTCATTGGTAATATTCTAATGTTTTTTGATTGGCTGTTTAATAATTAGAATCTTTCAACCTTGCACATTGTAAAGTTTTTGTGGCTGCTTGTTTAATCCCTGTGACTGTTGTCGTATTTTGATTGGCAGATTTGCTCTAGCACGATCACACTTTTGATTGCTCGCAGATAACGACAATAAGGCAACACATACAGAGAAAACAATAAACAGACTGCAATAAACTAACCCTAAAATGCTAATTAATTATTAAATAAAACAATGAGGTAATGCGCGTGAGTATTTTACAGATGACCTCACACTGCACGGTAAACATGCGCATCAATAGATGTTGACATATTTAATTCCCCAGGGTGATTTTCTTGGTTCGAAATAAATCTAAACTCTCACTCTACTCTTCTCTATCGAGGGGGGGGGGGAGGTGAAAATAAATATGTAGGAGATGGCGGTTTCAATCACCAGTGATTGCTATTGCATATTTAGAGAAATTTGACGAAGGTTGGACATGTTATTAAGGTCAGAGAATATTTAGTGAGTCTCGTTCTGTAATAGCAACGCACTTTAATGCGCCTCGCAAAAAAAAAAAAAGTTGAAGGAGTTTTCCAAAGTAGTGGGAAAACGAAATTAAACTAAAAAATTTAAATAAGAAATGAAATTAAAAAAGTTTATCTTTACTTTAAATTTCTTTATCTATAATACCGTATATACCATTGTTCTATCTTTGATAGGAAGTCAGCCATTATAACCCTCAATCACATCATAGTAAGTAACAGCGAGCGCCATCTATTGTTTGTTGATGTCAATGACTCAATGGATATAACAATCTACCCAGTAGATCCATATTACATGCGTCTCCTAGGGGGGGTGAAGGGTATCGGGAATTAAATAACAGAACCCAATGGCAATTGTTCCAAAAACACTAAAGTTACATTGACTAAAATGTTCAAGAATGCAAATGTTTTCTACACCATATAGGACCAATGACTAATAGTCTTCAAACCGTGATCAGATTTTTGCTGCCTAATACTACTACTCCCAGAATCCTCATTAATTCAGCTATGGGGATGGCGGAGAAGCGATCCACCATTGTGTTTGGTGTTTTGTTACACATTGCTATAAGCGCATTAACACTCACATTGTATTAGAGAGTAATCTTCTTATTATTGCACAAGCACGGACAGTCCATGGCAGGCCTCTGATACTTTCATTAATATACATTCTCTCTGTAATGGAAGTTTCTCTGTTTCGCTATGGTGCCCTGATAGAGCATGCTGGGAATTGGCAATCACCTGGGTTATATTAAGAGAGTGTAAATCTTATTGCAATATGTAGAATAATAGAATTCATTAATGAGTTCCAATAACCATATTTTGTAAAAGAACAAGGTCATGGAGCTGCAAGATGACTTTATAACATTATATTCTATCCTATTAAATAAGAAATATGTTATTTCTTAGTAATACACACATTCAGCAAGTCCATGGCACTGATGCTTAAGCCAGCCACTGATTATATCTGATGACTTACCAAACACGATTATAACTGATGACATAGCTAAACACTGATTATATCTGATGACTTAGCCAAACACTGATTATAACTGATGAAACAGCTAACACTGATATAAACTGATGACATAGCTAAACACTGATTATAACTGATGACATAGCTAAGCACTGGTTGTAACTGATGACATAGCTAAACACTGATTTAACTGATGACATAGCTAAACACTGATTATAACTGATGACTAGCTAAACACTGATTATAACTGTTGACATAGCTACACTGATTGTAACTGATGACATAGCTAAACACTAATTATAACTGATGACATAGCTGGACACGGATTATAACGATGACATTAGCTAAACACTGATTTAACTGATGACATAGCTAAACACTGATTATAACTGATGACATAGCTAAGCACTGATTGTACTGATGAATAGCTAAGCACTGATTGTAACTGATGACATAGCTAAGCACAGATTGTAACTGATGACATAGCTAAGCACTGATTATAACAGATGACATAGCTAAACACTGATTATAACTGATGACATCTAAGCACTGATTATTACTGATGAAACAGCTAAACACTGATTATAGCTGATGACATATCTAAGCACAGATTGTAACTGATGACTTAGCTAAGCACCAATTATAACTGATGCATAGGTAACCACTGAATTTAACTGATAACATAGCTAAGCTCTGATTATTACTAATGACATAACTAGCACCATTAAAACCGATGACATAGGTAGAAACATATTATAACTGATAACATAGGTAAGAACATTTATAACTAATGGTCTTGCTAAGAACTGATATCACTTATATATACAGTAGCTAACTCTGATATTACTGATGACCTAACTACACCCCAATTATTACTGATGAAAGCTAAACACTGATTATACTGAGACATAGCTAAACACTGATTATAACTGATGACATAGCTAAACACTGATTATAACTGGTGACATAGCTAAACACTGATAACTGATAACTAACTAAACACTGATAATAACTTTAATATAGCTAGCTCTGATTATTATTGATGACATAACTAAGCACCAATTATAACTGATGACATAGCTAGACACTGATTATTCCTGATGACACCAGCCAAGCACATTTTACAAGGTATAATTACAGGATATTCAAGGCTCTTGTGTATTGTTATAGGATAAATAGATTCCACACTAAATGTATTTTAATGCTACATTTAGAAAATGGGGTGAGTGTTACAGAGCAGAACAATTCCATGATAAACAAGATATTCAAACTGTCCTCCAAAGCACAGAGCTTCATTAATCTGCCGAGTACCAGGTGACACACTTGCTGGCAAGATAAAAATCTGTTCCTGTTAATTGACTGTCTCCCATTAACTCATCATCAGAAGGCGAGCGAACAGAACGCAGACATCTGGACCCCTTTAAGGGTAATCTGTTTTTTACCCTTTGTCTCTCTCCTCTCCGCCATATCCTTTTCATTCAAAATGTTCGCAATTAATGCTGCTTATAATAAATCTGCTCTGCCCACTTTCTAATAGTACTGATGTGTATGGGTGAAAGCTAAGATGCACCTGGACTGAAATTAGATTTCCAAGGCCCACAATCTGAATAGATAATTAGGATTTTAATTCCTAGTAAATTATAGAACATAAAAAGTAAATAGAGAAAAAAACTGGTTTATATGTATTCAGCTAAAAGACACAATTCAAATTCTGCCCCAGAGCTGTAGAATCTTTTATCCTCAATAAACCACATCGACCAATCAGAAAATCTCTTTTTGTTGAGCAGGGTACACACTGCTATGTAAATGGTAATGTTATTTTCCACTGCCCCTAATAAGCTGAGCCTCTTTCTCTATAACCAATTGGAAATTGTATGTGTGCGCAGATATATTCTCTTTGCGCATACGAAATTAATTGTGGCGCTACATACCGCAGCGCTAATTTTCCAGAAGATTTTT
>CM033469.1:410145228-410347728 GCA_019447015.1 Hymenochirus boettgeri | reverse complement strand
CAGGGGAATGTCATGTGTACAATTTATCACGTGTTCAGTATATAAATATCCCTGTTGCTCTTCCAATATCCTTCCGTCCATTTTTTTTCATATTTAAATCAGGTGCAATAATAATGCAATTCAGACGATGTGCTTAATAGCCCCCCTCCCCCCCAAAATGGCGCGCCACGTAGTAGCGATAAGCGATTTTTAACTGGAGTTATCTCTCATTAAAAAGATCTCATGTGCTCGTTTGAACACAAATGAGAACCAGTCAGCATCTTTCCTGGCAATATGCAGATTGTGAGTTATTGTGCAGCCGTTCCATTCCATATATCACACCATCAAAATGCAAAGCTATTTCGCCGGCAGGGCTCGGAGTGAGCACAATGGCTCCCTGTTCTGCTGTAAGGTGGATCATGGAAAGAGGGGGGTGGGTGGAATGAACAGGAGGCGAGGCACTTTGGAAATCAATATATAAATACGCAGGATGGGATTCGTTAACGGGCTCCTAATTAACTTCCCTGATTACTTTTTTTTTGTTGTTAGTTTAAAAATTTGCAAATTAATTGGTTAGATGGAGCGATATCGTCTTCATTTCTGAGCTGGAAATAAAAAAATGTTAACCTTTACCTCTACCGACTGTTTTCAGGGGGGATAGGGGGGGTGTCGGAGTGGCCCACAGCACCTGTGAGTGGGTGGGGCTACAGCACCTGTGAGTGGGTGGGGCTACAGCACCTGTGAGTGGGTGGGGCTTAGGCACCCGGGCCACATGGGGCTTGCGACTGGAGGGACCATGCGTGGCAGGGACCAGGGGGGCTGCAAAGGGGAGGAGACACATGGCAGATTGACTGACAGGTTTCAGAGCAGGAAGTGCAGGGGACCTGGTGATGCTGCTGCCATATCACACACAAAAATGTAAATATCTTCAAAACTATGCAAAATAAACAATGGAAATAAATTGCAAAAACTCTCAGGAGAGCAATTCCTATCAATTTACCTAAAGTCATTTTTAGACCACAGTTCCTCTTTAAAGTGCTTGGAAACATCATGCTGGGTTGTTCTTATAGATTAAACAAGAGCCATGGATATCTTGTGGATTATATCCATATAAATGGTGCTGAGCTCTAATATCAGTGATAATAAATGTTTATCTATGTCATCAGTCACATGACACAGTGAAACTGGACTATTGTAGAGAATACTACCAAAATGGTATTTTCAGATGATAAGATTTTGATGTGACATCTAATATCTTTATATAATATTATCAATTATCTATGTGCACTCTTAAAGGGTATGTACACTGGCAAATATGTTGTTTTTTTAAAAAAATTTCCCATTAGTGAAAACTATAATTCACTGTATCATTTTTTTGTTGATCTGCCCCCTATTTCATTTGATATTCAATCTGAAACATCTTACGTTTTAGCATTTCTGTAAGCAGTTTTGCTGTAGCTGGAATGGTTTGACAGTTGGTGTGCTGTATGCAGTATTGACAGTTGGTGTGCTGTATACTGTATGCAGTATTGACAGTTGGCATGGGGGGAAATAGTCAGGTCAGTGATCAGAGCCTTAGCAAAACAAGTACTGTATTGAAGGCATGCAGCAACACACACACCTCAGAGTAAGTGCTACTTACATGTATTCATTTATAGATTAAGATGATGCAAAGTAATTTTTTCAGTATACATACACTGTAAGGCCTTTAGACATATTCGACTTGTGTCTGTGGCAACCATTTTGTCCAATTATCATGTGTACCAGGAAACATCCATGCCATTCGTTGAACAGGACTGATCCCCAAAACAGGGGTCCCTACACATGTACGATTATCAGGCATTGGTTGGGTGTTGGCCGATCACGAATGGCAGAGCCGCACGTCCGTCCGTACCTTCCGTCATTGCAAACACACAGGAAAATTGCACACATTGTACGCAGCCTGGTTAACATTATAATAATGACTTCGAGATTTCATATTCAGATATTTCTACATCAAATATACAAACTGCCGTGAGAAAATCAAATTCGAATCTACATTACGGAAATCGCTAACGGAGAAACTGAAACCGCCAACGGAGAAAGAGAAACAAAAATCGCCAACGGAGAAACGGAATTCGCCAACGGAGAAACTGAAACCGCCAACGGAGAAATGGAAATCGCCAATAGAGAAGCGGAAATCGCCAACGGAGAAACTGAAATCCCCAACGGAGAAACAGAAATCGCCAACGGAGAAACTGAAACTGCCAACGGAGAAACGGAAATCGCCAACGGAGAAACGGAATTCGCCAACGGAGAAACTGAAACCGCCAACGGAGAAATGGAAATCGCCAATAGAGAAGCGGAAATTGCCAACGGAGAAACTGAAATCCCCAACGGAGAAACAGAAATCGCCAACGGAGAAACTGAAACTGCCAACGGAGAAACGGAAATCGCCAACGGAGAAACGGAATTCGCCAACGGAGAAACTGAAATCGCACGGAGAAGCGGAATCGCCACGAGAAACGGAAATCCCACGGAGAAACGAAATCGCCACCGGAGAAACTGAAACCTGCGCAACGAGAAGCGGAAATCTCCACGGAGAAACTGAAATCGCCAACGGAGAAACGGAAATCGCCAACGGAGAAACTGAAATCGCCAACGGAGAAACGGAAATCGCCAACGGAGAAACAATTTTTTTTTTAGGGCAGCGTAAAAAAATTAAATAAAGGTAGCTTTGGCATTTCCCCCCATTCTTTCATCATGGTTTTTCCGCCGGCCTCTCCATATATATCATATGGCGGTCAATAAGACAAGATGATATCCGGGGCGAACATACACGCAGCGTAGTGGAATTTCCATACAGCTTTGTGAAACGTTACTGTCAAGTCCTTTTTGTAAGTTACGGAAAAAAAACTAAAAAAATAAAACAAACAACAACAAAAAAAAATGACCATTTACCAAATATTACACCCAGCGGGTGAGTAAAGTCAACAACAATATCACCGTGAAAACTAATTTCATTATCCTCAGACTTATTTTGTTAATATTTTGTTTGTTCTTTCCTTGGGGTTTTTGCAAAAAGATGAGATCTAAGATTTTTTTTATTGTTGTTGCTTCAAGCAATTATTTATTTTTAATATTATTTTCCCTTTAATTTTCCTATAGCGAGTGCCTGGGGGGTTCGAAGGTTAATAAAGTTTGGATTTTTTTTTAAAGTATGCAATCAGGAGACATCGCAAGATATCTAATGGCTACAAAACAGCTGTCATGATAGGATTGTAATGTAATAAGTATAAAAGAAAGTCCTATAGGCATGAAATGTAATGATACAGTATATAAAACATCAGTGAGGTTACCCCAAGGATAAAATTAAACCAAAATAAAAGGTTTGCATTGTAATATTACGTGGCTGTCAGAAGCAGAGAACCAATAAAATATTTTCTGTTTTATCACTGCTTAGGCAAGTTCAGTAAAAGTTCATCCAGTACTTACTCTGTCCAGAGAGAGGGAGGAGCCTAAAATGTTTAACTATGAATATTTGTATCTTGTAATATTATAAAGGATGTTTTTCCTGCTTTCCTACTGTCGGGCAAAAGTTTAAAACCTTAGAAATAAATATTGACTTCAGTTCTAGGGCATAGGGCCGTATTTATAAAGGCGCGATGTGCGATACTGCAATTTTAACAATCAATGCTGAGCTGTAGATTTCCGATCGTGGTCATACAATTCCCATTGCGATCGTAGATTGGCGTAATTCTTCGATCGCCCACACAATACCATTGCGCCATTTTGCTACGCATGGCGTTGTACGAACGAAGATTCGTACCTTTACAAACATTCGCAATCCTACATTTACGCCCCAGATCTTACTTTTATGATAATAACCCAGGGAATGGGAATTTTCCGATACCGCGGGTTAATAAATATGGCCCATAGTGACATAGGTGGAAAGTCTATGGAAGGTTTAGTTAATATTTAATGTATCCTAACACGGGATTAATCGTATCTCTTTTCTGAAACCTTACACACTGGCTCAGAGACAGAATTTCCAACCGAAACCTTATAACCGGGAACTAATGACAAGATAAATGATGCAGGAAAAATGACAGTTTATTGACTGGATGAAGACATTTCATTAAGCTTAACTGGTACGTTCTGTTTAATATCCGATAGTTTCGCTGCAGCTTGCAAGGTCAGCACAGCCACTTATACTTATTTGCGGATCTTTGGAGACACAATTTGCAGAGTTGGTGTTGTTGAACTGCACACTCTGGAAAGTCTTTCCCCTACATGAACATTAATCCCAAAGTGAGATAGTTCAAATGAGTGCATGTGTCTCTATGTGTGACCCGCTGTCCGTGCACATGCTCAGATCCCGGCATTGGTTATTGCAGATCAGCAGATTGATACATTGTTGCAATCAGAGAGGGTCAGCCATAGTGTGGAATAGTAAACAGTCCATTGACAGTCCATTGAAAGTAATAAAGACCCCACTCGGTGATTGTAACAATGTTTCATTCTGCTGATCTGTAACAACTAAAACTAGGATCTAGAGATTCCCGGATGTACCTCCAGAATTCTACCATATAGACCCAGCCTCCTTTCTTTGCGCTTCATTGTGACAGTGGCAGTTAGGGAAAAGGGAAGATAATTAGGAGCCTTTCCCAGAACAGGAAAAAGACTGCAAATTGATGCCACCCCTCCTTTCCATCGCTAGATAAAGTGCACTCAGCTGCTTACTACTGAACAGGCCTTAATTACGCTGCTGTTGCCGTGGCAACCTTTGATGATTGCAACGTTGCTAAGTTCTGTTTCTTTTGATTTTTTTTTTTTTATTAAGACCATACTCATAAAAGTTAAAAAGAAGGAAGAAATGCTGGTGTCTTGCCCTTTAAACCCCCCCCCCTTATATATTTTTCTTTGCTTTGATCTTTTAGAAATGAATGATTGTATTTGCATTATGGTTTTGATTACAATGTCTGTGTTTTGTATTGAGGCTATTTTACTCTTTAATATAAGCTGGGAAATGGACCATACCATCAAGCACATTTATAAGGAAGAAAATGCATAAAGAAACATGGGCCATACCACCAAGCTCAATTATATGGGAGACAATGCATAAAGAAACATGGACCATACCACCAAGCACAATTATATGGGAGACAATGCATAAAGAAACATGGACCATACCACCAAGCACAATTATATGGGAGACAATGCATAAAGAAACATTGACCATACCACTAAGCACATTTATAAAGACGTCCACGAGATGTTTTTACAAACAAACACATAAGAGGAAGGAGTATCTTCAATGAAGGAAAATTACAATCCATGGTTACAGTTCACCAACCCATATCTACCAACTTTACCGATTGGCTACCCAGTCCCATTTTTGGGGATTTGTTCTTACCAGGATCTGCGCAGACCTTGTTATGGAATGGGGAGAGCTGTGATCCACCTCAGGACCTCTCTGTAACTCACTAATTATATGTGATCCATTTATAAATACCTTTCTATGGAAAGTAACAATATCTTCACTATCTTGCTCATAGGACCTTTAAATCAACATTTTCCCACAACAGGTCCCACCCCCTTAATTATTGGTATGATCCATTGTGCATTTCACCACTGAACATGATTTTCTGATATACATTGTAATTGGTCATTGGGGGTTACTAGTACAGTGGCTATTATAACTTCTTTATTTTACATTTCTCCATCCCACTGTCTTGCTGGTATAGTCCATTAAGTACATGCATTTGGCCGTCCAGTGTTGGCTGAGAATTACCGTTTTGCAACAGCTGAATTGTTGCATCTTAGACAAGCAGTTAATATTTTATGGGCCTTAAAGTTATTTTTTCATTTTTAACCCTTGCAAAAAACATGGTCATTTTATTTGGTTGGCTTCATAGCTACATCGGTTGCAACTGTCCTCACCTCGTAGGAAAATAAACCTCAGCCCATCTCTAAAATAGTTATGGTCTTTCTAGCTGCAGGAAATTAAAATGGAAATGAGATAATTAAAGCGATCACAGAGTGGGTCTGTAATTAAACAGAAACGGGATGATAAAGTAAAAGAACAAGATTCTGTAGATACGATGGTCTGTTTCTAGGGGAACTGCACCCATGAGGCAACATGAAAAAATTGCTCAAGGCTCTACCTATCCTTGCAATACAAGTCTATCTCCCATAAGATGCCCCAGGTAAAGGGGGAGGAGATGGAAGCATTTCAATACAGGTGCTGTTCCCCCCACAGCACCACTCTCTGTCTCTATGTCCTTGTCTTCAGTAAAATGTTGCATCTTTAACCCCCCCCCCCCTTACATCCCTTTTTCTGCATAGTATTGGAAAGACTCTCTGTGAGCAGAAACTGCCTTGACTTAAGATGATGTAAGAATTTTGACTGTTGAAGAAAGCTCCAGAGTTTGACCTAAATTTGAAATAACTAAGATTAAAATTTAAAGAGGAAAAACATACGAAGGGAGGTGAATTCATACCCAATAGGATTGCTAAAAGAATTACAACACAGTCCCCCAAAAAATCGTATGTAAACCGTAGTCAACTGTTCGGCCATGTTCAAGAATGGATCCATTGTGAAGGGTGAAGGGAGTGATAGATATTATCCAATAAGAATGTAAGCCTTGCAGACAATGTATATGATTAACCGATGGAACGCTCAGATCTAAACTCTAAACCAATAAGATTGTAAGCCTTACAGACAATGTATATGATTAACCAATGCAACACTCAGATCTAAACTCTAAACCAATAAGATTGTAAGCCTTGCAGATAATGTATATTATTAACCAATGTAACGCTCAGATCTAAACTCTAAACCAATAAGATTGTAAGCCTTGCAGACAATGTATGTGATTAACCAATGTAACGATCAGATCTAAACTCTAAACCAATAAGATTGTAAGCCTTGCAGACAATGTATATGATTAACCAATGTAACGCTCTGATCTAAACTCTAAACCAATAAGATTGTAAGCCTTGCAGACAATGTATATGATTAACCAATCACCCTTAATCACACAAACCTTTAATGTATTTTGTGAGCACAGCACATTATCAGGGAGAATCAATAGAAGTTCTATCCTTTAGATTAATCGTTAAAAATGGTGCTAATTTTGCCCCAACCAATCAGATCTTATTTAACATTTGAAAGCTAACATTTTACACAATAAGAACTTTTATTGAATTACCCTGTATATTTCTGTGGAAATGTCATTCTTGTAAGATCCCCATTTTCAGTGTTGGGTTTCTTCCTACTGCAAACTTTCCTACATTAACATTAAACGTAGTTAATAATTAGCTGTGTTGCTCATCTTTTTCCTTAAAAGGCCATTTTAAAGATTTCTGCCTGGGTTACATTGTGTTTTTTTAATAAAGGTGAATGTGGATTTTATAGCTCTCATTAGTAGTCTTCAGAACACGCGAGGGGGAACTAATTCGTTAGTCCTTAAAAACCCTTTTGCCAATTTTCTCTAATAAATATTCCATTAATTATTCTGCATTAAGTTTAATTTGCTGTAGTGCTTCTTAATATAAGAGTCTGAGCCGAATGTGGAAACCTTATCTAACCGATACCTTGATGGCAGTACGATAGGGATTCATTGCAGCACTTGGTAAAACTGTATTTACTAGCGAAATTGTATTCCGCTCTTGTTGTCCAGGATGTTTTTGAACACACTTTCCCTTTACTGATAGCCCAAAACTTCTTGATTAAAATTATTTATTTAATTGATCACTGGTACAAGGTGATTGGTTAAGGAATTCCCCTTTCTCTCACAATGAACATGTCTGAGACCACTGGTCGAGGGGAGGGGAGGGGCAGGAGATTTCTGTACAAAAAGATTTTATTGTGTATATTTTGTTAGAAATCACCTAGAAAGACAAGTGATATATTGTTTTAATCAACAGTTTCTCAGCTATAGGCCAGTTAAATGGGTTAAAGACTGAAGTTATCTTTTAAGTCTCTCATAAAGTTTACATACAGAAGTAATTCATTCACTGGATCTTAATGATAATATTGTAATAAGATAAATTAACAATTCCATAAGCAAATGTATTGAATAATTAACCAGTGTTATCATCATAAGAACTGTGTTTACAACTAACCGTGTAAATAATAATAACAAATGTGTCTTATGGCAAGATTGACAGCTCTTGTTATGTTGTAGGAACACACAGCATTCTCTGGGTGGTTTTACTATTGTCAGTACCAAGGACAGCTCCCCGCTTGTCTCTTTCCACTGCAAGGAGCTCTCCATGGTAGAATTGTGCTGGTATACACAATCTGTATTCAGATATCACATTAGAACATCTATTGGTCCGTCTGGTGGTCTGTTCACCTGTCTGCCTTTCCGTCAGTTTACCTTCCCATCAGACCTGACTGCCTAGCAGTGTATTTGGGGCAATATGTGATTAATTAGGTATAAAATCAGTACTTGTGTGTATAATGGAACAATCAATGTGTGTTTTAATATATTGTGTATATGATTACATGTTGCTATCAATGTATTATCTCTTGTTGTGGAGTTTAAGTAGTGAAAATATTTAGTAATAATGTTAATATAATGGTTTTATTGGAAGGTGTGTTCCATGCACGTATATATGGAGTGCCGGTCACACCCCCTTTCTTGCATGACCTATGAGTAAGTGATGAGATAGCACGAAACGCGTAAGGCAATATATATAATATAAGGCAGTAAGGGAGATTCAATAAAAGGTCTTATTGTTAAAAATGGTGCTAACTTGACCCCAACCAATCAGAAATCATTAAACATCTGAAAGCCAACATCTGATTGGTTGGGGCAAAATTAGCACCATTTTTACCAATAAGACCTTTTATTGAATAACCCTGTTTGTTTTTAAACTGCTACAATAAAGATACTATTTTAACTTAAGTGTATCGCCTTTTCCTGTGAGCGCTTGTTTATCACCTACAGAAAATTATTCCTGGTAGAATGTCTCTTCTATTCTTTTTTGGATATTTTAAATTTTTTTGCAAATGTTTTTGTTTATTTTTGCTGTTTGGTTATGTTTGCTGCATAGCAGCGCCCTCTGGTGTTGACTTTCAGTTGCAGTCTATAATTATGCTGCGTTGGGTTGACTTTCACTGAATATGTTGAATGTTTTTTGCAACCTATAGATGTGTGTGAACTATATTTCAAGCGCAACACATTTATTCTAATTATAAATAAAGTTGTAAGGGGCAAATCCTGAACTACAGTTCCCAGCAATCCCTGACTACCTCCAGCATAAGTGCTCGCCATTTTTATCCTATCATATAAAGAGCAATTGTAACCTACATTGGGAAATATTAATGTCCCTTCCATAGTCGGTGCTATATCATGGTTCCACTAGCTGTTCAGCACTTAAGATTTCCTGGCGATATATTTTTAACCAGAAAGAAAGAAAGAAAAAAAATTGCTCACTTTCCCCATCTCATCTATTTAGAAGATGCTTGAAAGGGCAATTCTGCTTCATCTCCCAACGATCTATCTGTGCCCTCAACACTCACATAAACTAATAGAGAAATAGATATGTTGTGATGGATTTTGCTTTTAGAAATGAGGTGTATCTGAGCAGACGGGGGAATATAGATGATAGCCAAAAAGATAAAGGCCATGTTAAAAGAACAACAATAAAATAAAACCTTTCTATTTATCATTAAGATTCATCTGTTGTCGTTAACAAAGGATAGGAAAGGTTTTTAATGAAAATCGGTGCTTCTAAAATGCTGGTTGATTTAGAAATTATGAATAATCATAATAAAAAGGATTGGTTATAAGGAATTTGCCAGTGTCATGTTTGGCTACAGGTGTAAATTTGTGTACAGACTACGAACGCCTGTCTGATTGTACTTTACAATTGGCTGAACTTTTCTTCCAATCAGAAATGAGTTTTCAGGAGTGCCGGAGGTCTATGGAACATTTCACATAACAGTCTATGATACTTACTATACCGTGTCCCTTAATGATGTTGTGTATTTAATGTGGACAGTCTGTACATTTCTCAAACGTTCTTATTATTCATCTTAAACAACTAAATTGCAGTCATTTAGCAGTTTTTTTCCTCTAATTAATATTATTCATTACCGTCGTAGGCTCTTGATATCGCTGTAGGATATTTCCTATCCTGGGAGATTTGGGTCAGCAGTTACACTTCTTATCGCGAGTAAAGACAGAGGAGTGGATGTTAACCTGCTTCTCACGCTCCCAAAAGGGCCTCCACAGAATGTAAATGGGCTGTCAAACAGAGTCGTACTCTGACAAGGATTCTTAAAAGTTCCCCCGAGACTTTCTATAGAACGGTTTCATTTTTTTTTTAAGACTAGAAAAGTTGAGTTTCATTTTCTAAGTATGGGAATGAAAAGCTGCTACAATATGCTTCATGTTGACCGGTGATATATTAATCCCGGTTTATGACCCATTCCTTCATTTGTAACATATGGGAATGGACTCAATTCATTCTAAAGAAGAGTCTAGATCTCAGTAAGGAAGCCCCAAGGGTTGTAAGAATTTGCTGAAGGACCATGGATGGTCTAGAAGGAGCTGAGATTTTCTTGGCCAACTAAGATTAATATCCCACAATGCCGGAGCAGAGGGGCAATAGCAGATGATCGTTATGAGATGAAGGCTAAAACAAAGAATATAAACAGATCAGGGTTTTAAATCAAATAGGAACTCAAACTATTCCCAGAGTTTCTGCAATGGGAGGGATACATTATAAATGAAGATTTGTAGTGTACGAGGTGTCAACCCAAACACATAGCTTAGGTCCAAACATCATTTGTCTTTGTTTTGCTATCCTTAAGTCAACTAAAATGTCTGCAATGTCCTAATCCTTTAATTCTTCCATCTAGTCATTAGCTGTCAGGAAATACTTTAGTCTCTGGTCACTGCAACCTAAATAATCGATCAGTCCTCATCAAAGCCACCACACAGAGAAGGCCAAGTCCGATGTTTGATGGATAGGATATTTAAATATTACCTTGCAGCCTTGGCAATGAGTGCAGCTATTGAGACAGAGCATCATGCGAATGCACGGTCCTTGCGTATTTGTGTTAACCAATCATTTGGAAGGCTGCCTTGCAGTGTTTGGTTTAGAAATTCACTTTCTAGCGTCAATTTATCTCCGAGGAGTTTACATTCTCTTCCTGTCTGTACAATTTCCAGAGATGATTTCATTGCAGTGTCCAGAAATATACAGAGAGGGAGATTTTAATAAACTGACCCTGGATGATGTTTCTATTGCAGTGACCTGGGTCAATGTTAATTATGTTCTGCATAATAACGTGTGATATGTCAACAATCTCTTAATGAGGTTTATAATACGTAGGATTAGAAACAGATAAAGAGGGAGGGGCCCTTCATCGCATCCTAATCTAGGGCCCCATTAAACTGTAATCTGGATTTAGATTGAATCACAGATAAAAATCCATCAGATAGAAAGAATCTGTTTTTTTTTTCCCTAGAACGAGATTTAAAACCCAAATTCATTTAATAAAAGAGCTTGACAAAGAGGATTATTTCTATCTGACAACTGTCATTTGTTTATATCTTAACTTTCTAAAGCCCAGGGAATGTGCATTTTGCAGAGATCCGTATTAAAATCCCCTACAAGCCTCCTGGTGCCGATGTTTCTAAAACAAAATACAAACACTCGTTTTAAAAAGCTTCCTACTCTGCAGGACCGTTCTTCTAGCTGCAGTGTATCCAAAGTTACAGCAGTGTAAAGGGAGTTGTGACACTTGGGGTCTTCCTTTAGGTAGACAAAAGGATAGAGAATGGTTACATGTCTGTAATTAGCTTCAGAAAAGATAGGTGGGGCTTCTTACTATGTGACTTTCACAGAGACAGGACAGACAAGTGTAATTTTACAAGCCTATAACTTAGGATCCCGAGAATCTAGAGACATTGTCATGGGCTTGTTTGAAAGATACGAGAAAGAATATTTGAAAGGAAACTTGTATGGATACCACAGTTACCCTTTAATATGAAAATCCTTTATTTATTTCCAAACTGACGACTTTGCAGCACAGAGACCTGTCCGACCTTTACCGTAACTCACATGGTTGCTCTAAGGTTTGGGACATACAGGTCGATATTTAACCTGACCAACCCCTGCTGTGATATTTCAGGATGGGTAGAGTTTTGCATATGGCAACTTCTCCTTTCTGCTGAGTCCTTAGTGTGAGTCGACCTATATATAGGACTGCTAGACACCAGGTCCCCATCCTCAACCTAGAATATGTTTTTCCTGGCTAATCACTGAAGTCTCACTGCTTCTGCTGTAGAACCGCATCTCCCAGCATGCTCTGCAAGCATTCAAAAGAAAGAGCAGCTCAAACAGAGCGTAGAACAACGCTCCATTGTAACTCCCCATTCGCTATAAGACGGAAATCAAATAAACTCATATTTAGGGGCTCGGAGCTTCTAATTTATTCATTGGGGATTTTCGTCATTATTTTCGCCTTTCCTGACTCGGAGATCTTATTGTGCAGCGCTGAGGCTGAGTGTGATGATATATAATTAACTCAGACTGGAGCCTTTGTGTCAGACACAATAATAATAATACATTTAGCGTTCCATTGGGCTGGGAGTTACTAAAAGAGTCATAATTGTGCCACACAAATAGACATGCTGATGTTAGAAATGCTTTGTTCAATTTCGCTTATTTTGTAAATACTGGAAAAATATAAAACGAAAGGCAAAATTCCTGTTAGCTTGGAACTTTTCATTAACAGTCCATTCTCAATCCAGAGCCAATGAAAACCCAATAAAGACCACTGGACTAATATATCTGCCAGACGCTCTTATCCTTCATTGTACAGTCAAACTTCCAATAAAAATGGGCAAAACTAACCAATTGTAGGGAAGAGCGTTAAATTGTCAATAGGAATAAAGAAAACATCAGAAAGTTTACAGGGCAAAACAGGGTTTTACAACATTCAGATATCTAAACCAGTCCGTAGCCAATCAGAGTAAGGATATTCAGTACACCTAATTGACCTTAAACCAATCATAATATTAGAAGGTTCAGTAAACCTAACCAACCTTTAGCCAATCAAAGTATGCCATTTAGAAGATTAATCATTCTGCAGACATATCAGAGTATTCACCAGTCATCCCCATTATCAGGATAGGCATTACAGTATATAAAACGGTAACATTAAAGATATTACAGTATATACAGTGGTATTGTTATAAAGTCTACACAGTGGTAACATTAAAGTAATTACAGTATATACATTGGTATTGTTAAAGGAATTAGAGTCTACACAGTGGGAACATTAAAGTAATTACAGTATATACAGTGGTATTGTTATAGAGTCTACACAGTGGGAACATTAAAGTAATTACAGTATATACAGTGGTATTGTTAAAAGTTATTTAAGTATATACAGTGGTAACATTAAGTTATTACAGTATATAACGTGTATATGTTTAAAGGAATTTGAGTATGTACAGTATAAACATTAAAGTTATTACAGTATATACAGTGATATTGTTAAAGGAATTTGTGTATATACTGTGGTAACATTAAATTTATACAGTATACATGGTATTGTTAAAGGAATTTTAAGTATATCAGTGGTAACTTAAAGTTATACAGTATATACAGTGTGTATTGTTAAAGGAATTGAGTATATACAGTAGTAACATTAAAGTTATTACAGTATTACAGTGATATTGTTAAGGAATTAGAGTATATACAGTGGTAACAGAGTTATTTACAGTATACAGTGATATTGTTAAAGGAATTAGAGTATATACATTGGCAACATTAAAGTTACCGTATTACAGTGTTAAGTGATATTGTTAAAGGAATTAGTGTATACTACAGTGGTAACATTAAAGTTATTACAGTATATAGTGGTATGTTAAAGGAATTAGAATATATATAGTGGTACTTGTAACATTAAAGTTATTACAGTATATACAGTGGTATTGTAAAGGAATTGTGTATATACAGTGGTACATTAGTTATTCACGTATATACAGTGGTATTGTTAAAGGAATTGTGTATATACAGTGGTAACATTAAAGTTATTACAGTATACAGTGGTATTGTTAAAGGAATTTGTGTATACAGTGGTAACATTAAAGTTATTACAGTATATACAGTGGTATTGTTAAAGGAATTTGTGTATATACAGTGGTAACATTAAAGTTATTACAGTATATACAGTGGTATTGTTAAAGGAATTAGTGTAAATATAGTGGTAAAATTAAAGTTATATGAGTGAATGCTGTGGTAACATTAAAGACAATCATTACAATGTCCAACTGCATTTTACAGAAATGACAATGTCATGGCTTTGGTGGGCATTGTTGCACTTGTAGTTAATTGAGAGAGCAGCACAAAGCTATTCACTGTGTCTCATAGATATGAGGAGCCTCTACTGTATTTCCTACCTGGGGTTCTCTGAGCATCTAAAAGATGCTACAATTATCTCTAATCTCTCTAAATGCCCTTATACCCCCTATCCCCCACCACTTATATTTTCTATAGATTGCTATCAGGCATTGGAAAAAACAATCCTTTTTCTCTCTAAAAATGGTCTTTGAATGAAAGAATGGGTCTTTTTATTCATCCTTTTTCCTAGAGACAATGTGTTTTAACCTCTTAAGCAGGTTGATCCTCTTCGAAATAAGAGCAACATCAGCTTACAGCCAATAACATCATTTCTGCGGCTGTCCTATTATTATGAAAGGTCAGAGCTGGCGTTTGGGAGTAATCCTTTGTCCTGTGAATCCTCAGCTCGGTAAACATAATGATTGGATCCAGCTGATAAGATGGTGGGGGGGGGGGGAAACCCAAGCAGGGTCTGCCAGCGTTTTAACTGGAACATACGCTTTATATATGAATGGGTGAAGTCAAAGAAATCGAGGACAATTGCTAAGCTCCACTTTTATTCATCCCTCCCTGATGTCTACATCACTGGGGTTCCCTGATGTCTACATCACTGGGGTGGAATATCCAAAAACCTGTTTGATGTTCTCCTGTCTGAAGTCTCTTCTAGTAGATCAAACATTCGGTGATGGACAAACATTCCCTTAATTGTCCAGATGTCTTGCACCTTCTACAGTTTTCCATTAGTTTTCCACCGACAATTTTATGGTTATTGATAAATTAAATCTAACACTGGCCAAATCTTAATTTTCTAGAGAATCTATAATGATATGCTCTACAATATTATAGAACCCAGGAAGTCAAGTCTGTAGATATACGTGTGGGGTCCAGGCAGTTTAGACATTGATACCATGTATACAATATTATCTGAATGGAAATGTGTACGGTTGGGTTATATTCCATATGGCGGGAGAAATGTTCATTTACACATTTATTCAGCAGCGATTTCCCACTGATATGAATTAATGTAGACTTGCTCGGACTTTTAGTCATCTCTTCTTGACTCTCTATTCCATCTTCTAAAGTGATTCTAATGCTCTTTACCTGTCCTCCTTCATTACTGTCTTATCCAGAGAGACATCTTTACCACGCCATGCAATCTCCACATACAATCTATTCAGTATGGCCTAATCCAATCTACCACTGATGCCTTCCACAATCTTTTAAATCCGTATTAATCTAATCTGCCACTCAGTGCTTTCCACCTTCCCCCAATCTAAAATGGTTCTAATTTAACCCCAAGATTCCATCTGATTGATATGGACAAACTCAACTTTTACGAATCCAATCTCAATGTAATTTCTTGTTTTACTTTGCACACAATCTCATCCTTATTACACAGAAACTAAAAATATCTCAGATATTTCCAGATATTGAAATAAAAAATTTGCCCTATAAATCATTGTCCACCTGCTCAGCCCCCGTTCTGTCCAGTGTTCTTCACTGACGAGAGACGCTAAGGGACAGATCCAGAGAGTTTCCGTTTTACATAACATTAATTAGTTACGCAATGTAAGAATGTGACAAGGGAGACAGGGGGACATTAGGTGACAGGTAGAGGAAATAAAAGTTTGCATTACAGATTGAGAAATCCCATGGAACATTGCACTAGATCTTGATACCAAGAGATCTTAATATCTGCAATGACTGTAGTGAAAAGGAAAAAGTATAAAGAAAGTCCAGTCCCTATATCTTCAGTATTCTAGATGGAATATCCGTTGATTTACTTTTCTCTTGAGTTACTAATAAAGGAAACTATATTAGGGTTGCTTGTGAAGGTTCTCATTCATCCAGGTCATGGTATATCTGTAATATTCATCACCAGGTCAGATTATATCTGTAATATCATCCATCCAGGTCCGGTATATCTGTAATATTCATCCATCCAGGTCATGGTATATCTGTAATTTTCATCATCCATCAGGTCATGGTAATCTTGTAATTTCATTCATCCAGGTCATGGTATATCTGTAATATTCATTCATTCTGGTAACGTATATCATGTATATTCATCATCCAGGTCACGGTATATCTGTATTTTCATTTATCCAGGTCATTGGTATATCTGTAATATTCATCCATCAGGTCATGGTATATCTGTATATATTACATTCATACCAGGTCATGTATATCTGTAATATATTCATTCATCCAGGTCATGGTATATCGTAATATTCATTTCATCCAGGTTCACGGTATATCTGTATTATTCATTCATCCAGGTCATGGTATATCTGTAATATTCATTCATCCAGGTCACGGTATATCTGTATATTCATTCATCCAGGTCATGGTATATCTGTATATTCATCATCACCGGTCAGTATATCTGTAATATTCATTCATCCAGGTCATGGTATATCTGTAATATTCATCCATCCAGGTCATGGTATATCTGTAATATTCATTCATCCAGGTCATGGCATATCTGTAATATTCATTCATCCAGGTCATGGCATATCTGTAATATTCATTCATCCAGGTCATGGTATATCTGTAATATTCATTCACCAGGTCATGGTATATGCTGAATATCATCCATCCAGGTCATGGTATACTTCTGTAATATTCATCCATCCAGGTATGGTATATCTGTAATATTCATCCATCCAGGTCATGGTATATCTGTAATATTCATCCATCCAGGTCACGGTATATCTGTAATATTCATTCACCAGTCACGTGTATATCTGTATATTCATCATCCAGGGTTCATGGTATATCTGTAATATTCATTCATCCAGGTCACGGTATATCTGTAATATCTATCCATCCAGGTCATGGTATATCTGTAATATTCATCCATCCAGGTCATGGTATATCTGTAATATTCATTCATCAGGTCATGGTATATTTGTAATATTCCTTCCATCAGGTCATGGTATATCTAATATTCATTCATCCAGGTCATGGTATATCCGTAATATTCCCATCCAGGTCATGGTATATCTGTAATACTCATTCATTCCAGTAATGTATATCGTTGTATCAATTAGATACACTGGACTTGACGTTTAGTTCTCGAAATTCAAGAACTAAACTTCAACTACAGTTGACTAATTGAATACAACAGATAATTTAGGGTTCTAACAATAAAATAAGGTTCAATATAAAGACTTTCAAGAGTTTACCCCTACAATAACTTCTAGGATGTTAGAAGAATAATAATAATGTATTTATACCTGTCCATCAAATTTGTGGTACCTCATTTGGTGGTTTATCCAACCAATCCTAAACTGAAACACTATCAGCCAATCTAATAGCAGAACTTATTTTATATAATGATTATATAATATATATTGTCAATACAATCAAACAAAATCAAGCTACAGAATCTATTCTAGATTTCTTTTTTAATAGTATTACTGCGTGAGTGCACCTCTGGGTAGTACACACTCTAATAGTACATACTCTTTATGTGTCATTAAAAAGAAACTTTCAATGACAAAACAAAAGCAAAAACACAATTTAAGGTTGGCCATCATATCATGACACAAAACCTACATACTTTAATGAATATTATAATAACTATGGTAGTTTAAATTGCCCTTAAAATTCTGGCCTTCCTCCCAATGCAGTCTTCCCGGTAGATGTTTGTGAGATGTACATTGATTCGACCAGCTAAAGTGACACTTCAACTTTTCAGCTAATTATAAGGATCTGGTTGAAGTTGACATTTGAGTATAAAGATTATTTTACTCGGCCAGAACAGCATATGGACCGCTAATTAAGACTCCTATGGATTCTCATATTTATCTCTTGTTTAGAGCATAAAAAAAAGAAGAAGAAATCAGCTTTAATGTTCTCTTTGACTATTTTAAGAGTAATGTTAACATTTAATGCGACTTTATTTCTATTTTAATGTATTTTCCTTATTTTGCCCATATAATAATTTCCCACATGCGCACACAATTTTATTGCTTTCGATTAGAATATTTGTTATGTCTCTTTTATTATAATTACGTTCCTTGTGGTGTAGTAAAACAGCGTGAGTGCAGGATCCACAAGCAAATAAAAATAAAGATTTCTTAGAGCTCCAACATCAGTAGACAGTAGAGATGTTACTGTGGGTTCTATAGATCCCAATTTCGAATCGAATCCAAGGGTTTCGAAGTTCCAATGAAATTTTCGGAACTCGCGGGATTTACGAAAAACCCGAATTTTTCGTGTTTTCGATTTAACGAAAATTCGATAATTATCGAAATCGAAAAAGATGATTATCGAAATCGAAAGTAGATGATATCAAAAATGAAAATTAGTAGAAAAAAGTTTGTAATATCGGTAACCCTCGAAAGTGGCGTTCGGATTTCGGTTAACCCTCGAATGTACAAGCCGATTTCGGTAACCTTCGAATTTGTAATAGGTAACCCTCGAAAGTAGGTTCGATTTGGTAACCCTCGAATGTACAAGTGATTTCGGTAAACCTTCGAATTTGTAATATCGGTAACCTCAAAAGTAGCGTTCGATTTCGGTAAACCCTCGAATGTACAAGCCAATTTCGGTAACCTCGAATTTGTAATATCAGTAACCCTCAAAAATAGCATTCAATTTTGGTAACCGTCGAAAATAGAATGCAGAAGCTCGAAAACAGCCCGATTGAGAGGAAAGATAGTTTTTAAATGAGTTTTGGTTCTATTTAGGGTCCCCAGACCATCCCCAGGTTTGTATAGTATTGAGGTTGAATTAAGAACATACGTCCATCCAGTTCACCCATCTAGCAATATCTCATTTCCTGCGAACTGTTGATCCAGAGGAAGGCAAAAAAAACCCACCAAAATTTATGAAGGGGGAAAAAATTCCTTCCTGACTCAGGAAGGTCCCTGTGTTATTTACAGTAACTGCTTTACTATTTCATCCTTTAAATCGATAGAAACTTTAGAATTTTTTTCTCCCTAGACTTCTTGGGTCCGTTTTCGAATCTTCGAATTACAGTTAAATTCGAAAATTCGAAAACAGGACAAAAATCATCAGTTTCGAACATCTCTAGTAGACAGTACTGGCATGTTTCAGTTACATACAGGGATATGCAGTGGGAGCCACTATCGCTCCCTGGCACGATTGCACTTGCGATTAGTAATCTAATACAATATGGCTCCGCTGCATTGCGATTGAGTGTTAAACTTTGCAGTACCATCCACACGATGCTAATGGTACATTACAGCCTCTTGTGCATTAAACCCAACAGAATCAAAATAATCAGGAATGATGAAATCCTGGATTTGTTACATTTATTAGTTAGGGACTAATTATAAAATCAATATTTTATATGTTTATTATGTAGAAATGTAACATTGTTCAGCAGTGTCCTCGGATTTTACATAGATCTGGCAACCCGTGCAATACGTCAAACCGAAATAAGTATTACACAAGAGTAAGTTTTTAATTGCGGTTTTACCACCCTCAAGGGAATTGCCGCATTGACTTTTGCCTTGCTCCGTTCCACATCTGTGGCCTGAGGCTTTCTTGGCTTGTGCTCCGATTGGTGCAGCCTGCAGATCCTTTGGCTTTTCGTCAGAGCTCGGTACGTCGCCGTTAAAACAAGCCGCGTTGTAAATAGCCATGACGGTAGTTAGAAAGAGACGCTGTATTTCAGGGAATCTTTAGTATCTCATAAAATCTTGCAATTTTTACAGATGTCACAGCTTCTGTTCCTAACAACTGCAAATTGCTTTGGAATTGACTAAATTAAGAATTTTATTTGCTTAAGTTTCGTGGCTGCCAAACTGGGGTGAGAACGGGTACAGATAAAGGGGAATTGGAGCAGGCAAGGAAATCCAATTAAATATATACATCCATATTTAAATGTAAAAAGATAGAGGTAGGCACACCAGGACAGCCCACAATGCAATTTCTTCCAGCCTTTAGTGTTAGATAGACTCCTGTGGCAAGGGATTCTGAGATATTGTGTTAGAGCACCAGCGTGTGCTTTGGATATCCGAGAGCAAAACCATTAAAGTAAATTTAGAAAAAAAACTAACATGAGGATAAAAGTGCAGTCTTTATACCTATATACTAAAGACAGTGTAAAGGACGTGAATCGAGACACCACGTCTTTAAACCTCCTCCCATCCACAGTGGGAGGAGGGATGATAACGCGGGGGAGAAAGAGAAGGGAGGGTTTGCTAGTATATATTTCAATTTAGAGGACCCTTTGAGGTGGTAAATAAGGACAATGCTACACTAGCAGCACATTCCGCGCAACTTGTAACAAATGCCCAGCCCGATTATTTTGCGAATGACTTTACGGCCATAATGTCAACTAGCAAAACGGGATCCGGCCTGGAAACATGGTGGGAAGTTAGAAGGTGAGCCACGGCTGCACCAGGTCCAGTGTTTGGCCAGAAAAAGACTATTAGAAAAGGAGATCCAGCAACCTAAACCTACACTATTGTATGAATTTTTTGGGCTTTAAGATAAAATCTGTAAAAACTTGAGGGCCCCACAGCTGCATCCTGATTTTTCCATGGACAAGAGATATTTATAGGGAGAGCCAAGGTTTATCCAAATGACATGTTTGGAATAACTAGAAAAGTCCATTATTGTTGGCTGGAAGTTTCCTGGACTATATATATATTTTGTAACGACAATGTATGTAGGACACTATTGTGATTATATAGTGCAAGATTTTGCGGATTTACTTGCGCTTGCAAACTCCGCCATGGCAATATTTGTCGATTTCCTTAAAGATCACTCCAGTGCCTCTCGGGAACACTTGGTTATTTTATAGTTTTTATAGAACCAAGCAAAAAGGCTTTAGAAATGTGCTGATATTTCACCAAGCCATTTTAATGGTCCTATTGGGAGTACAGGATCTACCTGACTATCTGTTCTCGCCTTAAAAATTCCTCTCCCGGAGGCAAGTTACTTTTTGATTCACCTGAACCAACGAGTGATTAAACCAATGAACTTCCCATGGACACCACTTTTTTTGTTATTTTTAATACAAAGGACAAATTAAATATGTGTTTTACTTTCTGACCTAACGGAGAAAATGTAACTAATTTTTGGATTTGTAAATTCTCTACCGCCTCTTCCATTAGAAATCAGAATATGTTATCTGTAAACTATAAATGTGAAGGGAATGTGAAGGGCGGCTATGGGGTCGGGGGTGTCGATGGAAAAGAAGCATTAAAACTTTTTAAAATTAAATATTATATACGTACTCCAGGCGCATCTTAACATTAATCTAGAAAATAAAACAAGACATTAGAGAGAAGAATGAAAGATTACTGAGGTAATTTACGCCAGTGTAGTCACGCGAGACTCTCATTACTCTTGCAACACTTATTAAGAATATTGTGCGAAATTATTTCAAGGGAACGCAACTAAAAAAATCCCTTGATATACATTTTGATTGAATTAGCTCTAGTGATGAATAATGGCTGTATTCCTTCCAGATGTTCCTTAAGAAAAAATATTATGACCATACAACGTACCTTTATAGAGGGGGGCTGATACCTATAGTTGGCAGGCTTCAAGGAAGATTGGAAAGTCTAAGTTGGTAATTCCTTAAACGCCCAAGTAGTTGTTTCCCCTAATCCCTACTCAAACAAAGCACTTTTCCTACCATTTAGTTTCTCCCCAGACTCGAAGGCTTGATCATAAGTATTTTCCCTTTCAAATTATCAGGGATTATGTGTAAATCAGAGAATGACGTGGGGAGGGAGGAGGGGTTACAAACAAGAAGCTGGTACCTTGCACACTTAGGGAGGCCATCTTGATTTGAAGAGGTGTAACTGAGAATTTAGGTCATTTCGACAGATTGTAATTTTTATTATGATTCGTTTCACTTTTCAAGATATATATAAAAGAGAGTGTCAAAGGCAATAGTCTGCTCACGTCTTCCGAAGCAGAGGCGTTGTCAGAAGGTGAATTTAGCATATTTTAGGATTTAAATTCAGTTCAGCTGATTAAACCAGTTGTCCTTGGATATTTGCGGAATCAAAGGGAATGTGATCGCTTTTGTCTTTGTTGTGATTTTTTTTGCTTCTATGGAGAGAAATTTTCTCAACTTAGAGATGTCCGAACCTTCGCAAAATCCGGGGTCACTGCACTATCGAAGCGATCCGCGAAGTTTCGGAAAACAAATAAAACCGAAAAATCCGCGAGCGAGGACCAAATAATATTAAAAAAAACTCGAAAATACTTGAAAATCCTCGGTTTTGAAGTTCGGAAGGCGGAAAATGTCCTTGTGAAAAATTGCCGCTATAAATACTGCTTGCTAAAGTTCACCTTGGATCCATAATATGCTTTGTGTAATGTTGAGAAGAAGCCTGTTTAATGTTGGAGGTATTTAATGCTGGTATATATGTATAACCGGGTAAACTGGGGTAGGTAATAATGCTGGTAAGTTGTGTATAACTTGTACTGTTGGAGGGGGTCTTATAATGACTGAGTAAATGGGATGATGTATGACCGTGTTTACTGTGGTCAAAGGAGCTATAATGCTGGGTAATGTGTTATACTGTACGGTGGGGGATAATGTTTGCTGGTTTAATGTGTATACCTGTTACTGTGGGGTATAAATGATGGTAATGTGTATACTGTTTTACTGTGGGGAGTATAATTGCTTGGTAATGGGGTTATCTACTGTACTGTTGGGTATAATGCTGGTTAATGGTGTATACCTGTACTGTGGGGTATAATTGCTAGTAATTGGTATACACTGTACTGTGGGGTATACATGCTGGTAATGGGATTACCTGTCTTACTGTGGGGTTATAATGCTACCAGGGTAATTGTGTTATACCTGTTACTGCGGGCGCCCTATTTAATTGCTGGTAATGGTGGATATACCTGTAACTGTGGGGGTGTCATGCTGGTTAATGTGGTTTATACATGTTGTATGTGGGGTATTAATGCTGTGGTTAATGTTTATAACCATGTAATGCACGCCGGAGTATAAGAGCTGGTAATGTTGTATACCTGTTACTTAGTTGCGGGTATAAGTGCTTTGCAGCGTAAGTAGATAATTGCACCTGTCGACTGTGTGGGGCTATAATGCTGGTTAAATAGTGGTATACAGTTGTTTTTACCTGTGGGGTTTTTCAGCTGTCGTAATGTCGTACACCTTGATCTGTGGGGTTATAATGGCTAGGTTATATTGCTGTGATAATATGTCCACTGTGGTGGTATAATGTGGGTAATTGTGTTAATTCACTTGTTAACGGTGGGGATATTAGTAATGTTGGTGAATGTTGTTTATACCTTTTTGTTTACGGTGGGGTATAATGCTGGTAATGTGTATTACCGTACGGGGGTATTGTATATAATGGCTACTAAAGGAGAATGTGTAAGTATAACTCTGTTTACTCGCAGACAGGGGTATAATAATGCTGGTATGTTGTGGTATACCTAGTACTGTGGGGTAGCCCTGTATATAATGGCTTTGGCGGTTAATGTGATTAGAGCTGTACTGTGGGGTAAAGGGCCTTATTAATGATGGTAATGTGTATTACCTGTACTGTGGGGATATAATTTGTGGGTAATGTGATATACTGCTTACTGTGGGGCGGATCTAAATGCTGGTAATGTGTAACCTTTGTTACTGCCCTGGGGTATAATGCCTGGCTAATCGCTTGCGCCCCCCCCACGAAGTCCCACGTTCTAACATGTTTGGGGAATTATAATGCTAGCGTAATTGTGCTTTATACCTGTACTGTATGTGAGGACGTTATATAATGCTGGTAATTTCTTTTGGCTGGCTCCACCTTACGTGGGGGTATTTGACATGCTAAGGTAATGTGTATAATTACTGGTACTGGGTTGGTCGTGTATTAATGCTGGTAATGGTGTATACCTTGTACTGTGGCTGTTGGTATAATGCTGGTAAAGGTGTATACCTGTACTGTGGGGTATAATGCTGGTTAATGTGTTATATTCATGTACGTGGGGTTATACTGCTGGTAAGTGCTAACTTGGTTTGTACTGTTGGGGGATTAATTGCTGGTAATTTGTGTAACCTGTTACTGTGGCAGTTATAATGCTGGTAATTGTGGTTTTTTCTTTTTTTATACCTGCTTTACTGTGGGGGATAATCTGGTATGTGATACTGTACTGTGGGGTTAATGCTGGTAATGGTGTTTATTTACCTTGTACTGTGGGGTATTAATGCTGGTAATGTGCTGTACCTGTTACTGTCCCCGGGGTATACTGCTGGTAATGTGCCTCTATTACCGGTACTGTGGGGTTAATGAATGGTAATGTGGACCTTGTACTGTGGGGGTCTAAGGCTGGTAATGTGTCTTCCCTTGTTACTGTGCCAGGTTATAATGCTGGTAATGTGCGTATTGTAACCTGTCTCGGTGGTGGTTATAATTTGCTTGGTAATGTTGTATTTTACTGTTCCGTGGGGTATTAATGCTGGTAATGTGGGATTTATACCTTGTTTTTCACTTGGGGTTTATAAGGCTGCGGTACTGGCACTCCCTGTCTATCCTTATGTGGGGTCTATTGCTGGCTAATGGTATGTGTAGAACCTGTTACTGTGGGGAACTGGTGGATGGTTTATAATATGGTTGGTAATTGTGGTATTTACGTCATGAGACGTGGCGGGATCTAATTGCTTTCCCCCCTAGTTTGGTGCATGTTTATTAACCTTGATGGTTTTTGTTCTACTGTGGAGTAAGGGTATATTGCTTTTTTTGGTAATGTGTTGTATTTACTTGTACTGTGGGGGGGACTAAGTCTGCATGCGGTAATGTTTGTGTTATATACCCTGTTTCCCTACTGTTGGGTCAGATAATGCCTGGTAAGTGTGTATCACTGTTTACTGTGGGGTGTACCCCCACCAGGATGTAGTGTTGGTTAACTGTGTTATACTATTTGTAGTGTGGGGAGATATAATGCTAGGTGAAGGTGGATACCTGTTTTTACTGTGGGGTATATGATCGCTACATGTGGTTAAAGGTGATAATACCTGTACTGTAGGATCTGGTGATCATGCAGGTCAATAATTTTTTTGGGTACTGTTCTACACCTGTAGCCTGTGGGGTTTATAAGTGGAATGTGATACCTGTGACTGTGGGGTAAATGCACGCGTTCATGTGATATCACCCTGTACACTGTGGAGGTTGTTGAAAATGGATTTGTTAGGTAATGTTGTATATCCCTGTTTATCACGTGGAAATCGGGTTGTATTAATAGTAGGTAAAGTGAAGTCTCATACCTGTGTAACATAAGGAGGTATTATGCATTGGGTATTTGGTGTGTTTATACCTGTACTGTGGGGTAGTTAATGCGGTGTAGTGGGGTTATACCTGTTACTGTGGGGTATAATGCTGGGTAAGGTGTCTATAACTGTAATGTTGGGCCGGAAGATAAGCTTGGGTAATGTGATTATACCTGTACTGTGTGTATAGCCGGTAAATGTGGCATCAACACTTGTATCTGTCGTGGTACTGAGAGTTGTGACTATAACTGTACTGGTAGGTGGGATATAAGGCTACCGGTTAGAATGGTATACCTGTATGTGGCCCGGTATTTCATGCTTCTTTGGTATAATGTGTTATACCTGTACGAGTGGGGTTTATAATTGGCTGGGTAAATGTCGCCCCTATTTTTAACAGTGAATATGGGCGGCTCGAATTTGCTGGTGTTAATTGTGTATTAACCTTGTGGTACTCCCTTTTAAATCCGTGTGTAGGAGCAGTGTATAACCATGTAACTGGTGTACAGGGTAATGTTGGATTTCACCTGCTTACTGATTGGATTGATGTCGGAGTATCGTGCTCGCATTTGCTACCATGTGACTGTACCTCCTGTAGTACGGTAATGTTGTATACCTGTATCTGTGTGAGGTAGATGGCACAAACCTGTACTGGGATGTATTGGTAATGTGATACCGGGTTACTTGTTGGGGCTCTATAGATGTAATGGTTAAGTGTGTTAACACACCGTGTGTTACTAGTGTGTACCAGGTTTAATGTTGTTAGATCTTAACTTGTGACAGTGGGGTGAAATCGTGGTAATGGTATACCTGTACTTGTGGTGGGGTTAATGATCTATATGCTCGGTAATTGTGTTTTATACCCTTGTATGTGGGGTATTACTGCTGCCGCCCCCCGCGTAAGATGTTGTTTTGTTCTACTTGAACCTTGTGTACATTGGTGGACTTGGTTCCAGTAACTCTACTTCTATATAATGCAGTTGGCTGTAATGTGCTGTATTTCACCTGTTTCCCGCCGTCTCTTTTTGTCGTGACGGCTCCTGATACATGCTGGTAATTGTCGCTCTACCTTGTTACTTGTAGGGGGCTTATTTTATAGTTGCTTTTTTTTATGTGACCTAATGTGCACTACCGTTGACTGTTAGAGTGGTATAACGTGCTAGGGTCCAATTGCGTGTGTGATCCACTCCTGCCCCCCCTTTTTTTTGGATGTATCTAGCCTGGTCTTTCGGTCCCTTATCATTGTGTGTGTAATGGGTTTATACCTAGTTGAACGTGGGTCTATATATGCTCTACTCTGGTGACAGTGGGAACATTAAAGTAATTACAGTATATACAGTGGTATTGTTATAGAGTCTACACAGTGGGAACATTAAAGTAATTACAGTATATACAGTGGTATTGTTAAAGTTATTTAAGTATATACAGTGGTAACATTAAAGTTATTACAGTATATACAGTGGTATTGTTAAAGGAATTTGAGTATGTACAGTAGTAACATTAAAGTTATTACAGTATATACAGTGATATTGTTAAAGGAATTTGTGTATATACTGTGGTAACATTAAAGTTATTACAGTATACAGTGGTATTGTTAAAGGAATTATAGTATATACAGTGGTAACATTAAAGTTATTACAGTATATACAGTGGTATTGTTAAAGGAATTTGAGTATATACAGTAGTAACATTAAAGTTATTACAGTATATACAGTGATATTGTTAAAGGAATTAGAGTATATACAGTGGTAACAGAGTTATTACAGTATACAGTGATATTGTTAAAGGAATTAGAGTATATACATTGGCAACATTAAAGTTACCGTATTACAGTGTAAAGTGATATTGTTAAAGGAATTAGTGTATATACAGTGGTAACATTAAAGTTATTACAGTATATAGTGGTATTGTTAAAGGAATTAGAATATATATAGTGGTACTGGTAACATTAAAGTTATTACAGTATATACAGTGGTATTGTTAAAGGAATTTGTGTATATACAGTGGTAACATTAAAGTTATTACAGTATATACAGTGGTATTGTTAAAGGAATTTGTGTATATACAGTGGTAACATTAAAGTTATTACAGTATATACAGTGGTATTGTTAAAGGAATTGTGTATATACAGTGGTAACATTAAAGTTATTACAGTATATACAGTGGTATGTTAAAGGAATTTGTGTATATACAGTGGTAACATAAAGTTATTACAGTATATACAGGGTATTGTTAAAGGAATTAGTGTAAATATAGTGGTAAAATTAAAGTTATATGAGTGAATGCTGTGGTAACATTAAAGACAATCATTACAATGTCCAACTGCATTTTACAGAAATGACAATGTCATGGCTTTGGTGGGCATTGTTGCACTTTGTGTAATTGAGAGCAGCACAAAGCTCATTCACCTGTGTCTCATAGATATGAGGTGCCTCTACTGTATTTCCTACCTTGGGGTTCTCTGAGCATCTAAAAGATGCACAATTATCTCTATCTCTCTAAATGCCATTATACCCCCTATCCCCCACCACTTATATTTTCTATAGATTGCTATCAGGCATTGGAAAAAAAACAATATCCTTTTTCCCTCTCTAAAAATGGTCTTTGAATGAAAGAATGGGTCTTTTTATTCATCCTTTTTCCTAGAGACAATGTGTTTTAACCTCTTAAGCAGGTCTGATCCTCTCTGAAATAAAGCACACATCAGCTTACAGTGGGAACATTAAAGTAATTACAGTATATACAGTGGTATTGTTAAAGTTATTTAAGTATATACAGTGGTAACATTAAAGTTATTACAGTATAGTTAACGTGTTAGTGTTTAAAGGAATTTGAGTATGTACAGTAGTAACATTAAAGTTATTACAGTATATACAGTGATATTGTTAAAGGAATTTGTGTATATACTGTGGTAACATTAAAGTTATTACAGTATACAGTGGTATTGTTAAAGGAATTATAGTATATACAGTGGTAACATTAAAGTTATTACAGTATATACAGTGAATTGTTAAAGGAATTAGAGTATATACAGTGGTAACAGAGTTATTACAGTATACAGTGATATTGTTAAAGGAATAGAGTATATACATTGGCAACATTAAAGTTACCGTATACAGTGTTCTGTAAGTGATATTGTTTTTAAAGGAATTTGAGTATATACAGTAGTAACATTAAAGTTATTACAGTATATACAGTGATATTGTTAAAGGAATTAGAGTATATACAGTGGTAACAGAGTTATTACAGTATACAGTGATATTGTTAAAGGAATTAGAGTATATACATTGGCAACATTAAAGTTACCGTATTACAGTGTAAAGTGATATTGTTAAAGGAATTAGTGTATATACAGTGGTAACATTAAAGTTATTACAGTATATAGTGGTATTGTTAAAGGAATTAGAATATATATAGTGGTACTGGTAACATTAAAGTTATTACAGTTATACATGTATTTGTTCAAGGAATTATGTGTATATACAGTGGTAACATTAAAGTTTTACAGTATATAGATGGTATTGTTTAAAGGAATTTGTGTATAACATTGGTAACATTAAAGTTATTACAGTATATACAGTGGTATTGTTAAAGGAATTTGTGTATATACAGTGGTAACATTAAAGTTATTACAGTATATACAGTGGTATTGTTAAAGGAATTTGTGTATATACAGTGGTAACATTAAAGTTATTTACAGTAACAGTAATAATACATGGTATTGTTAAAGGAATTAGTGTAAATATAGTGGTAAAATTAAAGTTATATGAGTGAATGCTGTGGTAACATTAAAGACAATCATTACAATGTCCAACTGCATTTTACAGAAATGACAATGTCATGGCTTTGGTGGGCATTGTTGCACTTTGTAGTTAATTGAGAGCAGCACAAAGCTCATTCACCTGTGTCTCATAGATATGAGGATGCCTCTACTGTATTTCCTACCTTGGGGTTCTCTGAGCATCTAAAAGATGCTACAATTATCTCTATATCTCTCTAAATGCCATTATACCCCCTATCCCCCACCACTTATATTTTCTATAGATTGCTATCAGGCATTGGAAAAAAAACAATATCCTTTTTCCCTCTCTAAAAATGGTCTTTGAATGAAAGAATGGGTCTTTTTATTCATCCTTTTTCCTAGAGACAATGTGTTTTAACCTCTTAAGCAGGTCTGATCCTCTCTGAAATAAGAGCAACATCAGCTTACAGCCAATAACATCATTTCTGCGGCTGTTCCTATTATTATGAAAGGTCAGAGCTGCGTTTGGGAGGTAATCCTTTGTCCTGTGAAGTCCTCAGCTCGGTAAACATAATGATTGGATCCAGCTGATAAGATGGTGGGGGGGGGGGGAAACCCAAGCAGGGTCTGCCAGCGTTTTAACTGGAACATACGCTTTATATTATGAATGGGTGAAGTCAAAGAAATCGAGGACAATTTGCTAAGCTCCACTTTTATTCATCCCTCCCTGATGTCTACATCACTGGGGTTCCCTGATGTCTACATCACTGGGGTTGGAAATATCCAAAAACCTGTTTGATGTTCTCCTGCTCTGAAGTCTCTTCTAGTAGATCAAACATTCGGTGATGGACAAACATTCCCTCTAATTGTCCAGATGTCTTGCACCTTCTACAGTTTTCCATTAGTTCTTCCACCGACAACTTTTATGGTTTATTGATAAATTAAATCTAACACTGGCCAAATCTTAATTTTCTAGAGAATCTATAATGATATGCTCTACAATATTATAGAACCCAGGAAGTCAAGTCTGTAGATATACGTGTGGGGTCCAGGCATGTTTAGACATTGATACCATGTAATACAATATTATCTGAATGGAAATGTGTACGGTTGGGTCTATATTCCATATGGCAGGGAGAAATGTTCATTTACACATTTATTCAGCAGCGATTCCCACTGATATGAATTAATGTAGACTTGCTCGGACTTTTTAGTCATCTCTTCTTGACTCTCTATTCCATCTAATCTAAAGTGATCTAATGCATCTTCTTACCTGTCCTCCTTCATTACTGTCTTATCCAGAGGACATCTTTACCACGCCATGCAATCTCCACATACAATCTATTCAGTATGGCCTAATCCAATCTACCACTGATGCCTTCCACAATCTTTTAAATCCGTATTAATCTAATCTGCCACTCAGTGCTTTCCACCTTCCCCCAATCTAAAATGGTTCTAATTTAACCCCAAGATTCCATCTGATTGATATGGACAAACTCAACTTTTACGAATCCAATCTCAATGTAATTTCTTGTTTTTACATTTGCACACAATCTCATCCTTATTTACACAGAAACTAAAAATATCTCAGATATTTCCAGATATTGAAATAAAAAATTTGCCCTATAAAATCATTGTCCACCTGCTGCTCAGCCCCAGTTCTGTCCAGTGTTCTTCACTGACGAGAGACGCTAAGGGACAGATCCAGAGAG
Organism: Hymenochirus boettgeri; assembly: GCA_019447015.1. Lineage (NCBI taxonomy): Eukaryota > Metazoa > Chordata > Amphibia > Anura > Pipidae > Hymenochirus > Hymenochirus boettgeri. The sequence continues at coordinate 410,316,716 of CM033469.1, read as the reverse complement.
TTTCCGTTTTACATAACATTAAATTAGTTACGCAATGTAAGAATGTGACAAGGGGACAGGGGGACATTAAGGTGACAGGTAGAGGAATAAAAGTTTGCATTACAGATTGAGAAATCCCATGGAACATTGCACTAGATCTTGATACCAAGAGATCTTAATATCTGCAATTGACTGTAGTGAAAAGGAAAAAGTATAAAGAAAGTCCAGTCCCATATATCCTTCAGTTACTATAGATGGAATATCCGTTGATTTACTTTTTCTCTTGAGTTACTAATAAAAGGAAACTATATTAGGGTTGCTTGTGAAGGTTCTCATTCATCCAGGTCATGGTATATCTGTAATATTCATTCATCCAGGTCATGGTATATCTGTAATATTCATCCATCCAGGTCATGGTATATCTGTAATATTCATCCATCCAGGTCATGGTATATCTGTAATATTCATTCATCCAGGTCATGGTATATTTGTAATATTCCTTCATCCAGGTCATGGTATATCTAATATTCATTCATCCAGGTCATGGTATATCTGTAATATTCATCCATCCAGGTCATGGTATATCTGTAATACTCATTCATCCAGGTCATGGTATATCTGTTGTATTCAATTAGATCAACTGGACTTGACGTTTAGTTCTCGAAATTCAAGAACTAAACTTCAACTACAGTTGATCTAATTGAATACAACAGATATATTAGGGTTCTAACAATAAAATAAGGTTCAATATAAAGACTTTCAAGAGTTTACCCCTACAATAACTTCTAGGATGTTATAGAAGAATAATAATAATGTATTTATACCTGTCCAATCAAATTTGTGGTACCTCATTTGGTGGTTTATCCAACCAATCCTAAACTGAAACACTATCAGCCAATCTAATAGCAGAACTTATTATTATATAATGATTATATAATATATATTGTCAATACAATCAAACAAAAATCAAGCTACAGAATCTATTCTAGATTTCTTTTTTAATAGTATTACTGCGTGAGTGCACACTCTGGGTAGTACACACTCTAATAGTACATACTCTTTATGTGTCATTAAAAAGAAACTTTCAATGACAAAACAAAAGCAAAAACAAATTTAAGGTTGGCCATCATATCATGACACAAAACCTACATACTTTAATGAATATTATAATAACTATGGTAGTTTAAATTTGCCCTTAAAATTCTGGCCTTCCTCCCAATGCAGTCTTCCTCGGTAGATGTTTGTGAGATGTACATTGATATCGACCAGCTAAAGTGACACTTCAACTTTTCAGCTAATTATAAGGATCTTGGTTGAAGTTGACATTTGAGTATAAAGATTATTTTACTCGGCAGAACAGCATTATGGACCGCTAATTAAGACTCCTATGGATTCTCATATTTATCTCTTGTTTAGAGCAATAAAAAAAAGAAGAAGAAATCAGACTTTAATGTTCTCTTTGACTATTTTAAGAGTAATGTTAACATTTAATGCGACTCTTATTTCTATTTTAATGTATTTTCCTTATTTTGCCCATATAATAATTTCCCACATGCGCACACAATTTTATTGCTTCGATTAGAATATTTGTTATGTCTCTTTTATTATAATTACGTTCCTTGTGGTGTAGTAAAACAGCGTGAGTGCAGGATCCAAGCAAATAATAAAATAAAGATTTCTTAGAGCCTCCAACATCAGTAGACAGTAGAGATGTACTGTGGGTTCTAATAGATCCCAATTTCGAATCGAATCCAAGGGTTTCGAAGTTCCAATGAAATTTTCGGAACTCGCGGGATTTACGAAAAACCCGAATTTTTCGTGTTTTCGATTTTAACGAAAATTCGATAATTATCGAAATCGAAAAAAGATGATTATCGAAATCGAAAGTAGATGATTATCAAAAATGAAAATTAGTAGAAAAAGTTTGTAATATCGGTAACCCTCGAAAGTGGCGTTCGATTTCGGTAACCCTCGAATGTACAAGCCGATTTCGGTAACCTTCGAATTTGTAATATCGGTAACCCTCGAAAGTAGCGTTCGATTTTGGTAACCCTCGAATGTACAAGCTGATTTCGGTAACCTTCGAATTTGTAATATCGGTAACCCTCAAAAGTAGCGTTCGATTTCGGTAACCCTCGAATGTACAAGCCAATTTCGGTAACCCTCGAATTTGTAATATCAGTAACCCTCAAAAATAGCATTCAATTTTGGTAACCGTCGAAAATAGAATGCAGAAGCTCGAAAACAGCCCGATTGAGAGGAAAGATAGTTTTTAAATGAGTTTTGGTTCTATTTACGGGTTCCCCAGACCATTCCCCAGGTTTTAGTATAGTATTTGAGGTTGAATAAAGACATACGTCCATCCAGTTCAACCCATCTAGCAATATCCTCATTTCCTGCCTAACTGTTGATCCAGAGGAAGGCAAAAAAAACCCACCAAATTTATGAAGGGGGAAAAAATTCCTTCCTGACTCCAGGAAGGTCCCTGTGTTATTTACAGTAACCTGCTATTACTATTTCATCCTTAAAATCGATAGAAACTTTAGAATTTTTTTCTCCCATAGACTTCTATGGGTCCGTTTTCGAATCTTCGAATTTACAGTTAAATTCGAAAATTCGAAAACAGGACAAAAATCATCAGTTTCGAACATCTCTAGTAGACAGTACTTGGCATGTTTCAGTTTACATACAGGGATATGCAGTGGGAGCCACTATCGCTCCCTGGCACGATTGCACTTGCGATGTAATATACCAATAATGGCTCCCGCTGCATTGCGATTGAGTGTTAAACTTTTGCAGTACCATCCACCAGATGCTAATGGTACATTACAGCTCTTGTGGCATTAAAACCCAACAGAATCAAAATAATCAGGAAATGATGAAATCCTGGATTTGTTACATTTATTAGTTAGGGACTAATTATAAAATCAATATTTCTATATGTTAATTATGTAGAAATGTAACATTGTTTACAGCAGTGTCCTCGGATTTTACATAGATCTGGCAACCCGTGCAATACGTCAAAACCGAAAATATAAGTATTACACAAGAGTAAGTTTTAATTGCGGTTTTACCACTCAAGGGAATTGCCGCATTGACTTGGCCTTGCTCCGTCTCCACATCTGCTGCCCTGAGGCTTTCTTGGCTTGTGCCTCCGATTGGCTGCAGCCTGCAGATCCTTTGGCTTTTCGCTCAGAGCTCGGTACCGTCGCCGTAAAACAAGCCGCGTTGTAAATAGCCATGACAGGTAGTTAGAAAGAGACGCTGTATTTCAGGGAATCCTTTAGTATCTCATAAAATCTTGCAATTTTTACAGATGTCACAGCTTCTGATTCCTAACAACTGCAAATTGCTTTGGAATTGACTAAATTAAGAATTTTATTTGCTTAAGTTTCGTGGCTGCCAAACTGGGGTGAGAACGGGTACAGATAAAGGGGAATTGGAGCAGGCAAGGAAATCCAATTAAATATATACATCCATATTTAAATGTAAAAAGATAGAGGTAGGCAAACCAGGACAGCCCACAATGCAATTCTCTTCCAGCCTTTAGTGTTAGATAGACTCCTGTGGCAAGGGATTCTGAGATTTGTGTTAGAGCACCAGCGTGTGCTTTGGATATCCCAGAGGCAAAACCATTAAAGTAAATTTAGAAAAAAAACTACAATGAGGAATAAAAGTGCAGTCTTTATATCCTATATACTAAAAGACAGGTGTAAAGGACGTGAATCGAGCACCACGTCTTTAAACCTCCTCCCACTCCACAGTGGGAGGAGGGATGATAACGCGGGGGAGAAAGAGAAGGGAGGGTTTGCCTAGTATATATTTCAATTTAGAGGACCCTTTGAGGTGGTAAATAAGGACAATGCTACACTAGCAGCACATTCCCGCAACTTGTAACAAATGCCCAGCCCGATTATTTTGCGAATGACTTTACGGCCATAATGTCAATAGCAAAACGGGATCCGGCCTGGAAACATGGTGGGAAGGTTAGAAGGTGAGAGCCACGGCTGCACCAGGTCAGTGTTTGGCCAGAAAAAAGACTATTAGATAAAGGAGATCCAGCAACCTAAACCTACACTATTGTATAGAATTTTTTGGGCTTTTAAGAATAAAATCTGTAAAAACTTGAGGGCCCCACAGCTGCATCCTGATTTTTCCATGGACAAGAGATATTTCACTAGGGAGAGCCAAGGTTTATCCAAATGACATGTTTGGAAATAACTAGAAAAGTCCATTATTGTTGCTGGAAGTTTCCTGGACTATATATATATTTTGTAACGAACAATGTATGTCAGGACACTATTGTGATTATATAGTGCAAGATTTTGCGGATTTACTTGCGCTTGCAAACTCCGCCATGCGTCATATTTGTCGATTTCCTTCAAAGATCACTCCAGTGCCTCTCGGGAACACTTGGTTATTTTATAGTTTTATAGAACCAAGCAAAAAGGCTTTAGAAATGTGCTGTATATTTCACCCAAGCCATTTAATGGTCCTATTGGGAGGTACAGGATCTACCTGACTATCTGTTCTCGCCTTAAAAATTCCTCTCCCGGAGGCAAGTTACTTTTAGATTCACCTGAACCAACGAGTGATTAAACCAATGAACTTCCCATGGACACCACTTTTTTTGTTTATTTTTAATCAAAGGACAAATTAAAATATGTTTTACTTTTCTGACCTAACGGAGAAAATGTAACTAATTTTTGGATTTGTAAATTCTCTACCGCCTCTCCATTAGAAATCAGAATTATGTTATCTGTAAACTATAAATGGCATTTACTAAAACAACATAGAGAGAAGAATGAAGACTTCTGGGTAATTTACAGTCCATGTGTACTCAGAAGACTCTCATTCTCTGTGCACACTTATTAAGATTATTGTGCAAATTTATTCAAGGGAACGCAAACTAAAACAGATCCCTTGATTACATCTTCTGATTGATTAGCTCTAGTGTGAATAATCTTATTCCTTCCAGATGTTCCTTAAGAAAAATTACCAACATACGTACCTTCTATAGAGGGGTGCTGAACCTATAGGTTGGCATCTTCAGGAAGCTGGAAAGTTTGGAATTCCTAAACCCAAGTAGTTGTTTCCCAATCTACTCAACAAAGCCTTTCCTCCCTCTTGTTTCTCCCAGACCTAAGGCTTGATCATAAGTATTTTCCCTTTCAAATACCAGGGTTATGTGAAATCAAAATGATGGAATGCTGGTCCTGAACATTCTAGGAGCCATCTTGATTGAAGAGGGTTAACTGAAATTTAGGTCATTTCGACAGATTGTAATTTTTATTTATGATTCGTTTCACTTTTCAGATAATATAAAAGAGATGTCAAAGGCAATGTCTGCTCACGTCTTCCGGCAGAGGGTGTTCAGAGGTGAATTTAGCATATTTTAGGATTTAAATTCCGTCAGTGATAAACAGTTGTCCTTGGAATTTTCGGAATCAAAGGGAATGTGATGTTTTGTCTATTTTTTTTTTTTTGCTCAGAGGTAAATCTCAACTAGAGATGTCCGAACTTCGCAAAATCCGGTCCACTCGAGGATCCGCGAATTTTCGAAAAAAACCGAAAATCCGCGAGCGGACCCATTAAAATTAAAAAAACTCGAAAATACTTGAAATCCTCGGTTTGGAAGTTCGGAAGGCGGAAAATCCGGAAAAATCTGCCTACTATAAAAATGCTGCTAAAGTTCACCTGACCATAATGCTGGTAATGTGTATACCTGTACTGTGGGGTATAATGCTGGTAATATGTATACCTGTACTGTGTGTAGGTAATGTGTATACCTGTATTCCGGCTAGGTTGTGCATGGTTCTACCCAAGCGTATATTTTCAGGGAAAAGAAAGCTGGAATGCGGAAAAACTGTGAACGCTGGGAATGTGATGTCCCTTTGCCGCATGTTACGAATATTTGCAGAGACAATGATGTTGCATGACTAGCATTGTACATGGGAGAGAAGGTCACATGGTTATAACCAAATCAGTGAAGGTAAAATGCACATAGATATAATATATATTGGCTTTGTGGTTTGGGGATATTTTGCTGATCTCCGACGCTGGCTGCACTGCAATGGTAAGTAGAAACAGATGGGGGAAAAATAAAAACTATTTTAGTTCAATTCCTGTCTGTGCCTTGGATTTTATGTCAGAGACTTAACACCCTTCGTCTATCTGAAAATATATTTAACTTTATGTCCTTACTGTCTGTGGCTCCAGATGTGCAACAACGTTTGGGTATTAATAGAGGTTTATATAGGAAATGGAATATTTAAGGCCAAGTGTATGCTCATAAATGAATGAAATGGCACAAAGAAATATTAGTAAAGAAATAATAAAAACCCTTGGTTGTAGCGCACAGCATGTTTGAACACCTGGCGTTAATGGGCAGATGTGCCTGGGTCGCCCTTCACCCTCTCCATTGAGGGCTAACAAACAGACGGAAATCGAGCAGTGGTCAATTATTTAAGGGTTGATCGCTGTGCGCAAAGATTCCAAGGGCTCGATTTCCTTTTTAAAGATTTTCTTCGTCTTTACTTTTTCTAAACAGCCAGTCACAAAACAGACACAGAGCGGGGCTGAGAACCCCAAATTAAACCTGTAAATCACCAGGAATCACAAATCATTCAGTATACCCCACAGTAAGGTATACATACCTCACACAGTACGGTCTAACATACCTACACACAGTACAGGTCTACACATTACCTACACACGGACAGTCTACACATTACCATCACACAGTCCAGGTATACACATACCTACACACAGTACAGGTCTCACACATTACCTAACACAGTACAGGTTAACACATTACCTACACAGTAGGTCTAACAGTTACACAACAACAGTTACCTACCACACACAGGACAGGTCTACACATTACCTCACACACAGTACAGGTATACACATTACCTACACACAGTAAAGGTATACACATTACCACACACAGTACAGGTATACACATTACCTACACACATACAGGTCTAACACTTCCTACACACAGTACAGGTCACAACATTACCACACACAGTACAGGTATAAACATTACCTACACACAGTACAGGTATACACATTACCTACACACAATCAGGTTACCATTACCTACACACAGTACAGGTATACACATTACCTACACACAGTACAGGTAACACATTACCTACACCACAGTACAGGTATACCACATTACCTACACACAGTACGGTATACTACCAGATTATCACACCAGTACGGTTACACATTACTACACACAGTACAGGATACACATACCTACACACAGTACAGGTATACACATTACCTACACACAGTACAGGTATACACATTACCTACACCACGTAACAGGGTATAACATTACCTACAAACAGTACAGGTATACACATTACTACACACATACAGTTACCCAGCATTATACCCCACGTACAGTATACACATTACCAGCATTATACCCACAGTGCAGGTATACACATTACCAGCATTAACCCCACAGTACAGGTATACACATTACCAGCATTATACACACTCGTAACACTTACCTACACCACAGTACAGATTAACATACCTCACACAGTACAGGTATACACAATACCAGTATTACCCCACAGTACAGGTATACACCATTACCAGATTATACCCACAGTACAGGTAACACATTACCAGCATTATATACCCCACAGTACAGGTATACCATTACCTGCATTATACCCCACAGTACAGGTATACACATTACCTGCCATTACCCACAGTACAGGTATACACATTACCAGCATTATACCCCACGTACAGGTATACAATTACCTGCATTAACCCCACATTACAGGTATAACACTTACCAGCATTATACCCCACAGTACAGGTATACAATTACCAGATTACCCCACAGTACAGGTATACACATTACCAGCATTATACCCCACAGTACAGGTATACACATTACCAGCATTATACCCCACAGTACAAGTATACACATACCAGCCTTATACCCCACAGTTACAGGTATACACATTACCAGCATTATACCCCACAGTACAGGTATACACATTACCAGCATTATACCCACAGTACAGGTATACAAACCAGCATTATACCCCACAGTACAGGTATACACATTACCAGCATTATAACCCACAGTACAGGTATAACAGTACCAGCATTATACCCAAGTACAGGTATACACATTACCCGCATTATCCCCACAGTACAGGTATACACATTACCCGCATTATACCCCACAGTACAGGTATACACTTACCAGCATTATACCCCACAGACAGGTATACACATTACCAGATTTACCCACAGTACAGGTATACACATTACCAGCATTATACCCCAGTACAGCGTATACAATTACCTACACAGTAAGGTATACACATTACCCGCTATTATACCCCACAGACGGTATACACATACCTAAACACATGGATACACATTACCTACACACAGTACAGGTATAACATTACCTACAACAGTACAGGTATACACATTACACACACATACAGGTATACACATTACCTACACACCGTACAGGTATACACATTACCACACACAGTACAGGTTACACATACACATTATACCCACAGTACAGGTATACACAACCCGCATTATAACCCACAGTACAGGTTACACATTACCAGCATATACCCACAGACAGGTAACACATTACCAGCATTATACCCCACAGTACAGGTATACACATACCTACACTACAGTACAGTTACACATACCACACACAGTACAGTTAACACTACCAGCATTATACCCACCAGTACAGGTATACAATACCAGCATTATACCCACAGTACAGTTAGTACACATTACCAGCATTACCCCACAGTACAGGATACACATTACCGCATTATACCCCACAGTAACGGTATACACTGCCATACCGCATTATACCCCACAGTACAGGTATACACATTACCAGCTTATACCCCACAGTACAGGTATACACATTACCTGCATTATACCCCACAGTACAGGTATACACTTACCAGCATTATACCCCACAGTACAGGTATCACATTACCTGCATTATACCCCACAGTAAAGGTATACACATTCCAGCATTATTACCCTCAGCCCCACAGTACAGGTATACACATACCCGCTTTATACCCCACAGTACAGTATACACATTACCAGCATTTAAACCCCACACGTAAGGTATACACATTACCAGATTATAACCCCACAGTACAGGTATAACACATATTACCAGCATTATACCCCACAGTACAAGTATACACATTACCAGCATTATACCCCACAGTACAAGTATACACATTACCAGCATTATACCCCACAGTACAAGTATACACATTACCAGCATTATACCCCACAGTACAGGTATACACATACCGCATTATACCCACAGTACAGGTATTACACATTACCAGCATTATACCCCACAGTACAGGTTATACACATTACCAGCATTATACCCCACAGTACAGGTATACACATTACCAGCATTATACCCACATACAGGTATACACATTACCAGCATTATAACCCACAGTACAGGATACACATTACCAGCATTATACCCCACAGTACAAGTATACACATTACCAGCATTATACCCCCAGCTACAGGTATACACATTACCAGCATTATACCCCACAGTACAGGTATACACATTACCCGCATTAACCCCACAGTACAGGTATACACATTACCAGCATTATACCCCACAGTACAGGATATACACATACCAGATATCATAACCCCACAGTACAGGTATACACATTACCAGCATTATACCCCACAGTACAGGTATACACATTACCAGATTATACCCCACAGTACAGTATACACATTCCAGCATTATACCCCACAGTAACGGTATACACATTACCAGCATTATAACCCACAGTACAGGTATACACATTACCCAGCATTATACCCACAGTACAGGTATACACATTACCAGCATATACCCCCAGACAGTACACATACGTATCCCAGTAGGTATACACATTACCAGCATTACCCCACAGTACAGGTATACACATTACCAGCATTATACCCCACAGTACAGGTATACACATTACCAGCATTATACCCCACAGTACAGGTATACACATTACCAGCATTATACCCCACAGTACAGTATACACATTACCAGCATTATACCCCACAGTACAGGTATACACATTACCAGCATTATACCCCACAGTACGTTATACACATTACCAGCATTATCCCCACAGTACAGGTATACACATTACCGCATTATACCCCAAAGTAAAGTATACACATATACAGCATTATACCCCACAGTACAGGTATACACATTACCAGCATTATACCCCACAGTACACAGGTAACACATTACCCCATTATACCCACAGTACAAGTATACACATTACCAGCATTATACCCCACAGTACAAGTATACACATTACCAGCATTTACACCACAGTACAGAGAACATTACCAGCATTAACCCCACAGTACAGGTTATACACATACCAGCATTATACCCCACAGCTACAGGTATACACATTACCAGCATTATACCCCACAGTACAGGTATACACATTACCAGCATTATACCCCACAGTACAGGTTACACATTACCAGCATTATACCCACACAGTACAGGTATACACATTACCAGACATTATAACCCCACAGTACAGGTATACACATTACCAGCATATACCCCACAGTACAGGTATCACATTACCAGCATTATACCCCACAGCATACAGGTATAACATTACCAGCATTATACCCACAGTACAGGTATAAACATTACCAGCATTATTACCCCACCAGTACAGGTATACAACATTACCAGCATTATACCACAAGTACATGTATACACATTACCAGTTATACCCCACATACAGGTATACACATACAGCATTATAACCCAACAGACTAGTTCTTGTGCATTTCATTCATTTATTGAGCGATACACTTGGCCTTAATATTCCATTCCTATATAAACCTCTATTAATACCCACAACGTTGTTGCACATCTGGAGCCACAGACAGTAAAGGAACAGTAAAGTTTAAATATATTTTAGATAGACGAAGGGTGTTAAGTCATCTGACTAAAATCCAAGGCAAGACAGGAATTGAACTAAAATAGTTTTATTTTCCCCCATCTGTTCTACTTGACCATTGCAGTGCAGCCAGCGTCGGAGATCAGCAAATATCCCACAAACCACAAAGCCAAATATATTATATTATGTGCATTTACCTTCATGATGTTGGTTATACCATGTGACCTTCTCTCCCATGTACAATGCTGTCATGCACATCATTGTCTACATGCAAATATTCGTAACATGCGGCAAAGGGAGCATCACATTCCCAGCGTTCACAGTTTATTTCCGCATACAGCTTTCTTTTCCCTGAAAATTATCGCTTGGGTAGAACCATGCACAGAAGTGCAGTAAAATCTGTAGGTTTAGTTTACAGGATATTTGTAACTTAGCTATGCCATCACTTTAATATGGTGTTTAGCTTATGTCAGTCAGTTAAATTGGTGGTTTAGCTATGTTCATCAGTTTATAATTGGTTGTTTTGGTTTAGCTATGTTCATCAATTATAGTGTATTTAGCTATGTCATCAGTTACCAATTTGGTGTTTAACTATGTCATCAGTTATAATTGTCTTTAGCATTGTCATAAGTTACCAATTGGTGTTTACTATGTCATCAGTTATAATTGGTGTTAGCTATGTCATCTTGTTACAACTGGGATTTAGTATATGTCATAAGTTATAATTGGTGTTTAGTGTGTCATCAATTATAAGTGTATTTAGCTATGTCATCAGTTACCAATTGGTTGTTTAACTATGTCATCAGTTATAATTCGTCTTTAGCTATGTCATAAGTTACCAATTGGTGTTTAAAATGTCATCAGTTATAAATTGGTGTTTAGCTATGTCATCTGTTACAACTGGTATTTAGCTATGTATCAGTTATAATTGGTGTTTAGCTGTGTCATCAATTATAATGTGGTATTTAGCTATGTCATCAGTTACCAATGTGATTAACTATGTCATCAGTTATAATTCGTCTTTAGCTATGTCATAAGTTACCAATTGGTGTTTAACTATGTCATCAGTTATAATTGGTGTTTAGCTATGTCATCTGTTACAACTGGTATTTAGCTATGTCATAAGTTTTAATTGGTGTTTTGTTAGCTATGTCATCTGTTATAATCGGTGTTTAGCTATGCCATAAGTTTTAATTGGTGTTTAGCAATGTCATAAGTTATAATTGGTATTTAGCTATGTCATCTGTTATAATGTGTATTTAGCTATGTCATCAGTTAAATTGGTGTTTAGCTATGCCATAAGTTTTAATTGGTGTTTAGCTATGTCATCTGTTATAATCGGTGTTTAGCTATGTCATAAGTTTATACTGGTGTTTAGCTATGTCATCTGTTATAATCGGTGTTTAGCTATGTCATCAGTTATAATCAGTGTTTAGCTATGTCATCTGTTATAATCGGTGTTTAGCTATGTCATCTGTTATAATCGGTGTTTAGCTATGCCATAAGTTTTAATTGGTGTTTAGCAATGTCATAAGTTATAATTGGTATTTAGCTATGTCATCTGTTATAATGTGTATTTAGCTATGTCATCAGTTATAATTGGTGTTTAGCTATGCCATAAGTTTTAATTGGTGTTTAGCTATGTCATCTGTTATAATCGGTGTTTAGCTATGTCATAAGACCATATTGGAGTTTTAAGTTGGTGTGTTATTTAGCTAGGTCATCGTGGGTTATAGCGGGTGTAGCGGAATGTAGCGTTATATCAGGTTTAGGATGTCATCAGTGGAATAGTTAAGTCGGCTGTTAGTGTCATCAGTATTAATTCAGGTTTAGCTAGTAAAGGGGGAGGAGATTGGAAGCATTTAATACAGGTGCTGTTCTCCCCACAGCACCCACTCTGTCTCTATGTCCTTGTCTTCAGTAAAAGGTTGCATCTTTAACCCCCCCCCCTACACCCTTTTCTGGCCCAGAGTATTTGGAAAGGACTCTCTGTGAGCAGAAACGTGCCTCTTGACTTAGGGAGCTGGAAATATTTTGATGTTGAAGAAAGCTCCAGAGTTTAACTAAATTTGAATAACTAAGTTAAAATTTAAAGAGGAAAAAAAATAACGAAGGGAGGTGAATTCATACCCAATAGGATTGACTAAAAGAATTAGATTTTAACACAGTCCCTCCAAAAAATCGTATGTAAACCGAGTAAACTGTTCGGCCATGTTCAAGAATGGATCCATTGTGAAGGGGTGAAGGGCGCAGTGATAGATATGATCCAATAAGAATGTAAGCCTTGCAGACATGATATGATTAACCGAAGGGAACGCTCAGATCTAAAAGCTGACTAAACCAATAGATTGTAACGGCCCTCTTACCAGACAAGTGTATATGATTAACCAATGCAACACTCAGATCTAAAACTTCTACCAATAAGATTGTAAGCCTTGCGATAATGTATATTATTAACCAATGTAACGCTCAGATCTAACTCTAAACCAATAAAGATGTAAGACTTGCAGACAATGTTTAGGTGATTAATTAACAATTATGGAACGATCAGATCTAAACTCTAAACAATAGATTGTAAGCCTTGAAGGACCAATTGTATAGGATTAACCAATGTAACGCTCTGATCTAAACTCTCTTGAAACCAATAAGATTGTAAGCTTGCAGACAATGTAATGATTAACCATCACCCTTAATACCACAAAACCTTTAAGGTATTTTGTGAGCACAGCACATATACAGGGAGATCAATAGAAGTTCTATCCTTGGATTAATCGTTAAAAAATGGTGCTAAATTTGCCCAACCCAATCAGATCTTATTTAACTTTGAAGCTAACATTTTACACAATAAGAAACGTTTATTGAATTACCATGTATATTTCTGTGGGGAAAGGGATTATTGTAAGATCCCCATTTTCAGTGTTGGGTTTCTTCTAACTGCACAACTTTCCTCATAACATTAAATCGTAGTTAATAATTAGCTGTGTGCTCTCTTTTTCCTGTAAAAGGCCATTTTAAAGATTTGCCTGGGTTACATTGTTGTTTTTTTTTAATAAAGGTGAATGTGGATTTTATAGCTCTCATTCGTAGTCTTCAGAACACGCGGGAGGGAACTAATTCTTTTGTTAGTCCTTAAAAACCCTTTTGGCCAATTTTCTCTAATAAATATTCCATTATTATTCTGCATTAAGTTTATTGCTGTGGGCTTTGTTAAATAAGAGTCTGGAGCCGAATGGGAAACCTTATCTAACCATACCTTGATGGCAAGTACGATAGGGATCCATTGCGAGCACTTGGTAAAACTTTATTTACTAGCGAATTGTATTTCCGCTCTTGTTGTCCAGGATGTTTTGATAAATTTGAACACACTTTCCCTTTACTGATAGCCCAAAAAACTTCTTGATTAAAAGTATTTATTTAATTGATCATGGTACAAGGGGATTTGGTTAAGGAATTCCCCTTTCTCCACAAGAACAGTCTGAGACCCATGGTGAGGGGAGGGGAAGGGGGGCAGGAGAGTTCTGTACAAAAAGAGTGTTATTGTGTATATTGTGTTAGAAATCACCTAGAAAGACAAGTGATATAATTGTTAATCAACAGTTTCAGGCTATATAGCGCCAGGTAAATGGGTTTGAAAGACTGAAGTTATCTTTTAAGTCTCTCATAAGTTTACTACAGAAGTAATTCATTCATGGATCTTAAGATAATATTGGTAATAGATAACATTAACAATGCCATAAGCAATGTATTGAACTAATTAACCAGCTGTTATAAATCAAAGGAACTTGTGTTTACAAACTAACCGTGTAAATAATACTAACAAAGGTGTGGGGTTTTTTTCTTTATGGCAGATGACAGCTTTGTTATGTTGTAGGAAACACACAGCATTCTCTGGGGTGGTTTTACTATGTCAAGTACCAAGGACAGCTCCCCGCTTGTCTTTTCCACTGCAAGGAGCTCTCATGGTAGAATTGTGCTGGTATACACAATCGGTATTCAGATATCACATTAGAACATCATTGGTCCGTTCTCTGGTGTGGTCTGTTCACCGTCTGCCTTTCCTGTCAGTTAAACCTTTTTTTCCCCATCAGGGACCTGACTGCCTAGCAGTGTATTTGGGGCAATATGTGATTAATTAGGTTATAAACCAGTACTTGTGTGTATAAGTGGAACAATCAATGTGTGTGTTAATATATTTGTAATGATTTACATGTTGCTATTCAATGATATCTCTTGTTGTGGAGTTTTAAGTAGTGAAAATATTTAGTAATAATGTTAATATAATGTTTTATTGGAAGGTTGTGGTTCCTGCCCGTATAGATGGAGTGCCGGTCACACCCCCTTCGTTGCATGACCTATGAGTAAGTATGAGATTAGCACGAACGCGTAAGGCAATTATATAATATAAGCAAGTAGAGGGAGATTCAATAAAAGCTATCTGTTAAAAATGGTGCTAATGCCCCAACAATCAGATTATTATAACATTGAAAGCAACATTGATTGGTTGGGGCAAAATTAGCACTATTTTTAATAAGAACTTTTATTGATAACCCTGTTGTTTTTAAAAACTGCTACAATAAAGATAATATTTAAATTAAGTGTATCGCCTTTTTCCTGTGAGCGCTGTGTATCACCTACAGAAACTTATTCCTGGTAGAATGTCTCTTCTATTTTTTTGGATATTTTAAATTTTTTTGCCAAATGTTTTTGTTATTGTGCTGTTTGGTTGTTTTGCTGCATGCTAGCGCCCTCTGGTGTTGACTTTCAGTTTGCAGTCTATAATATGCTGCGTGTGGGTGGACTTTCACTGATATGTGGAATGTTTTTGCAACCTATAGAGTGTGTGAACTATATTTCAGCGCAAACATTTTATTCTAATTATAAACTAAAGTGGTCAGGGGCAAAAATCCTGACTACAGTTCCAGCAATCCCTGACCTACCTCCAGCATAAGTGCTCTGCTCATGTTTATTTCCGATCATATAAAGAGCAATTGTAAAACTACATTGGGAACTATTAATGTCCCTTCCATAGTCGGTTGCTATATCATGGTTCACTAGCTGTTACAGCACTTAAGATTTCATGGCGATATATTTTTAACCAGAAAGAAAGAAAGAAAAAAAAATGACTCACTTTCCCCATCTCATCTATTTAGAAGATGCTTGAAAGGGCAATTTGCTTCACTCCCAACGATCTATCTGATTGCCCTCAACACTCACATAACTAATAGAGAATAGATATGTGTGATGGATTTGCTTTAGAACGAGGTGTATCTGAGCAGACGGGGGATAAGATGATAGCCAAAAAGATAAAGGCCATGTTAAAGAACAACAATTAAAATAAATAAAACCTTTTATTTACAGTAAGATTCATCTGTGTCGTTAACAAGGATAGGAAAGGTGTTTTAATGAAAATCTGGTTGTGTGCTTCTAAAATGATGGATTTGATTTAGAAATATGAATAATCATATAAAAAGGGATGGTTTTATAGGAATTGCCAGTGTCATGTGGCTACAGGTGTGTAATTTGTGTACAGGACTACGAACGCCGTTGATTGTTAATTTTACAATGGCGGAACTTTTCTTCCAATCAGAAATGAGTTTTCAGAGTGACGGAGTCTATGGAACATTTCACATAAAGTCTATGATACTTACTATACCGTGTCCCTTACTGATGTTTGTGTAGTAATGTGCCAGTCGTACATTTTCAAACGTTCTTATTATCTCTTAAACAACTAATTTGCAGTCATTTAGCAGTTTTTTTCCTCTAATTAATATTATCATTACCCGTCGTAGGGCTTTGATATCGCTGTAGGATATTTCTATCCTGGGAGATTTGGGGTCAGCAAGTTACACTTTTATCCGCGAGTAAGTAAAAAGACAGAGGAGTGGATGTTAACTGCTTCACGCTCCCAAAGGGCATCCACAGCAATGGTAAATGGGCTTGGGTCAAACAGAGTCGTACTCTGACAAGGATTCTTTAAAAGTTTCCCCCGAGACTTTTCATAGAACGGTTTCATTTTTGTTTTAAGACAGAAAAGTTTGAGTTTCAGTTATAAGTATGTGATGAAAATGAAAAGCTGCTACAATATGTTCAGTTGACCGGTCGATATTAATCCCGGTTTATGACCATTCCTTCATTGGTAACATATGGGAATGGAATCAATTCATTCTAAAGAGAGTCTAGACTCAGTAAGGAAGCACCATAGGTGGTAAGAATTGCTGAAGGACCATGGATGGTCTAGAAGGAGCTGAGATTTCTTGGCCAACTAAGATTTAATATCCCACAAGCCGGAAGCAGAGGGGCAATAAGCAGATGATCGTTATGAGAGATGAAGGCTTAAAACTAAAGAATATAAAACAGATCAGGGGTTTAAATCAAAATAGGAACTCCAAACCTATTCCAGGTTTCTGCAATGGGAGGGATACATATAAATGAAGATTTGTAGTGTACGAGTGTGTCAACCCAAAACATAGCTTAGGTCCCAAACATCATGTCTTTGTTGTTGTATCCTTAAGTCAACTAAATGTCTGCAATGTCTAATCCTTTAATTCTTCCATTCTAGTCATTAGCTCTCAGGAAAATACTTAGTCTCTGGTCACTGCAACCTAAATAAATCGATCAGTCCTCAGCAAAGCCACCCACACACGAGAAGGCCAGTCCGAGTTTGATGGATAGGATATTTAAAAACCTTGAGACTTGGCATGAGTTGCAGCTATTGCGACCAGGCATTCATGCGAATGCACGGTTCCTGGTATTTTGTTAACCAATCATTTGGAAGGCTGCCCTGCAGGTTGCGTTAGAACATTCATTTCTAGCGTCAAATTTATCTCCGAGGCAGTTTACTTTCTTCCTGGTCTGTACCAAATTTCAGAGATGATTTCATTGCAGTCCCAGAAATATACAGAGAAGGAGATTTTAATAAAAGGACCCTGGATGATGGTTCTATTGCAGTGACCTGGGTCATTCAATGTTATTATGTTCTGCATAAATAACGTGTGTGTGATATGTCAACCAATCTCTTATGAGGTTTCTAATACGTAGGATTAGAAACAGAGTAAAGAGGGAGGGGCCCTTCACGCATCCTAATCTAGGTGCCCCATTAAAACTGTAATCGGATGTAGATTGAATCACAGATAAAAATCCATCAGATAGAAAGAATCTGTTTTTTTTTTCCCTAGAACGAGATTTAAAAACCCAAATTCATTTACTAAAAGGCTTGGACAAAGAGATTATTTCTATCTGACACTGCTCATTTGGTTATATCTTAACGTTCTAAAGCCCAGGGGGAATGTGCATTTGCAGAGATTACGTTATTTATTATTATTAAAAATCCCCCTACAAGCCTCCTCGGTGCGATTGTTTTAAAAACAAAAATACAAACCACTCGTTTTAAAAAGGTCTTCCTACTCTGCATGGGACGTTCTTCTAGCGCAGGTATCCAAAGTTATTACAGCGTTGTTTGTAACGGGAGTTGTGACACTTGGGGTCTTCCTTTAGTAGACAAAAGGATAGAGAATGTTTACATGTCGTAATTCGCTTCAGAAAAGATAGGTGGGGCTTCTTACTATGTGACTTTCACAGAGACAGACAGGACAAGTGTATTTACACGCCTATAACTTGAGGGATCCCGAGAATCGAGAGGGACATTGTCATGGGCTTGTTTGTGAAAGATACGAGAAAGATATTGGAAAGGAAACTTGTAGGGATACCACAGTTCCCCTTTAATATGAAAATCCTTATACTTATTTCCAAAAAACTGACGGATTGCAGCACAGAGAACCTGTCCGACCTTTACAGTAAATCACATGGGTGCTCTAAGGTTTGGGACATACAGGTCGAGATGTAAACCTGGACCCAACCCCTGCGGTGATATTTCAGGATGGGTAGAGTTTTGCAGATGCACCTTCTCCCTTTTCTTGTGAGTCTTAGTGGGAGTCGACCTATATATAGGACTGATGGGACACCCGGTCCCATCCTCACCTAGAGATGTTTTTCCTGCCCATAATCACTGAAGTCTCTCACTGCTTCTGCTGTAGAACCGCATCTCCCAGCATGATCTGCAAGCATTTCAAAAGAAAGAGCAGCTAAACAGAGCGGTTTAGAACCAACGCTCCATTGTAACTCCCATTCGCTATAGACGGAAATTCAAAAAACTCATTATTAGGGGCTCGGAGCGTCTAATTATTCATTGGGGATTTTCGTCATTATTTTCGCCTTTCCTGACTCGGAGATCTTATTGTGCAGCGCTGAGGCTGAGTTTGATGATATATTAATTAACTCAGACTGGAGCCTTTGTGTCAGACAAAATCATAATAATACATTTAGCGTTCCATTGGGCTTGGAGGTACTAAAGAGTCATCAATTGTGCCACACAAATAGACATGCTGATGTTAAAATGCTTTGTTCAATTTCGTTATTTTGTAAATACTGGAAAAAATATAAAAACGAAAGGCAAAATTCCTGTTAGCTTGGAACTTTTCATTAACAGGTCCAGTCTCAAATCCAGAGCCAATGAAACCCAATAAAGACCAACATGGACTAATATATCGGCCAGACGCTTCTTCTTCATTGTACAGTCAAACTCCAATAAAAATGGGCAAAACTAACCAATTGTAGGGAAGTGAAAGCGTTAAATGTCAATGGAAATAAAGAAAACATCAGAAAGTTACAGGCAAAAACAGGTTTTACCAAACATTCAAACTAAACCAGTCCGAGCAATCAGGTGTAAGGATATTCAGTAACCTAATGGACCTTAAACCAATCATACTATTAGAGGTTCAGTAGAACCTAACCACCTTGAAGCCAATCAAAGTATGCCATTTCGAAGATCCCCTAATCATTCTGCACGACATATCCAGCAGCCTATTCACCAGTCATCCTCCCCCCCCATATACAGGATAGGCATTACAGTATAATAAAACCCCCCACCAGGTATAACATAAAGATATTACAGATATATACAGTGGTATTGTTATAAAGTCTACACAGTGGTAAAATTAACAGTAATTACAGTATATACATTGGTATGTTAAAGGAATTAGAGTCTACAACAGTGGGAAACATGAAAGTAATTAACAGTATATACAGTGGTATTGTTATAGAGTCTACCACAGTGGGAACATTAAAGTAATGACAGTATATACAGTGGTATTCTTAAGTGATTTAAGTAACTATATACAGGTGGTAACATTAAAGTTATTTACAGTATATACAGATGGTTGGTTTAAAGGAATTTGAGTATGGACAGTAGGAACAGTAAAGTATTACAGTATTACCGTGATTTGTTAAGGATGTGTATTATACTGTGGTAATATTAAAGTATTAAGTATACATGGTATTGTTAAAGGAATAGTATAGTATATACAGTGCGCGGTAACATTAAAGTTATTACAGTATATTTACATGGTTATTGTTAAGGAATTGAGGTATATTTACAGTAGTAACATAAGTTATTACCAGTTATTATACAGTGATATTGTAAAGGATAGAGTATATTTACAGTGGTTAACAGAAGTTATTACAGTATACAGTGATATTGTTAAAGGAATTAGAGGAGGATAACATGGAAACAATTAAAGTTCCCGTATATTACAGTGTAAAGTGGATATTGTTAAAGGAATTAGTGTATATGACAGTGGTAAATTAAAGTATTACAGATATAGTGGTATGTTAAGGAATTAGAATTATATATAGTGGGTATGGTAACATTTAAAGTTATTACAGTATATACAGTCGGTAATTGTTAAAGTGAATTTGTAGATACAGTGGGTAACATTAAAGTATTACAGTATATAACAGTGGGTATTGTTGAAAGAATTTGTGTAATACAGTGGGTAACATTAAAGTTATTACAGATATACAGTGGGATTGTTTAAAGGAATTTGTGTAATAGACAGTGGTAACATTAAAGGTATTACAGAATACAGTGGTATTGTTAAAGGAATTTGTTATATACAGTGGTAACATTGAAATTATACAGTATATACAGTGGTATTGTTAAAGGAAATTAGTGTAAAATTATAGTGGTAAAAATTAAAGTTATATGCAGGAAATGTGTGGTAACATTAAAGACAATCATTTACAATGGTCAAACTGCATTTAAAGAAAGGACAATGTCATGGCTTTGTGGTGGCCTTGTGCACTTTGTGTTAATTGAGAGCGAGCACAAAGCTCATTCACCGGATGGTCTATAGATATGAGGTGCCTTACTGTATTGCCTACCTTGGGGTCTCTGAGCATCTAAAAGATGCTTTACCAATTATCTCTATATTTCTCATAATAAAGCCATTATACCCCCATCCCCCACAACTTTATATTTTATAGTTGCTATCAGGCATTGGAAAAAAAACAATATCCTTTTTCCTCTCTAAAACAATGGTCTTGAATGAAAGAATGGGTCTTTTTATTCATCCTTTTTCATAGAGGACAATGTGTTATTAACCTCTTAGCAGTCTGATCTCTCTGAAATAAGAGCAACATCAGCTTACAGCCAATAACTCATTCTGCGGCTGTTCCTTTATTAGAAAGGTCGAGCTGCGTTTGCGGAGGTACGGTATCGGTAATCTTTGTCCTGTGAAGCAGCCTCAGCTCGGTAAACATAATGATTGGATTCCAGCTGATAGATGGTGGGGGGGGGGGAAACCCAGCAGGTGTCTCTGCCAGCGTTTTAACTGGAACATAAGCTTTATATATGGAATGGGTGAAGCAAAGAATCGAGGACAATTTGATAAGACTCCACTTTTATTCATCCTCCCTGAGAGTCTACATCACTGGGTTCCCTGATGTCTAATGTCACTGGGTTTGGAATTATCCAAAACCTGTTTGATGTTCTCCTGCTCTTGAAGTCTCTTCTAGTAGATCAAACATTCGGTTGCATGGACAAAAACATTCCCTCTAATTGTCCAGATTGTCTTGACCTTCTACAGTTTCCATTAGTTCTTCCACCGACAACTTTTATGGTGTATTGATATAAATTAAATCTAACACTGGCAAAATCCTTAATTTTCTAGAGAATCTATAATGATAGCTCTCAATATTATAGAAACCCAGGAAGTCAAGTCTGCTAGACTATACGTGTGGGGTCCAGGCATGTTCAGACCTTGAACCATGTAATACCATATTATCTGAATGGAAATGTGTACGGTGGGTCTATATTCCATATGGACAGGGAGAAAGAGAATGTCTCATTTACACATTTATTTCAGCAGGATTCCCACTGATATTGAATTAATTGTAGACTGCTCGGAATTTTTGAGTCATCTCTTCTTGACTCTCTATTCATCTAAGTCTAAAGTGATCTAATGCATCTTCTTACCTGTCCTCCTTCATTACTGTCTTAAGCCGGAGGACATCTTACAACGCCATGCAATCTCCACATACAATCTATTCAGTATGGCCTAATCCAATCTTACCACTGAGGCCTTCCACAATCTTTTAATCCGTATTAATTCTAATCTGGCCACGCAGTGCTTTCCACCTTCCCCAATCTAGAAATGTTCTAATTTAAACCCAAGATTCCATATGATTGTATGGACAAATCAAACTTTTACGAATCAATCTCAATGTAATTTTTTGTTTTTACATTTGCACAACAATCTCATCCTTATTGTACACAGAACTAAAAAAATATCTCAGATATTTCAGCTATTTGAAATAAAAATTTGCCCTATAAAATCATTGTCAACCTGACGCTCAGCCCCGTTCTGTCCAGTTTCTTCACTGAAGAGAGGAGACGCTAAGGGACAGATCCGAGGAGGTGTCCGTTTTACATAACAGTAAATAGTTACGCAATGTAAGAATGTGACAAGGACAGGGACATAAGTGACAGGTAGAGGAATAAAAGGTTTGCAGTACCGATATGAGAAAATCCCATGGAAACATTGCACTAGATCTTGATACCAAGAGATCCTTAATTCTGCAATTGACTGTAGTGAAAGGAAAAAAAAGTATAAAGAAAGTCCAGCCCATATATCCTTTCAGTTACTATAGATGGAATATCAGTGATTTACTTTTTCTCTTGCGTTACTAATAAAAGGAAACTATATTAGGGTTGCTGGTGAAGGTTCTCATTTCATCCAGGCATGGGATATCTTACTCATTCATTCATCAGGTCATGGAATCTGAATATTCCTCCATCCAGGTCACGGGGGTATATCTGTAAATTCATACACCAGGTCATGGTATATCTGTTAATTTTCATTCACCTCCAGGTCTGGTGATATCTGTTTAATATTATTCATCCAGGTCAGGGTATATCTTAAGATTCATTCATCCTGGTTAACGGTATATCGTACTATTCATTCCATCCAGTCACGGTATATCTGTAATTTTCACATGTATCCAGGTAATGGTATATACTGTAATTATTATCCATTCAGGTCATGTCATATCTGTAATATTCATTCATCAGGTCATGATATTTACTGTAATATTCATCATCCAGGTCAGGGTATTCTGTAATATTCATTCTCCAGGTCACGGGAATCTGTATTATTTCATTATCCAGTCATGGTTATATCTGTAATATTCATTTCATCCAGTCACGGTCTATCTGTAATATTCATTATCCAGGTCATGGTATATCGTAATAGTCATATCCCGCGTCATGGTATATCTGTAATATTCATCATCCAGTCATGGTATATCTGTAATTATTATCCATCCAGGTAATGGATATCTGTAATAATTAGATTCATCCAGTCATGGCATATCTGTTAAATTTGAATTCATCCAGGTCATGGCAATCTGTAATATTTCATTCATCCAGGTATGTATATCTGTAATATTCATTCAGCCAGGTCATGGTATATCTGTAATATTACATTCATCCAGTACATGGTATAGATCTGTAATATTCATCATCCAGGTCATGGTATATCGGTAATATTCATCCATCAAGGTCACTGGTATATCTGTAATATTATTCATCAGGTCACGATTCGTAATATTCATTCATCAGGTCACGTAGACGTATATCTCAGTAGGTATATTTATCATTCATCTCAGGTCATGGTTCTGTGAATTATTCATTCATCACAGGTCATCGGTCTATCTGGTAATATTCTATATCCAGGTCATGTAGATCTGTAATATCATCCACCAGGTCATGGGATATCTTGTAAGATTCATTCATCCAGGTAATGGTATTATATTTGTAATATGCATTCACCAGGTCATGGTATATCTAATATTCATTCATCAGGTCATGGTATATCTGTTACTATCATCCTCTCCAGGTATGTTATATCTGTAATACTCATTCATTCCAGGTCATGGTATATCTTTTGTATTCAATAGATCAACTGGACTTGACGTGAGTTCTCGAAATTCAAGAACAAATTAACTACAGTTGATTCTAATGAATACACAGATATATTAGGGGTTTCTAACAATAAAATAAGGTGTCAATATAAAGACTCTTCAAGAGAGTTTACCCCTACACAAAAACTTCTAGGAGGTTATAGAAAGAATAAAATAATGTAGTATACAGGACAATCAATTTGTGGTACCTCATTGGTGGTTTATCAACCCATCCTAAACTGAAACAATATCAGCCAATCTAATAGCAGACTTATTATTATATCATGATTATCTAAATAGTATTGTAATGACAATCAAACAAAAATCAAGCTACAGAATCGATTCTTAGATTTCTTTTTACTAGTATTACTGCGTGAGTGCACAATCTGGGTAGTACACACATAATAGTTTACATTACTCTTTATGTGTATTAAAAAGGAAACGTCAATGACAAACAAAAGCCAAAAACAAATTTAAGGCTGGCCATCATATTAATGAAACAAAAAACCTACACCTTTAATGAATATGATAATAACTATGGTAGTTTAAATTTGCCCTTAAAAGTCTGGCCCTCCTCCCAATGCAGTCTTCCTCGGTAGATGTTTGTGAGATGTACATGAGTATCGCACTAAAGTTGACACTTCAAAAACTTTCAGCTAATTTAAGGATTCTGGTATTGAAGTTGACATTTGAGTATAAAGATTATTTTACCGGACAGAAACAGCATTATGGACCCCGCTGCTAATTAATTGACTCTAGGGATTCTCATATTTATCTCTTGTAGAGCAATAAAAAAAAGAAGAAGAAACAGACTTTAATGTTCTCTGTGACGATGTAAGAGTAATGTAACATTTAATGCGACTCTTATCTATTTTAATGTATTTTCCTTATTTTGCCCATATAATAATTTCCCACAGGCGCACACACAATTTTATTGACTTCGAGTTAGAATATTTTATGTCTCTTGTATTATAATACGGTTCTTGTGGTTGTAGTGTAGTTAAAACAGCGTGAGTGCAGGATCCAAGCCAAATAATAAAATAAAGATTTCTTAGAGATCCAACATCAGTAGACAGTGGAGATGTAATGTGGGTTCTAATAGATCCCAATTTCGAATCGAAATCCAAGGGTTTCGAAGTTCCAATGAAAATTTTCGGGAACTCGCGGGGGATTTACGAAAAACCCGGGAATTTTCGGTGTTTCGATTTTAACGAAAAATTCGATACTTATCTGAGATCGACACAAAAAAAAAGAGATAGATCTGAATCGAAAGTAGATGATTATCAAAAATGAAAATTAGTAGAAAAAGTTGGAAAATATCGCGTAACCCTCGAATAGTGGCGTTTCGATTTTCGGAACCCTCGAATCTGTACAAGCCGAGTTTGGGAACCTTCGAATTTGTAATATCGGTAACCCTCGAAAGTAGGTTTTCGATTTTGGTAACCCTCGAATGTACAAAGCTGATTTCGGTAACCTTCGAATTTTGTCAATATTAGGTAACCCTCAAAAGTAGAGTCGATTTCGGTTAACCCTGAATGTACAAGCCAATTTCGGTGGTAACCCTCGAATTTGTAAATATCAGTAACTCCTCAAACATAGCATTCAATTTTGGGTAACCGTCGAAATAGATGAAGAGAGAAGCTCGAAAACAGCCCGACGCCGATTGGAGGAAAGATAGTTTTTAAGAGTTTTTGGTTCTGATTTACGGGTCCCCAGACCATTCCCCCAGGTTTTTTTAGTATAGTATTATGAGGTGATAAGAATACGTCCATTCCAGTTCAACCATCTAGCCAATATCCTCATTTCCTGCCTAACTGGATCCAGAGGAAGGCAAAAAAACCCACAAAATTTATGAAGGGGGGAAAAAAAAAATTCCTTCCGACTCCAGGAAGGGTCCCTGTGTTATTTACAGTAACCTGCTATACTATTTCATCCTTTAAAAATCGATAGAAACTTTAGAATTTGTTTTCTCCCATAGAATTCATGGGTCGTTTTCGAATCTTCGAATTTTACAGTAATTCGAAAAATCGCAACAGGAAAAAAATTCAGCAGTTTCGACATTCTAGTAGACAGTATCTTGGCATGTTTCAGTTTACATCAGGGATATGCAGTGGGAGCCACTATCGGCTCCCTGGCGACGATGCACTGCGATTAATATACACTTAATGGCTCCCGCTGCATTGCGATGGTGTGAAACTTTTGCGGTCTGCAAGTACCACGTCCACCAGAGGCTAATAGTACATTACGATCTTGTGGCTTAAACCAACCGAATCAAAATTAATTCAGGAAATGATGAAATCCGGATTTTGTTACATTTATAGTTAGGACTAATGTATAAAATCAATATTTCATATGTTAATTATGTAGAAAATGTAACCATTGTTACAGCAGTGTCCCTAGGGATTTAGGATTTTAAATAATCTGGCAACCCGTGCAATAGTCAAAAACCGAACATATAAAGTATTACACAAGAAGGTAAGTTTTTTAATTGCGGGTTTTACCACTCAAGGGAATTGCAGCATTGACTGGCCACTTGCTCCGCCTCTCCACACTCTGCCCTGGGCTTCTTGCTTGTGCCTCCGATGGCTGCAGCCTGCAGATCCTTTGGCTTTTGCTAAGAGCCTGGGTCGGTGGTACCGTCCGCCGTTAAAAAAAACAAGCCGCGTTGGAAATAGCCATGAAGGAGTTAGAAAGAGGGACGCTTTGTATTTCAGGAGAGGGGAATCTTTAGTATCTCATAAAAATATTGCCAATTTTACAGATGTCACAGCTTCTGATTCCTAAACAAACGGCCAAATTGTCTTTGGAATGACTAAATTAAGAATTTTATTGCTTAAGTTTCGTGCTGCCAAAGGGGTGGAACGGGGTACAATAAAGGGGAATTGGGCGCAGGCAAAGGAAATCCAATTAAATATAAATTTTACCCATCCATATTTAAATGTAAAAAGATAGAGGTAGGCAAAACCAGGACAGCCCACAATTGACAATCTCTTCCAGCACTTTAGGGTTAGATAGATCCTGTGCGCAAGGGATTTTGAGATTTGTGTTTAGAGCACCAGCGTGTGTGCTTTGGATTATCCCAGAGGCAAAAACAATTAAAGTAAATTTAGAAAAAAAACTAACAAGAGGAATATAAAAGTGCAAGTCTTTTATCCTATATACTAAAATGACCAGGCGTAAAGGACGTGAATCAGAGACCACGTCTTTAAACCTCCTCCACTCCACAGTGGGATAGGAGGATGATAACGCGGGGGAGGGAGAAAAGAGAAGGAGGTTTGCCTAGTATATATAGTTCAATTAGAGGACCCTTTGAGGTGGGTAATAAGGCAATGATACACTTAGCAGCAAATTCCCGCAAACTTGTAACAAAATGCCCAGGCCCGATATTTTGCGAAATGATTTACGGCCATTAATGTCAAATAGCAAAACGGGATCCGGCTGGAAACTGGTGGGAAGGTTAGACGGTGAGAGCAACGGGCTGCACCAGGTCAGGTTTGGCCAGAAAAAAAGACTATTAGATAAAGGAGATCCAGCAACCTAAACTTACCAAATTGTATTAGAATTTTTTGGGCTTTAAGAAGAAAATCTGTTAAAAACTTGAGGGCCCCCACCGCTGAATCCTGATTTTTCCATGGACAAGAGATATTGCACTAGGGGGAGGAGCAAGGTATCCAAATGACATGTTTGGAAATAACTAGAAAAGTCCATTATGTGCTGGAAGTTTCTGGGGAACTATATATATAATTTGTAACGAACACGGTATGTCGGATCACTATTGTGATTAATAGTGCAAGATTTGCGGATTTACTTGCGCTTTGCAAATCCGCCATGCGTCAATTTGTCGATTTCCGTCCAAAGAACACTCCGTGCCTCGGGAACACTTGGTTATTCTAAGTTTTTATAGAACAAGCAAAAATGGCTTTAGAAATGTGCGGTATATTACCCAAGCTTTAATGGTCCTATTTGGGAGGTACAGGATCTACTCTGCTATCTGTTCTTCAGCCTAAAAATCCCGGCAGCCATTAGACGGACGGAGTAAACGGGGCGCTAGTATTCAGAACAGGGCGCGAGAGCGAGAAACCAACGAGTGATTAAAGCAAATTTATGAGGCAAGAGGAGGCCGAAAAAAGGGGGGGAGGAGAGACTCGACAGTGGACACCACTGTTTTTGTTTATTTTTAATCAAAGGACAAATAAAATATGTTTGATTTTCGCCCTAACGGAGAAACCCCCTGTAACTAATTTTGATTGTAAATTCTCTACCGCCTCTCCATTAGGAAATCAGAATTATGTTATCTGTAAACTATATAAATGGCATTTACTCAAACAACATAGAGAGAAGAATGAGAATTCTGGGTAATTAAGTCATGGTACTCAGAAGACTATCATTCTATGTGCACACTTATAAAGATTATGTGCAAATTATTCAAGGGAAAACGCCAAACTAAAAACAGATCCTTGATACATCTTCTGATTGATTAGCTATAGTGTGAATAATCTTATTCCTACCAGATGTTCCTTAAGAAAAATTCCCAACATACGTACCTTCTATAGAGGGGTTGCTGAACCTATAGGTTGCATCTTCAGGAAGTGGAAAGTTTGGAATTCCTAAACCCCAAGTAGTTGTTTCCAATCTACTCAACAAAAGCCTTTCCTACCTCGTGTTTCTCCCAGACCTAAGGCTTGATCTCATAAGTATTTTCCCCTTTCAACTACCAGGGTTATGTTGAAAAATCAAAATGATGGAATGCTGTCTGAACAATTCTAGGAGCCATCTTGATGGAAAGAGGGTTAACTGAAATTTAGTCATTTGCGACACAGATTGTAATTTTTATTATGTTCGTTTCACTTTCAGATAATATAAAAGAGATGTCAAAGGCAATGTTGCTCACGTCTTCCGGCCAGCAGGGTCAGAGGGTGTTCAGAGGTGAACTTTAGAATATTTTAGGATTAAATTCCGTCAGTGATAAACAGTTGTCCTTGGGGAATTTTCGGAACAAAGGGAATGTGATGGTTTTGTCCATTTTTTTTTTTGCTCAGAGGTAAAGCTCAACTAGAGATGTCTCCGAACTTCGCAAAAATCCGGGTCCACTCTGAGGAGATCCGCGTAATTTTCGAAAAAAAACCGAAATCCGCGAGCGGACCCATATTAAAATTAAAAAACTGAAAAATTTGAAATCCCGGTTTGGAAGTTCGGAGGCGGAAAATCCGGAAAAAATCTGCCTACTATAAAAATGCTGCTAAAGTTACCACCTGCCATAATGTGGTAATGTGTGAAACCGTACTGTGGGGTATAATGATGTATATGTTATTCCTGTACTGGGGGGTTATAATGCGGTAATGGAAGTGGATACCTGTACTGTGGGGTATAATGCTGGTAATGTGTATACCTGTACTGTGTGTAGGTAATGTGTATACCTGTACTGTGTGTAGGTAATGTGTATACCTGTACTGTGGGGTATAATGCTGGTAATGTGTAGACCTGTACTGTGGGGTATAATGCTGGTAATGTTTATACCTGTACTGTGGGGTAATAATGCTGGTAATGTTATACCTGTACTGTGGGTATAATGCTGGTAATGTGTATACCTGTATGCTGTGGGGTATAATGCTGGTAATGTGTATACCTGTACTGTGGGGTATATGCTGGTAATGTGTATACCTGTACTGTGTGTAGGTAATGTGTATACCTGTACTGTGGGGTATAATGCTGGTAATGTGTATACCTGTACTGTGGGGTATAATGCTGGTAATGTGTATACCTGTACTGTGGGGTATAATGCTTGGTAATGTGTATACTTGTACTGTGGGGTATAATGCTGGTAATGTGTATACCTGTACTGTGGGGTTAATGCTGGTAATGTTCTCTTGTACTGTGGGTAAATGCTGGTAATTTGTATACTTGTACGTGGGGTATAATGCTGGTAATGTGTATCTTGTACTGTGGGTATAATGGGGTAATGTGTTACTGTACTGTGGGGTATAATGCTGGTAATGTGTATACCTGTACTGTGGGGTATAATGCTGTATGTGTATACCTGTACTTGGGGTATAATGCGGTAATGTGTATACCTGTACTGTGGGGATAATGGGCTGGTAATGTGTATACCTGTACTGTGGGGTATAATGCTGGTAATGTGTATACCTGTTCTGTGGGGTATAATGCTGGTAATGTGTATACCTGTACTGTGGGGTATAATGCTGGTAATGTGTATACCTGTACTGTGGGGTATAATGCTGGTAATGTGTATACCTGTACTGTGGGGTATAATGCTGGTATGTGTATACCTGTACTGTGGGGTATAATGCTGGTATGTGTATACCTTACTGGGGATACGTATGTGTACCTGTCTGTGGGGTATATGCTGGTAATGTGTATACCTGTACTGTGGGTATAATGCGGGTAATGTGTATACCTGTACTGTGGGTGTATAATGCTGGTAATGTGTATACCGTTACTGTGGGGTATATGCTGGAATGTGTATACCTGTACGTGGGGTATAATCTGGTATGTGTGATACCTGTACTGTGGGTATAATGCTGGTAATGTGTATACCTGTACTGTGGGGTTATGATAATGCTGGTATGTGTATACCTGTACTGTGGGGTATAATGCTGGTAATGTGTATACCTGTACTGTGGGGTTAATGCGGGTAATGTGTATACCTGTACTGTGGGGTATAATGCTGGTAATGTGTATACCTGTAGTCTGGGGGTATAATGCTGGTAAATGTGTATACTTGTACTGTGGGGTATAATGCTGGTAATGTGTATACCTGTACTGTGGGTTATAATGCTGGTAATGTGTATACCTGTACTGTGGGGTATAATGCTGGTAATGTGTATACCTGTACTGTGGGGTATAATGCTGGTAATGTGTATACCTGTACTGTGGGGTATAATGCTGGTAATGTGTAATACCTGTACTGTGGGGTATAATGCGGTATGTGTATACCTGTACTGTGGGGTATAATGCTGGTAATGTGTATACCTGTACTGTGGGGTATAATGCTGGTAATGTGTATACCTGTACTGTGGGGTATAATGCTGGTAATGTGTATACTTGTACTGTGGGGTATAATGCTGTGTAATAATGTGTTATACCTGTACTGTGGGTTATAATCTGGTAATGTGTATACCTTCGTTGTGGGGTTCTAAATGCTGGTAATGTGTATACCTGTACTGTGGGGTATAAATGCGGGTATGTGTATACCTGTACTGTGGGGCTGGGGTAATAATGCTGGAATGTGTATACCTTTACTGTGGGGTATAATGCAGGTAATGTGCTATACCTGTACTGTGGGGTATAATGCTGGTAAGTGTATACCTGTACTGTGGGGTATAATGCAGGTAATGTGTATACCTGTACTGTGGGGTATAAGCGGTAATGTGTATACCTGTACTGTGGGGTATAATGGGTATGGCATGTATACCTGTACTGTGGGGTATAATGGCGGTAATGTTGTATCTGTACTGTGGGGTAATGCTGGTAATGTGTATAACTGTACTGTGTGGTATAATGCTGGTATTGTATACCTGTACTGGTGGGGTATAATGCTGGTAGTGTATAACCTGTACTGTGTGTCGGTATGTGTATCTGTACTGGGTAGTGTAGGTATGTGTATACCTGTACTGTGGGGTATAATGCTGGTAATGTGTTACCTGTCTGTTGGGTATATGCTGGTAATGTGTAACCTGTACTGTGGGGTATAATGGGTTGTGTATACCGTACTGTGGGTATAATGTGTATGTGAATCCTGTACTGTGTGTGGGTAATGTGTATACCTGTACGTGTGTAGGTAATGTGTATACCTGTACTGTGTGTGGTAATGTGTATACCTGTAACTGTGTAGGGTAATGTTAATACCTGTACTGTGTGTAGGTAATGTGTATACCTATGGTTTAGGTATGTGTATACCTCTGTGGGGTAAAATAGCGGTAATGTGTATACCTTACTGTTGTAGGTAATTGTATACCTGTACTTGGGGTATAATGCTGGTAATGTGTATACCTGTACTGTGGGGTAAATGTCTGGTAATGTGTATCCTGTCTGTGGGGGTATAATGCTGGTAAGTGTATACCTGTACTGTGGGGTATAATGCGGGTAATGTGTTACCTGTACTGTGGGGGATTAATGCGGGTAATGTGTAATACCTGTACTTGTGGGTATAATGCTGGTATGTTTATACCTGTACTGTGGGTAAATGCTGGTAATGTGTATACTGTACTGTGGGGTATATGCTGGTATTGTTATAATACCGTGTACTGTGGGTTATAATGCTGGTAATGTGTATACCTGTACTGTGGGGTATAATGCTGGTAATGTGTATACCTGTAACTGTGGGGTATAAGCTGGTATGTGTATACTTGTACTGTGGGGTATAATGCTGGGTAATGTGTATACCTGTACTGTGGGGTATAATGCTGGTAATGTGTATACCTGTACTGTGGGGTCTAATTGGTAATGTGTATACCTGTACTGTGGGGTATAATGCTGGTAATGGTTTATACCTGTACTGTGGGGTTAATGCAGGTAATTGTATACCTGTACGTGGGGTATATATGCTGGTAATGTGTATACCTGTACTGTGGGGTAATGCAGGTAATGTGTATACCTGTACTGTGGGGTATAATGCAGTAATGGTATACCTGTACTGTGGGGTATTAATGCTGGTAATGTGTATACCTGTACTGTGGGTATACTGGTAATGGTGTATACCTGTAACTGTGGGGTAATCTGGTATGTGTATACCTGTACTGTGTGAGGTAATGTGTTAATACTGTACTGTGTGTAGGTAAGTGTTACCTGTAGTAGTGGGTATAATGCTGGTAATGTGTATACCTGTACTGTGTGGGTTAATGCTGGTAATGTGTATACCTGACTGTGGGTATAGATGCTGGTAATGTGTATACTGTACGTGGGGTATAATGCTGGTAACTACTGTATGTGTGTAGTAATGTGTATACCTGTACTGTTTGTAGGTAATGTGTATACCGCTGTGTACGTATGGTGTAGGTAATGTGTATACCTGTACTGTGTGTAGGTAATGTGTATACCTGTACTGTGTGTAGGTATGTGTATCCTGTACTGTGGTAGTAATGTGTAAACCGTACTGGGTGATAATGTAGTATACCGTACTGTGTGTAGGTAATGTGGTATACCTGTACGTGTGGTGTAGGTAATGTGTTACCTGTACTGTGTGTAGGTAATGTGTATACCTGTACTGTGTGTGGTAATAGTGTATACCTGATCTGTGTGTAGGTAATGTGTATACCTGTACTGTGTGTAGGTAATGTTTATACCTGTACTGTGTGTGGTAATGTTTGTGACCTGTACTGTGTGGTAGGAAGGTTACCTACCTGTAACTGTGTGTACGTAATGTGTTATACCTGTAAGCCTGTCTGTGTGTCGGTAATGTGTATACCTGTACTGTGTGTAGGTAATGTGTATACCTGTACTGTGTGTAGGTAATGTGTATACCTGTACTGTGTGTAGGTAATGTGTAGACCTGTCCTGTGTGTAGGTAATGTGTAGACCTGTACTGTGTGTAGGTAATGTGTAGACCTGTACTGTGTGTAGGTAATGTGTATACCTGTACTGTGGGGTATACTGAATGATTTGTGATTCCTGGTGATTTACAGGTTTAATTTGGGGTTCTCAGCCCCGCTCTGTGTCTGTTTTGTGACTGGCTGTTTAGAAAAAAGTAAAGGACGAAAGAAAATCTTTAAAAGGAGAATCGAGCCCTTGGAAATCTTTGCGCACAGCGATCAACCCTTAAATAATTGACCCAGCTGCTCGATTTCCGTCTGTTTGTAGCCCTCAAGCTGAGAGGGTGAAGGGCGACCCAGGCACATCTGCCCATTAACGCCAGGTGTTCAGAACATGCTGTGCGCTACAACCAAAGGGTTTTTATTTTATTTCTTTACTAAATATTTCTTTGTGCCATTTCATTCATTTATTGAGCGATACACTTGGCCTTAAATATTCCATTTCCTATATAAACCTCTATTAATACCCAAACGTTGTTGCACATCTGGAGCCACAGACAGTAAAGGAACAGTAAAGTTTAAATATATTTTCAGATAGACGAAGGGTGTTAAGTCATCTGACTAAAATCCAAGGCAAGACAGGAATTGAACTAAAATAGTTTTATTTTCCCCCATCTGTTTCTACTTGACCATTGCAGTGCAGCCAGCGTCGGAGATCAGCAAAATATCCCCAAAACCACAAAGCCAATATATATTATATCTATGTGCATTTTACCTTCACTGATTTGGTTATACCATGTGACCTTCTCTCCCATGTACAATGCTAGTCATGCACATCATTGTCTACATGCAAATATTCGTAACATGCGGCAAAGGGAGCATCACATTCCCAGCGTTCACAGTTTATTTCCGCATACAGCTTTCTTTTCCCTGAAAATTATACGCTTGGGTAGAACCATGCACAGAAGATGCAGTAAAATCTGTAGTTTAGTTTACAGGATATTTGTAACTTAGCTATGCCATCACTTATAATTGGTGTTTAGCTATGTCATCAGTTATAATTGGTGTTTAGCTATGTCATCAGTTATAATTGGTGTTTAGCTATGTCATCAATTATAATGTGTATTTAGCTATGTCATCAGTTACCAATTAGACGTATAATATCTCTATATTTTTTACACAAGTTTTTTTTTGATTATGTAACGATATATCTCTATATCTTTGAAATATACGCCCTGGACATCTGATTCTGTATCCTCTAGAAATTGCACTATTCCTGTACATATATCTCTATATTTCCACTTATGTTATACGATGATATTTCCCTATATGTATATATCTCTGATATTTCCACATACTGTTCTATACGTCTCTAATTTCAACTACTACTGTCTATATCTCTACATTTCACCACTATACTGTATATCTAATGCAATTCACTACACTGTACATATCTAGCACAGTTGGCACTATAGTCGTATTAATCTGCTATATTGTCACCCAGTACATGATCATCATTCTCTTAATTTGCACCTCAATACTTTCCTTTACTACCTCACTTGATCTCTATGTGGCACTATACGGTACTATGAGTAGAGGCTATATTTCCACTCAATGCATAATCTCTAATTTGCACTATACTACCTTATATATCTCTCTCATTTTGCACCTAGTACTGCCTCTATACTCTCCTATATCTCCACTAAAAGGTATAATCTATATTCACTAAATTGTATATATCTCTATATTTTCACTAAAACTGTATATATTCTTATTTCACTACATGTATAGATCTCTATTTGCACTAAAACTGTATTATATCTCTATATTTGCACTTTATTCACTGTGATATATCTCTATATTTCCACTAAACTGTATATATCTCTATATTGTTGCCACCCTGTATCTATATCCTATATTTGTACTATACTGTGTATATCTCCATAGTTGCACTATACTGATATTCTCTCTATATTTGCCACTATACTGTATATAGCTATATAGTTTATAACTACACTGTATATATTCAGTCTATATCTCCACTATCCTTGTATATCTCCTATATTGAATATACTGTTATTGACATCTCCATGTGCTCACTATACTGTAGATATCTTATATTCTTGCACTATACTGTATATATCTCTATATTTGCATATACTGTATATATTCTATATTTGCACGATAATGTATATATCTCTATATTTGCACTTACTGTATAGCCTCTCCTTATATTGTGACACAGATAATCGTATATATTCTATATTGTAACGCGATACTTGTGTGTATTCTCTATATTTGACTATACTGTACTATATGTCTTCTATCTTTGAACATTACGTACATAGCTCATGTTTGCTCATACTGTACGTACAGTCTCTCCATATGTTCACTATTACTTACATAGCTCCATGTGCTCATCCTACTGTACGTACCCAGTATCTCCATATTTGTCACCTAGACTTGTACAAAGCTCCCTGTTTGCTCTCATACGGTAAGTTAAACAGTATCTCCCATATTTTCCACTATACGTTTATTAGTCCATGTTTTCGCTTTTCTATACTGTCGTACGTATCTCCAGACTTTTTCCCTATACGTACATAGCTCCATGTTGCTCTATACGTACGTACAGTATCTACAATATTTTCACTATACTGGACATAGGCTTCCAGTTTGCTCTATTGACTGTACGTACAGTTATCTCCATATTTTCACTATACTGTACATAAGCTCCATGTTGCTCTATAACTGTTACGGACAGTATCTCCATCTTTTCACTATACTGTACATAGCTCCATGTTGTCTATACTGTACGTACAGTATATCCAATTTTCAATATACTGTAAATAGCTCCATGTGTGCTCTAGACTGTAAGTGCAGCAATCTCCATATTTCACTATACTGTACATAGCTCCATATTGCTCTATTATCTACTGCTACAGTATCTCATTTTTCACTATTGATGTACATAGTCCATGTTTGCTCTATACTGACGTGGTACAGTATCTCCATATTTTCAATATAATGTACTAGCTCCATGTTTGCTTATACTGTACGTACCAGATCTCCATATTTCCTATAATGTAAATGCTCCTGTTTGCCGTATACTGTACCATAGCTCCTGGGCTCTAACGTAAGTACAGGTACTGCCATATTTTCATATTACTGTACATAGCTCCATGTTTTCCTAGACTGTAGTACAGTATTCCATTTCACTATACTGTAAATTTCTCATGGTTGCAATATACCTGTACTCATAGGCTCCATGTTTGCTCTATAGCTGTCGTGACAGTATCTCCCATATTTTTCCTCCCCACCCCCCCCCCCCCCCCTACTGTACCATTGCTCCATGTTGGCTCATTACGTACGTGCAGATCTTCCCTATTTTCATATTACTGTACATAGCTCCATGTTGTTCTATACTGTACGTGCAGCATCTCCATATTTTACTATAAGTAACATAGCTCCATGTTTGTTCTATACTGTAGTGCAGCTCTCCATATTTTCAATAATGTACATAGATCCATGTTTGCTCTTTACTGGACGTGCAGCCATCTCCATATTTTAACATACTTACTGTTACCTAGCTCCAGGTTGGGATCTATTTGTTTTTTTTTTAACCCGTACGTGCAGCATCTCCATATTTTCACATTTTACTGTACATAATCCATGTTGTTCTATTACTGTACGTACAATTCCAATTTTTTTCCACCCCCCCCCCCAACCTTTTTTTATAATGTAAATAGCTACATGTTGTACTATTACTGTAGTGCAGCAGCTCCCAGTTCCACTATACGTACATAGCTCCATGTTTCGCTCTATATGTCGTGCAGCATCTCCATATTTTCACTATGGACATGTAAATAGCTCCATGTTGACTCTCTTACGTACGTAAGTATCTTCCATATTTTCAATATACTGTACATAGCTCAATATTTGCTCCTATACTCTACGTACAGTATCTCCATATTTTCAACTATACTGTACATAGCTCAATGTTTGATCTATACTGTACGTACAGTATCTCCATATTTTCACTATACTGTACTAGCGACTCCAGTTTGCTCTATACTGTAGTACAGTATATCATATTTTCACTATTATGTACCTTGACTCCAGTTTGACTATACTGTACAAGCTCCATGTTCTGCTCTATAATGTACGTACAGTATCTCAATATTTTCCACTATTAATGGAACATAGCTCCATGTTTTTCTCTATTACTGTACGTACAGTATCTCCATATTTTCAACTATACTGTACATAGCTCAATGTTTTTTGCTCTATTTATGTACGTACAGTATCTACAATTTTCCACTATACTGTACATAGCTCCATGTGCTCTATATGTAAGTACAGTATCTCCCATATTTGAACGATACGGTACATAGATCCATGTTTTGCTTCTATATGTACGTACAGTATCTCATATTTTCATATACTGTTACATTGCTCCATGTTTGCTCTATATGTACGTACAGTATTGCATATTTTCACTATACTGTACATAGCTCAGTTGTTCTATACGGTACGTGCAGCAATCTCCATATTGTTCACTATACTGTACAGTTCTCCGTTGCTCTATATGTACGTACAGATCTCTATATTTTCATATACTGCTACAGCAGTCATGTTTGCTCTATACTTGTACGTGCAGCATGACTCCATATTTTCCACTATACTGTAATAGCCCATGTTGTTCTATTACTGTACGTTACAGTATCCCATATTTTCACTATACGGTACATAGCACATGTTTGCTCTATAAGGAGTGCAAGCATCTCCGTATTTTCACTATACTTACATCGCTCCATGTTGCTCTAACGTAGGCAGCATACATCATATTGTTTCACTATATGTACATAGCTCCAGTTGTCTATACTGTACGTACAGTATCTCCATATTTTCACTTATGTAAATAGCTCCAGGGTTGCTATATACGGGACGTAGGTTCACATATTTTCACTATACTGTAGCATAGCTCCATGTTGGCTCTATACTGTACGTGCAGGCTTCCTATTTTATATAGTACATAGCTACATGTTTGTCTTATGTACGTACAGTATCTCCATAGTTTCACGATAATGTACATAGCTAACTGTGTGCTATATCTGTAAGGACAGTATATCCATATTTCACTATACTGTACATAGCTCATCGTTTGCTCTATACTGTACGTGAAGCATCTCCCTATTTGGCACTTATACTGTACAAAGCTCCAGTTTGCATCGATACGTACGTACAGTATCTCCATATTTTCACTATACTGGTTACAAGCTCCATGTTTGTTTCTATACGTACGTGCAGCATATTCCATATTTTTCACTATTATGTAAATAGCTCCATGTTTGATCTATACTGTATGTACAGTATCTCATATTGTCACTCTACTGTACATTGCCCATGTTTGCTCTATACGTACGTGCAGGCATCTCCATATTTTCACTTATATGTACATAGCTCCATGTGGGCTCTATACTGTACGTACAGCATCTCCAATTTGCACTATACTGACATAGCTCCATGTTGGCTCTATATGTACGTACAGTATCTCATCTTTTCACTATACTGTACTAGCTCCATGTTGCTCTAACTGGTACGTGCAGCATCTCCATATGAGTCACTATACTGTAATAGCTCCATGTGCTAACTGTACGTACCAGTATCTCCATATTTTCAATATCTGTACATAGCTCCATGTTGCTACATATAAGGTACGGACAGTACTCCATATTTTCACTATTACTGTACTTAGCTCATTGTTTGCTCTATTAGGGACGTACGTCTCTCATATTTTCACTTACTGTACATAGATCCATGTTGCTCTATATGTACGTACATATCTCCAGATTTTCACTATACTGTACATAGCTCCAGTTTGCTCTAGTATGTAAGCAACAAGTATCTCCATATTTAACGATACTGTACATTGCTCATGTGTACTCTAATACTGGACGTGCAGCATCTCCTATTTTCACTATACCTGACATAGCTCCCTATGTTTGCTCTATACTGTACGTACAGTATCTCCATATTTTCACTATACTGTACATAGACTACATGTGTGATCTATTACTTAAGTACAGCATCTTCCATAGGTTTAAATATATGTACATAGCGCCAGTCTTGCTCTCTACTGTACGTTACAGAATCATCCATATTTTCACTATACTGTACATAGCTCCATGTTGGCTCTATACTGTATCGTACAGTATCTGCCATATTTCACTATACTGTACATAAGCTCCAGGTTTGCCTATACTGTACGTACCGATCTCCATATTTTCACGATACTGTACATAGATCATGTTTGCTCTCTACTGTACGTTACATATCTCAATATTTTCATATACTGTACCATAGCTCCATGTATGCTCTAACGGGACGCTACAGTATCTCCATTATTTCCACTATACTGTACATAGCTCATGTTTGTTATACGGTCGTAACATCTTCAATATGTTCACTATACTGGACATAACGCCAGTTGCTCTATACTGTACATACAGTATATCCATATTTTCACTATTACTGTAACATGCCCTCCATGTTTGCTCTATTACTGTACGTACAGTATCTCCACTAGTTTCACGATACTGTACATAGTACATCGTTTGCCTTATACTTGTACGTAACAGTATCTCCATATTTTCACTATACTGTAATAGGCTCCTGTTTGTTCTACTGTACGTACAGTATCTCCAGATTGTCACTTGCTGTTATAGCTCCATGTTTGCTCTATACTGTCAATACGTATCTCCTATTTTACATATACTGTAATAGCTCCATGGTTTGCTCTCTATGTAAGTACAAGTATCGGCCATATTTTCACATACTGTACATCAGCATCCATGTTTGCTCTATTACTGTACGTACAGTATCTCTCATATTTCACTATTATGTAACATAGCTCCAGTTCGCTCTTATGTACGTACAGTATCTCACATATTCCCTATAATGTACATAGCTACATGTTGCTCTATTAACTGTACGTACAGCACTCCATATTTAAGATACTGGAATAGCTCCATGTTTGCTATATACTGTACGTAAAGCGATCTCCATATTTTTAACTATACTGGACAAGTCCATGTTTGCTCTATACTGTCCGACAGCATCTCCATATTTTAACTATACTGTACATAGCTCCATGTTTGCTATATAATGACGTTACGAATCTCCATATTTTCACTATATGTACATACTCCCCTGTTTGACCTCATACTGGACGTACAGTATATCCAATTTTCACTATACTGTAAAATGCTCCCATGTTTGCTCTAGACTGACGTACGATCTCCATATTTTCACTATATGTACATAGCTCAGTGTGCGCTATAATGTACATATCTCCTTTTGCTTTGGGTTACTTCACTGCAGTAATAGCTTTATTTATAGAGCATGTACCGACAAGCTGCACTTCAAAACCACATTGTCTGAATAACTGAAATCCCTTTGACATCAACCATCTCTCCCCTATTCTTGTTCTTAGCAGGGTTATCAAGAAACAAAGATCAGGAGTCTGTAAAGGGATTCGACTCAGACACGCATTGTGTACAATACAGGAAAATAGGAGACACCTAGGAAATTAATAACGCAAAATAAAAATACTTTGTTGGAAGCTAATGAGCTTTGAATGAAGGGAAAAAACAGGTTTCCAATCACTAACCTAAATGATTGAATTATTCGGTGTGACTACTGAGTACTTAACTGCAAAGATATCACTGCAACTGTACAACCTGTTAATGACTGCCAGTAGAGTGAAACCCAACTAGAGAATTAACATATTCTAAGACAGGCTGCTGCATTGCTAAGATAATAATATCCTATAGAGCATTAGTGAGTGTGGCATAATTTTTTGGCAGCAGTAGGCCACTCCCATGCCATATAAAAATAGATTAGAAGGAAAATAAATATCTGTGCACACAAAGCCCTGACTACACCAAAACAATATACAGTAAAATAAAATACAATTATCCGTATTTATTACAATAACCTGTTTATAAACAGACCCGTCTCTTTAAAGATTATCAGGGGATTCAAGAAAAGTTCTTATCGTTTAAAATGGGGCTAATTTGCCCCACAATCAGATCTTATTTAACATTTGAAAGCAAAACATATGATCGGTTGGGGCACAAAATTAGCACCATTCAAACGATAGGACTTTTATGAATAACCCGGTTTGTAAACGAGATTTTTTTTTTGCGTTTTTCTTTACAAAAAATAATAATTCTTATCAAATATCACTGTAAATTTATGTGTAGATCTGCCCCCTATTTCTTTGGATACCAATCTGAAAACATCCTAACATTTCAGATGGCAATCAAGTGCCTTTTATCATAACATTGCAGTGTGCAGTGCGGGGGACATGTGGTAGCTGTGAAAGGCTGGCTATAGTGATTACGGAGGCTATGCTTGACCTTACAGAGGAGTCATGTTCTGATAAAGGGGGCGTCTGTAGGATAGGGAAATCTCGAGGACTTGTGACACAAGCACAGAGAATTGCAGAGCAGTGCATGTCAATGTGGATGGGTCCGCCTTTAATAATAATAAATCATTAGAATCATTATAAAATCAGAGACCGTAAAGAGAAAATCTGTGAAAACTAAGAGGCTGAATTCTGCAACCTGTATAAAAAAAAACCCGCGTTAAACCACAAGGGAGCGAACTTACTCACGGTGATAATTCTTTTATAGAGATACAGGATGTGGGAAAAAATCATTAGCGACTTTGGTTTTCCATTGAGAGCTGAAAATATTGAAGAAAATATCCCTGTAAGAGTATTTATTATTATAACCAAAAAAAAACTGCTGTTGCTTACAGCAGGTTTTATCCAAGACTTCCTGTTCGGTGGGTTAAAGGGATAGGTTTTAAAAGGGATTACAAACCATGAAAACAAAAAATCCCCCCCTCTACGTGCACCTTGTTCCCTAGAAATGAATTCGTAATTATATCTAGCCTCTATACCTTCTATTGTGTTCCGGTTAATGGACTTCAAGCGTGGATTAACTTCATTTCACATTCCTGGGTTTCCTCATC
This sequence comes from Hymenochirus boettgeri, assembly GCA_019447015.1. Lineage (NCBI taxonomy): Eukaryota > Metazoa > Chordata > Amphibia > Anura > Pipidae > Hymenochirus > Hymenochirus boettgeri. The sequence continues at coordinate 410,273,896 of CM033469.1, read as the reverse complement.
ACGGCGCATCTTTTTCTATTATTTAGTCATTAGCCATTAACATGTAACTTATTAATGTGGTTGACACCATTTATTAGACTTATTCTCATTTAATGAATAATTTCCTACATAATGACAATGTGTCATTTTTTGAACTCTCCACTATGGTTGCTGGTGTTGTAGGGAGGTGTATGTGGATTATGAAATGCAATGTGGCTTCAGTCGAATGGGAAGGGAAGTTAGTATATGACGTTCCTCGAGCCCCTTCCCTTCACCTCTTAACTGCCAGAAATTTCAGCGCACTGCAGGGGTGAACGAACAATTTGCCATCTTTCTCGTGCTAATTGAAAGTCTGTTTGTGTTTTTTTTGTTGTTGATTGTATTTGAGATCTTCATAACGCAACTTAATTTGAAATATCGTAAGGGAAACTGATTTAAACACTGTTCCTTTGGCCTATAGCCATAGGATTTAAACAACTTAATAAAAAAAAAAAAAATTTACCTTTTTTTAAAATTATTCCTCTAATTAAAGATATATAAAGATTTATGACTGTTCGATTTTTCCAAATGCGGAAAGTATAGGTGAAATAATATCTTATGCGCATCAAAACAAGAAGGGGAATTCTCCGGTATGAATATTGTTCATTTTATGTTAGAATTTCAGATTTTTTTGTAACTTCCCTTGACTTCAATGGGTCCATTGCGGATTTCAAAGTTAAAGATTTTTCCTAAAATCGAAGGAATCTGCAGCGGAAAAGATTTCAGTGCAGTTTGACCATCTTATTGTACTAAAGGACGTATTTTCATGAGTTGGAATTAAAGTCATGCAAAGGGCTAACTTCAATTGCAATTTACCCAGAGTGCCCAACTGCTATTAGTAATTGACAAGAGCCCAGCGATAGCGGCTCTGGGTATATTAAATATTGGCGGTCCCTTTGTGGCTCTTACGCCAGATTTTGGCTAAACCGCTATATTAATCGCTTGCACCAGCTGCGCAGGTGGCTTTTTGGCTCTTTTGTTAAAATACCGCGAGAGGAGTTAAAGATCTGTAAAGTGTCACTAAACCTCACGCAAACAACTTTACATATCTGAAATACAATTGAGAGAAAGTAAAAGGTGGTTACATATATCTGTGACTTGGTTGGTCATTAAATTATTAATATTTAGTGAAGTGATCCTAATTCCCCCCACCCATTCCTTACTCACTGCCTCCTTTTAGTGTCTGGACATTATAAGTTTTGCAACGCCTCAAATGGGACCCGCTTACAACACACACACCCCCTCCCCCGGCATTCTTTTCTCTGCTGCTTATCGAAGTGTTACAGAAAGTGTGCTGGAAGGCAGCCACAAATCCTAGTCAGATATCCGACACATATTATAATTTCTGCTTCTGGAGTGACAGGTCTCTATGTAAATGCTGTGATAAAATGATGATTTCTTAGGGACTACAGCTCAGATTTAAAAGACCCAAAAGGTTTTGGAAGTAGGGGACCTTGCTGTAACTAAGGGTGTAATTTTTGAAAAATTTGATTTTTTTTTTAGAGTACAAATACCAGTAATCCAAAAAACCCCCCCAGCAACTCCTGGATTAATGAGCACGGTACATTTACAAAAGGTCTTTAGGAATGCCGTCTAAAGCATTTCGCCTTTAGTTCTACTGATCATTTATTGGATTAATTGGTAAGGGGAAGTATTCATTTTAAGTCTGAATGATCGTGATGAATGAGAAAATAACAAATACGTAGTACACGAGGAGAGAGAGTCAGGTTCTTAGTACTGGAACTGCCCACAAGGAAAGGGCTATTGGTTTGGGTGTCACGTAAAAAGAACCATGCAGATTTTCATGGACGTAAAAATACAGCTCTGGTTATAGGACTCTCCAATCTCGTGATCATTTAGCCCTGGTTTATCGTCTTGGTCGAGTATATTTAAATCAGTTCGCCCCGTGAACCCCATGCAATCAATGTGAATTAATGAACCAATAAAAATTCAAGGTCACAGGAGTTGATGAGAGATTTACATGCAATTCATCAGTAAAACCTTCATGAAAATGTCATTGCAGGAAAATGTAGTTAAATAGTATATTAAAATATTGTGTAACTGATCTCCCCTTATCTACTCCTGTGTTTATATGATGTGGTAGAACTGACCAACGGACAAGGGCAATTCGCACTATATAAAGAGGTTTCTCAGTTATAAAAACCAGGAGTCCCCAGGTCTCATGACCAACAGAGACCGTCAGATCAACCGTAAGTCTGATTTAAAGCACTCAACTATATTAGTGATCACCAGAGGTTCCTAAGGGAAAATCTGTCCACCCGAACAGAGAGACCGACATGAATCAAACCCTGGAAATATCTGAGCCACACATAGACTATTCTCCTAGTACACAACTGAGCATCTTTTAACAGAAAAACTGTCGAGGTTACAAGATGAAATACAAAAGAGGTTTGAATTACGGTTAGGACTTACCCCGGGAAGTGTCTTCTGCTAGTGAGTCGCTCTGTGCCTTTAGAGATTCTCTCTCACAGTATGTAAGGAAGGCGCAGCCTGTAAAGATTAAAGGAGACAAACAATCTGAATGTTGCTTCTATAGGCACAGGTCAAGAAACAACTTAAAACAAACAGTGTGGAGTTAAAGTTTTAAACATGTTGTGTCTGTGACTTGAGAGGTTAATTCCAAGTCGTAATATGATTCCTGCCAGCTTGCATATTACTGTTGATCTGTATGTTACTGGCGCCCACTTAGATTGTACGCTTCTTTAGGGGAGTATCTCTTTATAACCCATACACATATATTCATCAAGGGAGGGATCACTTTTATTTTTATACACATTTACCCACATGCGTAGATTGAAGCTCTGGCAGGGTAAAGGAATCTTTTTTACCAATTCTATAAAGATTTATGCACCCACTTGAATGCAAGCTCTTCAGGGAAGGGATCTAGGCTAATCTGTACATTCTTATCCACCCACTTAGTATTGATAGTCTTTTGGGGGCGGGATATTTTAATTCTATACATATTTTACACACCACTCAGATTGTAAATTCCTCAGGGGAGGGGATCTCTCTATTTTCTACCAAAACTTACAAAATTTAAAAAGACATGTCAGTGGATACATTTGCTTAAGTGTGGAAAAAAAAACCTTTCTGTGCAAAAACATGTGTACAAGACAAAACTGCACAAACTCGCCCAACAGTTGCAAGGGAGCCCTTGGGACGAGATTTTTTAACTATATTTCGAGGTATAAATAATGTGTTGTTTAAGTGATGTTGCAGAAAATACATCACAGCAGTAAATTAAAGCAAAAGGCCAGCGCTGAGCGAATAAAAGAGATTTCAAATCATTGTTTCTCTGTTATTTACTGTATATTCCTTTCCCCGAAGCGCTGAAGGCTTTATTAATGTCATTAAGTACAGGTCTCACCGCAGTTCTCCAGTGTTATTTTTTATGCCTTAGAACATTCATAGCAAAGAAATTCCAAGGTGATGTAAGGCATCGGCAATCAAGTAGGTTGCTCTTGTTATTACTGACTAGAATTATATTTTCTATAGCATATGTAGAAATTTATATGGCAACTGTTATAGTGTATAAAGGAACAATGTTAAACACAATATGAGACCTAGATACATACAACCCATGACTAGGAATGCCATATTCCTAACAAATAACTTTGAAATTTGAATTTGAACAGACAAAAGTTCCATAGTTTTCCAAATGTCGGCGTATAAAAAAACCGTTGTGGCCCCTGGTGTTAACCTGCTGACTGGGAACAGCTTCAAACTCTACTAAATTCAAAGGAAAGCAAACTTAAAACTTAACATGCCAAATTTTAAGACAAGAAAATACCCTGCAGTCACTGCTCCCTCTCTCAGCCTCAGTAGCTCCCGAAGCTCGTGTGAGAACGGAAACGTTGAAACACAGTGAAGGGTATAGAAAAAACTTCACAATATGGTACAGTTTTGGACTTCACCAGGAAATCTGAGACCAGGGCCAACTAACACTTCATATTATTAGTCATTATCATCACTCATTTTTACTCCCTATTGAACCCCCCCCCTCTCCAAAAAATTTTTTTGTTGTTTATAAAAGCATTTCTTACTTTCCCTTTGCTCTTTAATTTTACAATGTTAGGAGTTTATCTATTGTCTTGGGTGAATGGCCCACTGTAGTACATGTCATCATGGCTCACATTTAAATCAATATTAGACACCAAAGCCCTAAAACCGCTCCTAAACCTGATTACTAATCCTCTAAATGCATTTACAGACTCGCTGGGTTCTAGCTGCAGATGCAGACGAACTAGTGATCAGCTCTATGGGTATTCTAGGTGTTGTGGTTTCTGACGATCAAAAGACGGAAATGGAGCTTCAAAAAGGGATTTAAAGGGGAACAGGCTTAGGTGTGTGGTACTCCCTGCTACACAATAAACTATCATAAACACTGAGTATTGACATTATCTGTTATTTTAAAACACGGCTGGAGCTGGGTCCAACCAGAAGTGGTCATATGTGTCTAAAATAGACAACCCTTAATATAACATGATTCTTGTAGGTTTAAACATCACTTGATTGTGCCTTCTCTAGGTTCACGGGAAATGTCCTACTGATCTAAATGGTCAAGGATCAGTCTCGCCTGAGAGATATTGTATGCTCTGAATGTCTGTCTACAACAGGGTTACAAGACCGCAGCCCCTTCCAATGTTTTGAAACACTACAACTCCAGCATTCCTCTATAAGCATTGCAACAACAGGAAAGCAAGGATGCTGGGAGTGTAGTTGTTACATCTGGAGGGCTACCAGTGCTTGTACCTGGTTACAAAGTTTTTTCCCGCACTAACAACGAGATTGTTGATAAGTGGATTCTACTGGCCAAATCTAAGAAGTAAATAATATTGTTATTATAAGTAAAGATCCTTTAACCCACCGAGTATATAATGAATGTTCCAACCAATGGGTCTTGGCAGTGACAAATATAGTGGTTTCTTTTTGGCATGTTTACACATAAAGAGAAGAGTAATACATTCTCATCTCTCCGACTCCCCCACTCTAGTTTTATGGAGTGAACAGACCATTGGACCTGTAGAAAGTGATGCAAAAAGAGCATGGGCTGCGGCCCCGGGATAGTAGGGAATTGATTACCAAGCTGAGTAAAACTGAAGCCGGTTTCTTACCGAGATGACTTCTGGGAGCGTTGCTCTCTTTGGCTAACAGATTGGAAGGTTAACTCATTAACATGTGTTTTTTCTCGACTAAATGGAATTTTAAAACAGGCCGGGAAACCTTCCCCTCAGTTCTAATCCTGTTATGTATGATAAACATTGATAGGAGTCACTTACGCCTATCTTTGTTCATTTCTAAAATGTGCTTCTAGTTGCCACTTTGGATCCTGACAGCAAGTGGTTGGAAGAAGCCCCAACAAATACAAAATAGCCAATTCTTCTACTGAACCAAACTACCCAAAATGCACATAAAAGTATGAGGGAAAGTCAATCGTGCGTCAGTTCTGATTGGAGATCCCACTTACTGAAGGTGCCTTCTTAATGCTTGAGATGGTCTACAGGGTAGCACATGTGGACAGTTAACCAGTTTGGTAAACAGGAATACAATGGGCATTCTGTCTCTAATTCCTATCGCCACTATATTGCATAGACCACATTAGAACGAGAACCTGCTTGATTTTTACTTGCATTCCAGCCTGTATCTGTCCCCCTCTCTCATTGGATCTGAAAATCAGCAGTTAGGATTATTTTAATCTCGCCAAGAGGGAACCCGAAACCCAATAATACAGGAATATGGGATTGGCAAAAGAATCACAGTCAGTATGAAAGAGTATTTTGACCTTCTAATTTCTTCACTCGTAAGGACATGAAGAAATAGATCTAGCCCAGATTTGTGAAGGTTCCTGAATTGTCCAATGTATTTGAAAAAAGCAAAACGGTTTTTTTACTGAGCGATAGCAAAATAACAAGAGATCCAAATATTTGAAGATCGCACAGAAAAACCCATATAAATGATTTGTCTATGTTGCTGTCTAATGACTAAACAATTTCCACAGTTCGTGCAGTTTCATGCTCACCATCATATGTTATATCTTTTCTAATGCTTATCATTGGACGGAGGAATCTCCTGAACATTATACAGACCACCAACTCCCTGAATTCCCAACATGACTCAACACACAGGCCCTGCAATAAACAGGAGCTAATTTTACTTGCAGGACCCAGGTGTATGATGTTATCTGTAGTAAACTAGTCCCAATTGTCTTGGTCATAGTCAAGATTAATAGGGAGCCAAATTAACACCCCCTATTGGATCTACCAGTCCTTTAGTAAACTGTGAATCATCATATTTATACTTTATATTATTTAATTCGTGTAGATTAGCAATAGATACAGGTTGTTCCTTGGAGTAAACCACCAGGCAGAAAAAATTCTCGGTCAACATGGCCCCACAGCACAAAACCCGGTTGCATGTCATGAGATTTTCAAATTGTTTCTCAGTCTAACTTCATTGCTCCAACTCTTCCAAGTTCTTTATCTTAATTCTTCTGCTGTTGCTTCCGTTTGAACATGGCATGGCATGGTCTAAATGTCAGATGGAGCTACCAAATAGACAGGGTCTAGAGGGAAAATAGGACACTGGAAGATCTTAGTTTGTGGCCCTGAGAGTATCGTAAACTCATCTCCGAATGGTTTGTGTACAGTAATCTCTGCCTTCGGCTGCTGGAGGTGAGGAAATGCTCAGTCCAATCTCTAATTTATAATCAGAGGCAGGGACTTTATCAAAATTACTGTTTCTGAGATAACCAGGAGAAAATGAGAAGAGGGGGCTCCAGGCAATACAGGAAAAGCTTGGAGCCCAAGGCTAATAGAAAACAATCAGCCAAATCAGCCAAAAATGTCAGCTTTCAACCTTCCTGCTCTGGTGAGAAGTAAAAAATGAGACAGTCGAAAATTCCGAACAAACACAAACAGAATGGAAAACAAAACTCAAATGGTTTTTAGAATTCTCTTCGACAGAGAGCTTTGAAAACTATTAAGGAAATGAAAACAATACCAGGTCGATAGTACCAGACTCATGGCTTCCTATGAGCATTAAATGGTTCTTAATCTGTGGTTAATTTGCCAAGAAGATCAGTTTACAGTAAGGTATAATATGTGTATTCCAATTAGAATCAAAATGGACTTGAATTAGTTTTGAGACGTTTCGTAGTCATCGACTGGCTTTCTCAATTCAGAATGAACTTGTCGGATTGACTAGCGAAACGTCTTCAAGACCTACTTTCAAGTCAGTTGATCTAATTTGAATACAAAAAGATATCACCATGACTGGATGAATGAGAAACTCAAAATACATTAAGATTAGGTATCAGACCATGGGTTTATTAAATATCCCCTATAGACAGATGGACTGTTCAACCTTTTTTATGTAGAACACGGATGGGGGGGGGGGGGGGGGAATCTATATGGGAGCCACTAACTAGCATAATTGTGCTGCCATTAGATAATATGTCATATTCAGTGGTAGATAAAACTTAATCACTATTAATATAAAAAAAAAACTGTTGACTGAGTCTTCTCGTCTAGAACATAGCACAATGACTTCAAATGATGGGGGTATTTTTTTTTTTTGTTTTTACAATAATATGTCTGTAGCTATATCAGGAGAAGGATTAAGTGATTACGTTAATAGGTACTAGTATATAACGTGTCATAAACGCAGTAGATAACAACGCAGTCTAGTAAACTAGAGAATTTATCGCCTTTTAAATGACATCTTTGGAGCGTACCCATTATTGTGACCGATTATTAGATTTATAACCTGGGTTACCCCCTTATACACTGATACGGATGAAATAAAGATGCGGATTCAATTAAGGTGATGCTTTTTTTGTGATTAGCAGCAAGTTAGGAAATAAGGCGAAATTAACGAATTGTTTGAGTGTGTGATGGATACCGCATCAAGTTTGAGGGACATTCAATATTACCGCACGAATAGAAAAAAGGTTTTGTTTCCCTGAAAATTAAGTAAAATGAGATGACCTTTTTAGATTATGTTAAGAAGGGTATACACACTGTTAAATTCTATCTCAGTAAATATTAGTAAATTGTGAGTGATGTTCTATCACAATAAAGCTTAAACTATCTACTTTGAGTTCAAGAACTCAAGTCAGTAACCCCTCTGTACTTACCAGCCACCGATCAGGACATGCTCAGCAGTGTACTTTCACAAAGCGAGAAGGAAGGTGTTTATTGGATGCATTGGTGTTTTCCAGTTCCCAGCACTTCTAGAGGGCCCCTTTAAATTCAGAGCGTAGGTAATAATTTAAGGACATTTAAAAACCAACGTATAGCCTCGTGCATTCTAGGATGTTCAAGCATGGAAGTGCATCCACACTGATCACCTCTTTGTAGACCTGTCCACCAAGGTTTCTACAAACAAAGTTAATAATATATTCCTAGTGGGACCACGATGACCATAAGTTACGTTCGCACTATTGCCTACCGATATTTCTAGTGCTATCAAGTCTACAGAACTAGAGGCTGTCCTTTATACAGTCATCTCATGTGTTGATTCAAGAGCATGAAAACTTTCCTTATCGCTTTATTGAAAACTTCTGCCTTCAGTAATGTTTATGTGAACCCAAAGCCCCCCCCTCCCCCCCCCCTGAAGAGCTGGAAAAGGTGGACTAGACCACTCGAGCTGGATTCTCCCGCCGAGGTTCCTCTCTCCTCCTGGTAGAGTATGCTGGTAGAATAGACCAAAGCACGAGATCAGTAGTGATAATAACTGGTAAGCCAAAAACATTACTGAATGGCAGAGGAAGTTTTACTAAAAAGCATTTAAGGGGGAAAACAAGAAGCTCTTATCATGCTCTATGAATCACCAATGACTGATATAAAGGCACATTCATTCTATACGAGAGGACTGTAAATATCTAGCAATAGGTGCACTGTCCCACCCCCCAACCTTTTGTGTTTATAGGCAAGTCGTTAGGTCCTGACTGCTCACATCGCCCAAGCCTCTTTTTATGGGGGTAGACTTGGAGATCGAATATCTAATGTTTCCACCCCCCTGTTTTTTTAGAAACCTCTGTTTTGCTGGACGATAATTATCATTTGCACTTCCAATGCATGAATAATGAATGCAGCTTAGGTTGTTTTTAAAAATGTCCTTAAAACTTATTCTGGCTCTGAAATTTAAGGGTCCTCTAAGCTGGGAAAACACCCAATGCAGCCAATAAGACAACTGTCATTTCTCGTTTGTGAAAGTACACTGAGCATGTCTGGAGTCGGTTGCTTGAAGAAGAGGGGTTAGATGGAGTTCGTAACTCAAAAGTAGAGTTTAGCTATTAGTTGTGATAGCATCATACAATACTAATATTACTTGATATAGAATAATACAGTAGTTGTCTTCCCTTTCCTGTAACCTATCTAAAAAAGGTCATCTCATTGTACTGTTAATTAAGGGAGAACAAAATTTTTCTATTCCTTATGTAGTTTTTTTTAAATTTTTTTGGATTATTTTTTCTTTTGTTTCGTGCTAGGGTAATTATTGATTTACGCCTGCAATTATGGGTATAGCCATAATCACACTAAAAACTGGAATTCGGTCAATGTGTCCTTATGTTCCTAAGCTGCTTCCTAATCACCGCACTCCTTTCAGTGCTTTTCTAGTCATGGTAAGGGTTTGGTACCCAGGTTATCTATTCGTCATGCTGTTCGCTCCAAATGTATTAAAAAAGGCAGAGATAAAATTCTTCGAGTTACTAACGAATGAGTATTGGTTCATCAACGCGTTAGACACGTTTATATAACTAGGTTTTGACTATACGTACTCATTCTAATACTTCTCAATGATAGAGGCTACTATGACCATATGTAAAAAAAAAAAAAAAAAAACTACCCCTATCAGTTGAGAGTCATTGTGCTATAGTTCTAGAAGAAGAGGCTTCATTTAAACAGTTTTTTCTCTATATAATATGATCCTAAAGGGTATCCTTTTATAACATGAATAGAAACAGTGTATTGGCTAATGGCAGCACAATTAATTCGAGCTTAGGGCTCCAATATAGACATCCCCCCCCCCCCCCCATGCCGGTTTACTATAAAAAGGTTGAAAAGTCATCTGTCTATAGGATATTTACTAAAACCATGGTTGAGAAGAATCTGTAATGTAATTGTGAAGGTTCTCATCATCCGGGGTAATGGTATCGCTGTTGTATCAATTAGCTCAACGGGAACTTGATAAGTAGTTCTGAAGACGTTTCGCTAGTCCACCTCCGACAAGTCATTATGAATGAGAAAGCCAGTCGGATGCTAGCGAAACGTCTTCAAAGAACTACATTCAAGTCAGGATCTAATTGATCTACACAGATATAACCCCTTATGTATGATTCATTATTGGCAAATTAACCACATGATTAAGAACCCAGTTAATCTTCATATGGACATTGAGTCATGGGTCCTATCTACATGTATGTTCATTGCGTTAAATAGTGTCAGCATCCTTCGAAGAAGAATCTCAACAACATTTGGAGTTGTGTTCATTCGTGTTGTGTTTTTCGATTTTTTTACTGTCCATTTTTATTACTTTCTACCAGAGCGGAAGGGTGAAAGTGAACCATTTTGCTATTGTGATGGTTTCTATTACTTGGGACTCCACGTTTATGTATGCCTGAGAGCCCCTTCTTTCTCTATTTCTACCATGGTTTCCTCAGAAACAGTAAGTGTAATGATAAAGTCCATGCCTCGTATTAAGAAATTGAGAGTGGACTGATCCTTTCCTCACCTCCAGCAGCGAAGGCTAGAAGATTATGTACACCCATTATAGGAGATGAGTTCCGATACTCTCGGGCCACAAACTGAATGAGCTCAGTGCTATTTCCTCTAGACATTTTCGATTTGGTAGCTCAATTGAACATTTTCAATTCATGCCATGTTCAACTGAAGCTAAAGCAGGAGAATTAATATAAAGACTGGAAAGAGTTGGAGCAATGGTCTTAGACTGAGAAACCATTGAAAATCTCAGGCAATGAACAGGTGACCTTGTGGCCCATGTTGAAGAATTTTCTGCGGTGTAACTCCAGGATACAACTGATCTTTGTAATCTTACAATAATTTAACACTATATAAATTAAAGTATAATATGATGATTCACAGTTTTACTAAGGCTGTAGATCCAATCAGACGGGGTGGTAATTTGCTCCCTCTTAATCTGATATGAAACAGACAATTGGACTAGTTACTACAGATTCAAATCATACCCGGGGTCCGCAAGTAAATTCGATCTCACCTCTCCCCCCCCCCCCCCTGGTTCACGCAGGGCCTGTGTGTTGAGTCATAGGGAATCAGCAAGGTTGGTGTCTGTATAATGCAGGAGATTCTCGTCAATGATAGCATTAGGAACAGAGTGAGACATTGATTGGTGAGCATTAAAACGCACCGAACTGTGGGAAAAATTGTTGAGTCAATTAGACAGCACATAGGACCCAAATCATTTATATGGTTTTCTGTGCAGATCTTCAAATGATTTGGATCTCCTTGTATCTGCTATCGTCAGTAAAAAAAACGCTTTTTGCTTTTTCAAATACAGTTGGACAAGCAGGAACATTCAACAAAATCGGGGCTAGATCTGATTTCTTATATGTCTTTACGAGTGAAGATAATAAAGGTCCAAACATATCTCTACTGAATGTGATCTTGCCCAATCCCATAGTCTGCTGTATTGGGGTTTCGGGTCCCTCTTGGCGAAGATAAAATAATCCTAACTGCTGAGTTCAGGAGATCCAATGGAGAGAGGGGGACAGATAACAGGCTGGTAAGGCAGTAGAAGAATGCAAGCAGGGTTCTCGTTCTAATGTGGTTCTATGGCAATATAGTGCTATAGGATTCGAGGACAGAATAGCACATGGGTATTCAATGTTTACCCAAAAATGGTTAACTGTCCCATGGTTGAGACCTCGGTAGAACCAGCTCAAGCATTAAGAATGCCCCTTCAGTAGTTAGAGTGGATCTCCATCAGGAAACTGACCAACGTTGACCCCTTCCCTCAATAACTTATGTGCATTTGGTCGTTTGGTCAGGAGAAGAAGGAGAAGAATTGCTATGGGTTTTGTTGGGATTCCTTTCCAACCCACTTGCTGTCAGGATGCCAAAGGGAAACTAGAAGCAAATTTAGAAAATAGGAAAATGAACAAGATGCGGGCAGTTAAGTGATCCTATCATATTGTTTATAATTAATACAGATAGATGAGGAAGGTTCGCCTGTTTTAAAAATTCCATTTAGTTAGAAAAAACAACATGTTAAATGAGGTTAAACTTCCAATCTGTAGCCAAAGAGAGCACGCGTCCCCAGAAGTCCCTCGGTAAGAAACAGGCTCCCAGTTTTACTCAGCTTGGTAATCAATTCCCTTGCTATCCAGGGGGAGTAGAACATGCTATGTTTTGCATAACTTTATACAGGTCAATGGTCTGTTCAGCTCCATAAAACTAGAGGGGGGAGTCGGAGAGATGAGAATGAGTACTCTTCTCTTTATGTGTAAACAGCCCAAAAAGAACACTAATTGGCACTGCCAAAACACATTGTCGGAAACATTAATTAGATAAGCGGTTGGTGTAAAGGATCCTTGAATTATAAGAACAATTATTATGGTCACTTCTTAGATTTGTCCAAGGTAGAATCCAACTTATCAACAATCTCGTTGTTATTGCGGGAAAAAAATTTGCTAGACCAGGTAAAGCAACTGGTAGCCCTCCAGATTTAACAAATACAATCCACAGCATACCTTGCTTATGTTTTGTTGCAATGCTTATAGAGGAATGCTGGAGGTGTAGTGTTAAAAATGGAAGGGCTGCGGTCTTGTCAACCCGTGTAGACAGACATTCAGAGGCAATACAATATCTATAGGGCTAGACTGATCCTTGAGCCATGTCCGATCATTAGGAACATTTCCCTGGAACTATAGAAGCACAAATCAGTGATGGTTTAAACCTACAAGAATAATGTTATTATAGGGTTTGTGTCTAATTTAGTACACATATGACACTGTCTGGTTGACCAGGTCCAGCGTGATGTTAAAATAACAGGAAATGTACAATCGCAGTTTTTTTGTTTAGATATGTTTATTGGTAGCAGGGAGTATCCTACACCCTAAGCCTGTTCCCCTTAAATCCCTTTTGCAAAAGCTCCATTCAGGTCTATTTGATGAGTCAATGAAAACCAAACACCGAGAATACAAAGAGCTGATCATGTAGTGTCGTCTGAAGCGCTTTAAGGCTGAGAAAGAACAAGCGCGGTCGGTAATACGCATTTATAGGGATTAGTAATAATGGTTAGGAGCGTTTTAAAGGGCTTTGGTCTAAATGTGATTAAATTGTGAGGCCAATGATGACATTACCGTACAGGGGCATTACCCAAGAAAATAGAGAAGCAAAACTCCTAAAATGTAAATTAAGAAGCACAAAAGGAAGTAAGAATTTGATAAACAACAAAGTCAATAGGAGTAAGAAGAGTGATGATTGATAATAATTAATATATGACGTGTTAGGTTGGCCCCTGGTCTCAGATTCTGGGGAAAAGTCAAAACTGTACCATATTGTGAAGTTTGTTACTATACCTCATGTTGGTAACGTTCGATTATAACACTGAGAATCGGGAGTCTTACTGAGCTGAGAGAGGGAGAAGTGACTGCAGGGATTTTTGTGCTTTAAAGGGCATGTTAGGTTTTTAAAGTTGTTTCATATGAATTGAGTAGAGTTTGAAAGATGTTCCACGTCAAGCGTGGTAACACACGGGGCACAAAAGTTATACAGAGCCGACATTTTGAAAAATATGGGAAATTGTGTCTGTTCAAATTCAATTCAAAGTGATTTGTTAGGAATATGCATATAGTAAATGGGCGCCTTTTTTGTTCCAAGGTATCTAGGTCTCTATTGGTTTTATACATTGTTCCTTATTACCAATATCTATAACAGTGCCATAGAAATTCTATCATATGCTATAGATATAGAAACTATAATCTATCAGCATAACAAAGGAGCAACCTACTGATTGGCAATGCCTTACATCACTGGGAATTTCTTGGTTGGCTATGACATGTTCTAAGCATAAACAAATAAATGCACATGGAGGAAAAACTGCGTTGAGAACCTGTAGTTAACTGAACATTAATAAAGCCTTCAGGCTTTTTGGGAAAGGACAATATACAGTAATAAAAAAAAACAGAGGAAACAATGATTTAGAAAAATCTCTTTAGCGCTCAGCGATGGGCCTTTTGCTTTAATTAATGCTTGTGATTGTATTTCTTGCAAAAATCATTATTAAACAACAAATATTTATACCTGACATATAATTAAAAAAAATCTTCGGCAAGGGCTCCACTTGCAAATGTGGGGAGTTTGTGCAGTTTGTACTTTACACCATGTTTTATTGCACAGAAAGGTTTTTTTTCCACAATTAAAGCAAATGATCACTGAAAAATGTCTTTTTAAGAATTTTGTTAAGTTTTGTATAAACTAAAAGAGTAGCCCTCCTGAGAATTTACAATTGAGTGGAACGGTGTAAAATATGTATAGAATGAAAAAGATCCTACCCCAAAGAGCATCAAATCTAAGTGGGTGGATAGAATGTAAGATTAGAAGAGATCCTCCCTGAAGAGCTTGCAATTAAAAAGGGGGCGGTGCATAAATATTATAGAATTAAAAAGAATTATTACCTGCCAGAGCTTTCAATCTAAGGCGGTGGGGAAAGGTAAAATAATAACGTGATTCCCTCCCTTGAGGTGCATATATGTTATGGGTTTTTTATAGAAGATAACCTCCCCTAAAGAAGCTACAATTAAGTGGCGCATGTTAGTAACAACAGATACAAACAGGAATAGCAATCCTGCAGGATAATATTACAGACTTGGAATACTCTCAAGTCACAGAACAGACATGTTTAAAAAATCCACATCGTGTTGTTTTATTTGTTTCTGACTGTGCCTGTATAGATACAACATGTCGCTTTTTGTTTTCTCCTTTATCTTTACAGGCTTGCCGCTTCCTTACATATTCGTGAGAGAGAATCTGCCTTTAAAGGCACAGAGCGCACTTCACGAGCAGACAGACACTGCCAGGGGTACGTATAAACCGTAATTCAACATCTTTTGTATCTTAATCTTGAACCTCGGACCAGTTTTCTGGTAATAGATGCTCCAGAGTTTTTTAATAAGGGGCGAATAGGTCTATGTGGTGGCTCCGATATTCACAGGGTTTGATTCATGCGGTCTCTCGTTCTGGGTGGACAGTATTTCCTAGGAAGCCTATGGTGATCAAAAATCTAGTTGAGTGCTTATCAGACTTACTGTTGAGCTGAAGGGTCTCTGTTTGGTCATGGAACCTTGGGGGACGTATCTGGGGTTTATAAACTGAGAAAACCTCTTTATACCTAGGCAGTGCCCTTGTCGGGGTCAGTTCTACCACATCATATCAAACAGGAGTTCGATAAAGGGAATCAGGTACACCAAATATTTTAATATACTATTAACTAACATTTTCCTGCAATGACATTTTCATGACGGGTTTTACTATGTGCATGGAAATCTCTCATCAACTCCTGTTGCCATGGGTGGAATTTTTCTTGTTTCCATTTAATTTCACATTTTTGATGCTGGGGGTTCACGGGGCCTTGAAACGGATTCTTTAAATATACTAGTGACCAAGACTGATACCAGGCGGCTACTAATGATCCAGTTGGAGAGATGTTGATAACAAGAGATGTATTTTACGTTCATGGAAAATCTGAATGGTTCTTTTTTAAGGACACACAAACCAATAGCCTTTCCGTGTGGGCTTCCTTTTTTCTTTTAGTCCAAGTACTAAGAAAACCTGACTCCTACCCGGGTCCACGTATACTTTTTATTTTCTCATTCATACACGATCATTCAGACTTTAAAAATGAGACTTCCTTACCAATTAAACCAAATAAATGAATATAAAGGAGAACTAAAGCGAAAAGGATTAGACGCATTCCTACAAGACCTTTTTGTAAATTGTTACCCGTGCTCTTTAAATCCAGGAGTGACTGGGGGGGTTTTGGACGTTAAAGTGGTATTTGTACTCTAAAAAAAAAAAAATCAATTTCAAAAATGACACCATTAGAGCTACAGCAAGGTCCCGCTACTTCAAAACCTTTGGGATGTTAATCTGAGTTGAGCATCCTAAGAAATCATCATTATTAATCACAGCATTTACAGAGAAAGACCTGTCACTCCAAGAAGCAGAAGAAATTATAATATGTGTCACGTATATCTTTGACGTTAGGATATTGTGGCTCGCCTTCCAGCCACTTTCGGTAACAATATGAGATATCAGCAGAGAAAAGAAGGCGGTGGGAGGGGGTGGTGTGTGTAGCAGGGTCATGTGAGGCTGTTTTTTTGCCCCAAAAACTTATAAGTGCGCTGGACACTACAATTGGGAGCTTTTCACGTGGTAGGAAGGGTGGGGGAAGGGAAATTAGGAGCACTCACTAAATATTAATAATTAATGACAGACCAAGCACAGATAAATTGTACCACCGTTTTATTTCTCTCAAATTGTAGGTTCAGTGAAGTAAAGTGTTTGCGTGAGTTCGGACCTTTAAAGCACTTTAAACTCCGTCTCGCGGTAGTGAGCCGAAGGAAAAGACCCTGCGCAGCTGGCCTGCAAGCGATTTAATTTATAGCGGTTAGCACAACAAAATATGGCGTAAGAGTCACACAAAAGGTACACGCCAATATTTAATATACCCAGAGAGCCGCAATCGTGGGCTCTTGTCAATTAATTATCAGCAGTTGGCACTGGGTAAATTGCATAATTGATTAGTTACCCTTGCAATGTACTTTAATGCCAAACTCATGTAAATTCCGGTCCTTTAGACAATAAGATGGTCAACTCACTGAAATCTGTTCGCTTGCAGATTCTTACGATTTTAGGGGAAAAATCTTTAAATTTGGAAAATCGCATGTGGACCATGAGTCATGGGAGTAAAAAAAAATCTGAAAATTTACATAAACGAACAATAGTCCGTACGGAAGTCCACTTCTTGTTTTTGGCCATTGAGCTATTAGTATTTTTCACTATACTTTCCGCGTGTGGAAAAAATCGAAAAAAAGTAAGAAAATCTTATCTCTTCTAATAGAATAATTAAAAAGGTAAATTATAAGTTGTTATTAATCCTATGCGCTATAGGCCAAAGGAAAAAGTGTTTTTAAAACCAAAGTTTCCCTTTTTTTTTTAAAACGATATTTCAATTAAGTTGCGTTCATGACAGATCTCAATACATCACCAAAACCCCAAAAAAAAACACCAAAAGACTTTAAATTTAGCAGAGAAAAATGGCGAAAGGTTCGTTCAAGCTTATTCAGGGTCTTTTTTTTGTCTGTTTTTTGGAAATTTTGGCAGTTATTAAGAGGTTTTGGGAAGGGGCCACGAGGATACCGCACACTACGTCCCTTCCCCATTCGTACTGAAGCCACATGCATTTCATAGACCACATACACATCCCTAAAACCACAGCAAACCATATAATGGAGAGTCAAGAAAAAAATGACACATTGTCAATATGGAGGAAAATAATTCAAAATGATGAATAAGTCTAATATATAATGTCTGTCAACCACAATTAATATAGTTAAATGTTAAGGCTTTTCTACATCGGGACCCTTATTAAATTAATTAGAATAAGATGCGCCTGAGAGGAAAACCGGAATGTGAATTGAATGTTATCCACGCTTGCAGTCCCTAACCGGAACACAATAGAATTGGTTTGTGATAAGCGGCTGAGATATAGATTACATTCAATTTCTAGGAACAAGGTGCACATGTTGATAGGGGGATATTTTGTTGTTTCTGGTTTGTATCCCTTTAAACTATTCCCTTTCTTAACCCAAAGAACCAGGATAGTCATGGATAAACACTGCTGTAAGGACAACACATTTTTTTTTTGGAAAGAATTAATACTCTTAAGGGATATTTTCTTTCAAGATTTTAATTTTGGCTCTATGGAAAAAACAAAAGTCGCTAATTGATTTTTCCAGCATCCTGTTTATGATTCTTTTATAGAAATAATTCACCAGGGGCCGCAGTAAGTGCTCCCTGACTGCGCTTTAAACGTGTGGTTTTTTTCTTTACCCCCATACCATGGTTGCCAGCAATTCAAGCTTATTGGTTGTCTTCCATCACAGATTGTTCTCTTTAAGTCTATGTCGATTTTATATGATTTTTATAATGATATTATACTCTATTATAAAGGCGGACCAATCACATTGACATTGCACTGCTCTGCAATCTCGTGTGCTGTGGACAATTCCGCGAGATTTCACTGACCTAACACGACGCCCCTTAGCGACCATGCACGATCTGTAAGGTCAAGCATGCTCACGTAATCACTATGAGCCCAGAATTTCAAATCCTACCAAACATGTCACCCCGAACTGCAACCACGCAGATGTTTATGAAATAAGCATGATTGACAGCTGATGTATGGATGTTTCAGATGGTATCTCAAGAAATAGGGTGGCTAGTCCAATCGACATCAATAAATTGTACAGGATATTTGAGAAGAATCATTCCCATTTTTTTGTAAAAGAAAAGCAAATAAAAATATTAGTTAAACACCCCCAGGGTTATTTTCTAATAAAAGCGCCTTATCGTATTTGAATATGGTGCTAATTTGCCCCAACCAAACAGATGCTTTGCTTTCAAAGCTTAATAAGATCTGATTGGTTGTTGCGGAAAATTAGCACCATTTTAAACGATTTTTTAAGAACTTTTATGAGAATCTCCCGATATCTTTCTAAAGCCGTGTCTGTTATAAAACTAGGTTATTGTAATAAATACCGGATAATGTATTTTTATCCGACTACTGTATAGTGTTTTTTGTGTAGTTCAGGGGTTATGTGTGCACAGATATTCATTTTCTTTCAATCTATTTTTATATGACCATGGGCAAAGCTTTGGCTCTACTGCTGCAACACAAAAAGGTAAGCCCTACTCACGAAGGAAGCCCTAAAGGTATTATTATTATAAGCAAGTGCCAGCATGCCTCCCCTCCCTGTCTCTAGAAGAAGCCGTTAAATTATCTTCATTGGTTTCGTCTAATGGCGTCATTAAACCGGTTGTACAGTGGCAGAGTGATCTTTGCAGTTAAGTGTAAGCAGTATGGACACCGAATAATTCAATCATTTAGGTTGGTCTGTCGGAAATTGGCGAAAAGTGTTCCCTTCATTGCAAAGCTATTAGATTCAACAAAGTATTTTCCATTTGCGGTATTAATTCCTAGGTCGAGGTGTTCTCAGTTATTTTCCTGATACATTGTACACAATGCTTTGGTCTGAGAGAATCCCTGTACAGACGCCTTTGATCTTGGTTTAGGAATACACATCGTCTGCTATAGAACAAAAGACCGCAACACAAGAATAGGGGAGAGATGTTGACCGTCAAGGGATTTCAGTTATTCAGATCAATTGTGGTTTTGAAGTGAAGGCTGTGCAGCGTACAGGCTCTATATATAAAGTATCTACTGCAGGAAGTACCAAAGCAAAAGGGGGATATGTACAGTTATAGAGCAAATCAGGAGCTATTGTACAGCTTATAGTGAAAAAATATGGAGCAACGAGTTGTACGTACAGTCTAGAGCAAAATGCAGCCTATGAAAGTATAGTGAAAATATTGGGGAGATACTGTACGTACAGTATACGAGGCAAACATGGAGCTATGACAGATAGTGAAAAAATGGAGCTTTGAATGTAACGTACAGTTCTACTAGAGAAAAAATGAGCTATGTACAGCCTATCGGGAAAATATGGAGAGATGCTGAAGTAAGTATAGAGAAAACATGTGGAGCTATCTGCTACAGATAGTGATATGGAGATGCTTGTACGTACAGTCTCCCCCATGAGCAAACATGGAGCTAGTACAAGTATAAGTGAAAAATGGAGTTGGCTTTGACGTACGTTAGAGCAAAACATGGAGCCTATGTACAGTATAGTGAAATATGGAGAAATGTAAACCCGTACAGTATAGAGCATAACATGGCAGCGAGTTACAGTATAGTTGAAAATATGGATGATAACCTGATAGTACAGTATTATGAGCACAACCATTGGAGCTTCGTACAGTACTCAGTGTGACAAATATGGACTCTCGTGAGAACTGTACGTACACCATTCGTGATACATTACTTCCCGCTAGGGAGGATCGACTCCTTAATCCAGTAACTCTTCCCCCGCCAAACTTGCGTCTCTTAGCAAACCCCCCCTATACTCCTAGTAGATTCACATTTGAATAAGTCCTTTTCGTTTTAGCAGCGCCCCCTTCGACCTCCCAGCAGAGTCGAAGTCCGCGTGTGCATCAATACGTGGTGTGTGGGCACAGAACAATCAGGGTACCCCCCATGAGGATTCAGGCTGGCCCTCGTCGTCACCGTTTACCCGATGCGGCACAACCCCCGATGTGCACCCCACCAAGTTGGAGGGGCCTGAGTACGTTTCGTTCCACATGTCTAGATAGTCACCCGCGTAGAGCTAAGTGTGTGAGTCATTAGGGATGTACTTAGCGATTTATGAGAGCAAAGCATTGAGAGCTATTATGACAGTTCTTATAGTGAAAACCATCTGGGATAGGCGACTACTGTCAATAGATGTAGTACGAGACAAATGAGCTATGTGTAATGTATAGTGGAAGATATGAAGTCACACTGTTGTTATTATCCTGACTCCAATCGTCTCCAGTAATGAGACCATAACACGTGGTAGCTATGTCCAGTCTAGTGTCAATAGTGGGATCAACAGTGGCCGACGTACAGTATAGATCAAACATGGAGCTAGGTGCCGTTCGGTCATATGAACCCCACCTCTGGCACCCCGCCGGGAGCTCCCCTTCGATGACCGGTGTCTCGCCCCCCCCTATCTCAGAAGCCCACCCCTGGCCGCTAGAGCTTACCGGTGTATAGCTGAATACAAGAGTTATGTGGAGATGGATGGTACGTACGAGCTTCGAGGTATAGGCGCACCACACATGGCGTGCTGTACCGTAGCGAGCAACCACTCGGAGGCTACGTACGTACCGATCTAGGCAACTGGCGTATTGTACGAGCGCGTCGTGCAAATCTGGCTATCTGTCCGTCCCGTCTGCGCCAACCTGGCGCTCTGCCTTTATTGTCACTTATAGTGAAAATTGAGAGAACTCGTACGCATGCTAGAGAGAGGCAACCCGGCGCTTGGTTATCAGTTGTATAGTGAACCCACACCAGTGTAAGGCACCCGGACTGTATACCTTACCGGTAGATGTTATGTCCCCCAAACCGTGTGTGAAGTTGTCTGCTCCGAATGTGACACGTCTGGGCTGATTGTACGTCCAGATTAGTAGAGCGGAATTGCATGAGAGCTATGTTTACAGTAGGAGAGTGAAAAATATGGTGCCACCCCCACATGCATGTACGTACTCGTGTGTCTGTGTGAGTCTGTAGAGCACCCATGGAGGCTCTAGGTAGCCTGTTTGTGTCCCCCGTACCAGTTAGTCGACCCAATACGGGCCGATATCGTGATATATGTAACGACCCACGGCTGTCCCTTTCCTTGGAGCCCCCCCTCATGGAGCTCCTGTGTGATGCGCTATAGTGAAAAGTCTGGAGATGGTGCCCCGTCCCCGCCCCCGATTTTTCGCGGTCCCCGGCCGCCGCGTCCAGCCGTGCCCTCGGCCCCCCATCTGGACCATGCGTCCCGCTCGGTATGCATATTCACCCCCATGGTATGCTCTGTCCAGGCATTAGTGGCCACTTTCTTCGTGGAGACTACTCTGTAGCGGAACGAGTTTATATGATGTCAAAAACCACACAGAGTCACCGTCCATATGTTATAGTGGTCCCTGCAAAGCTCCTGGACTGATCATTGTTCCCGTTCACCATGTCTAGGCGCCACACTGGAGTTTTGTGCCCCACGATCCCGTGCCCCGTGACCGACTGGTCGGGGATCCTGTCCGTGTGACAGTTCTAACGCAATATGAGTAGTGCGAGGATAGTGACCCAGTATAATGATACACTTGTGGAGTGCTGTTGTAACGACAGTTTACAGCCACGCCCGCGCAAGTCCATGGAGGCGTAAGGTGTGGCTATCAGGAAGCAACTCAGGTAGCTGCTGGGCATATTTTCAGACCGTACTGTGCACCGACCACTAAGCACGCTGGAGCCTACTGTACGGTCTAGTTGACCAATATGGAGGATTACGCCATTACTGTACGGTACGTATAGAGCCAACATGGAGCTAGTACAGTATAGTGCACAATCTGGAGAGCCTGTACGTACAGTATTATAGAGCACACATGGAGCTTATGTTAGCAGTATAGTGAAAACTATGGAGCTGCCTGCACGTAAGTAAGAGCCACTATGTAGCCAGTGTACAGTATAGTGAAAATATGGAGGATAATGCTACATTGTGAGGGACCGTATTCAGAGCCAGCCATGGTAGCTATGTGTGCCCCCCACACCCGCCTGTGTAGGTGGCAAAAAATATGATGATGTGGCACGTTACAGATAGAACCCCCACTACATGGACACGGAGCTATGGCACCCAGTATAGGGAGAAAATATGCGCAGAATTCGTGACGCACAGTAGTAGCGTCAGACATGGGGCTATGTATTTTAGTCTAGTGAAATGAGGAGAGCTGCCCAGCACACGCATAGGCTACACATGGAGCTATGACAGCTCCTATCGTGCTGAAAAGTTGTAGGGAGATACGTACGTACAGTTATAGAGCCCCCATGGAGCTCGTCCCGTCTCGTGACACCTATGGCGCTCCTGTACGTCCAGTATAGAGCCCCCCCCGGCGCCTGTATTGTTTCCCCCGTCTAGTGCAACATATGGCGCTGCTGCAGTAGATGCGCAAACATGGAGCTAGGCAAAGTATAGTGGCCACTCTGGGCAGCTGGAGCTTCACTGTCCGTACCGATTCGAGCCAACATGGAGTCTGTCCAGTCTAGGCCATACTGGGCGCTGAATTTGCTTTTGTTTTTATGCACGTTATCGAGCAAACATGGGGCGCTATGTAAGTATAGTGAAAATATGGAGATGCTGCACGTCCCGTATAGCGCACCATGGAGCTATGTCCAGTCTAGTGACCCATATGGCGCTGCTGCCCGTACCCGTCTCGCGCCCCCCTGTAGCTCTTTACCGGCTCGTGCACTATGGCGCTACTGTACGTCCAGCTATAGCACAAACCATGGAGGTGTGCCACCCCGTATAGTGAAATCTTGGCGCTGCTTGCAGACTTCTGGATCGAGCAACCCTGGGCGCTCTGTACCCGTCTTCGTGCAAATTCGAGACTACTGTACGTACCGTTCAGCGCCCCCCCTGCGAAGCTATACCGCCCCTATGAGTGTGTAATTAGGTATGGAGATGCTGTGAGTGCGGTACCAGTATAGACATCCCGCCACAAGATATGCAGTGTATTTTGTTATTGCCACGCACAACGATTATCGGGATTATCATCACGATGTATGTGTAATGTCCATGTGGCCTTTCGAGCCCACAATACCGGGAGCCACTTTGCTCCTCACGTGTTTCGTGAAAATCTGGCGGGCTACTGTCTTACAGTCTCGAGCAATACCGGATTGCTAGAGTACCAGAAGAGCCCCACTAAAATATGGCACGCCTTCTCGTGTTACGCGACAGTATAGTAGCCACATGGAGCTAGCTCTGTACAGTATAGGCACCCTATGGAGTACTGTCCGTAACGTATAGTAGCACCCCTGGCGCTATGTCCCGTCCGGGCCCCTGATGAGCCTGTAGTACAGTTAGAGCCACATGGCGCTCTGTTACAGTATAGTGACAAATATGGAGATATGTACGTACAGTATAGAGCAACACATGGAGCTAGGTACAGTAAGTGACCCATTGGTAGCAATGACAGTCTAGTGAAATTCTGGAGATCTGTCCTCCAGTCTCGCGGCCACCCTGGCGCTCTGTAATGATCGTGACAACTATGGAGTTGACTACTCACGACGGGGTGCTGATTCTTAGTAGTATGACCGCTTGCCAGACAACAGACCGCCCTTTTGAGCTGAGTGTATCAGTAGACTTACGTGCAACCATATATTGGGATGAATTGTAGACGGTTCGCTCTAGCTGCCCGCGCGCGCGCCTGTTACAGGTCTTAGTGCCCCCACTCTGGATTCATCACACCCCCTACGGGTTACTTGTTTTATTTACAGTTATAGAGCAAACGCTGGGCGATGTCCATTCTAGTGATCAAATATTGGAGCTTGCTGCAGTTCCGTCTAGAGCCACCCTGGCGCTAGCCAGCTATAGCGCCACTCTGGCGTCGTCTTGTGACGTGTTGTTGCCTGACCAGCTATGTAGTAGCACAACGGCACTGAGCTCGTGTCACCTCTTGTAGAGTGCGAGAAAATGCGAGAGACCCCCCCCCTGATAGTCCAGTTATGAACCCCCTGGATCTGCTTATGATGACCCGTATGGTTTGAACATATGGAGAGCCCCGCCCGTACGGTAGTACTAGCGCCCCCTGGCGTCTGTCCCCGTTATCGTGAAAACTATGGCGATGCTGCGGGCACGGTAAAGTATAGAGACCACATGGAGCTATGTCCCGGTCTAGTGGACCTATGGGCGCTGCTGCGTCCGCCCCCCCCCTTAAAAGCACCCCCCCCTGCGTCTCTGGTATCAGTATCGTGAAAATATGGCGCTGCGGCACGCCCGTGATGGTGAACCCAAACATGGAGCCGCAGGCTACCGTATAGTGGGACCAATATGGCTGAGGCTGCGGGACCGTATCGCGCAACTGGAGCCTGTCCCGTCTAGTGATAAGTATGGGAAGGATCCGTATCGTACCCCCGGCTTAGGCCACCTGGGCTCTGTCCCGCGCTGTGCCATATGCGCATGTACAGTATTCGTGCAACTCTGCGATGTGGATGCCCTGTCCGTCCCAGTTATCGCGAACACTCTGGCGTTCTTGTAGTAAGTGAATGACAATCTGGAGATTACTGTAGTCCCGTTAGCGCGCCCACCGGCGCTATGTCCAGTAGCGTTGCCCCCCGGCGTGCCTGCCCGCTAGTGCCCCTATGGTCTCTTCTGTCCGTCAGTCCGCGCCCCCCCTGGAGCATGTGACCCCGTGTCTGTGGTGCTATACCCGATGGGCTTCTCTGATTTATGTGACGTCTAGACGCGCCCCCCTACATCGATGTTGGCGTCTGCTACCGTTATCGTGCCCCCTATGCGCTCTTCCGTGGTCTCGCGCTCCCTCTCCGGCCGCTCTGGCCTCGTTCTAGTTCCGCCTATGGAGATGTGCCACGTACAGTACTTCTAGCGTCCCTACAACTGGAGCCTATCTTCCCTCCCTACACGACAGAAGCAAATCCCGCTAGTGAAACAATATGGACGACGACTGTAAGTACAGTAGTCGAGCAACCTGGAGGCTATTGTTACAAGTATGGGAAAATATATGGAGATACTGTACGTAAAAACCCAGTATAGCCAGCCAAAATGAGATCTGTACCAGTCTAGTGAAAATATGGACGATATGTAGTTACAGTATAGAGCAAACATGGCTATGGAACAGTATAGTAATATGGAGATACTGTACGTACCGTATAGAGCAAATGGAGCTATGTACAAGTAGTAGGAAAATATGGAGCTCTGTAACGGTACAGTATAGAGCAACATGGAGCTATAGTATTCGTATAGTGAAAATATGGAGAGATACTGTACGTACGTATACGAGCAAAACATGAGCATGTACAGTATGTGCATATATAGATCTGACAGGAAGTCAATAGTCAGATTACGCATATAGACACAAAGGAGATCTATACCCAGTATATGAAATATGAGAGATACGCTAGTACAGTATACTTGCAAAATGATATGTAGAGATAGTGCAATATAGATGAGCAATATAGAAGGGAGATAGATATACACGTATATCAAATATAGATATATACCGAATAGTGCAAATATAGAGAATACTACAGTATAGTGCAACTATGGAGAATTACACTTAGTAAAAATAGTAGATAATGGATAGGATGGATATACAGTTAGTGGAAATATAGAGATAATAATACAGTAATGCAAATATCAGAGTATATAAAGTATGTGCAAAAATGGAGATATCACAAGATAGTACAATTAGAGGATATATACAGGATAGGTGAATATGAGATATATACGTTTAGTGGAAATATAGAGATATATACAGTATAAGTGCAATAAAATATATACAGTTAGTAATAAAGTTATATTCAACATTGGATATACCAGTAGTAAATATAGAGATATATACAGTATGTGCAAATAGAGATGAGATACGTTTTAGTGGAAATTATAGAGAATATATACAGTTAGTGCAAATAGAGGATATATACAGGTAGTGCAAATATAAGAGATCATATACAGTTAGTGGCAAATTAGAGAAACTACAGTTAGTGGAAATATATAGATATATAAGTATATTGTTAGGCAAATATAGTATAGCAATTCGAATATACAGTTGTAGTGGAAATATAGAGATATATGTACTAGTATAGTGCAATTATGAGCATAGACTATAGTTACAGTGCATGAAATTAGAGATATATACAGTGATAGTGGAATATGAGAGATATACAGTATAGTTGCAAATAGGTACTAAAGTATAGTGAAATGAATAGATACAGTGTAGTGGAAGAAACTATATCGATTTATGAAAAGTAAGATCTAGTCAAAATGATAGAGATAATAAAGTGTAGTGTGCAAATATAGAGAATATAAGTATAGTGGATAGGATTAACATATCGGAATTAGAGTTCCATAGAAGATATATACAGTATAGTGATATGAGAATACACGTAAAGATAGAGCTTATGGTATGGCTATGTTAAACAGTAATATGGATTGGATGAAAGTATAGGTAGATTTAGTATAGTGAAACGAGATCTAATATATGTGGATACATATATGAATAGACATATATAGGGCAATAGAGTATATACAGTATGAACTATAGAGATATAGTACGTATAGTGCAATTAGAGATATAAACGTAGATGATATTGAGTCCAGTATTTCACAATATAGAGATATATACAGTATGTGGCAAATTAAGGAGATAATACAGTAGTTGCAAATTAGAGATTACATATAGTGTCAAAAGTAAAGATATATACGTATAGTGATAGGATTTTACATATAGTGAAAATATACAGAGATAGTAACAGTATAGCCAATATATTAAGGAATAGGGATAACCCAGTATAGTGGAATAAAGATTGACAGTAGTGGAATATTGGAGAATTACGTATAGTGCAACTATAGAGATAGTAAATATAGTAATATCAATATAGAAATATCAGAAGAGAAATTAAGTATAACAGTATAGTGCACAATATAGAGATATATCATAGCAAGTAAGGTTTATCAGTAGAGTGCAAATTAAGAGATATATATAAGTATAGTGCAAATATAGAGTATATACAGTTATAGTGCAAATATAGAGATATATACAGTATAGCACAATTAGAGAGATATACAGTATAGTGCAAATAATACTAGATATATACAGTATAGTTCAAATATAGAGATATATACAGTATAGTTCATAGAATATAGAGCTTATAATATAAGAACAAAGATATAGGACAAATATAAGAATCAGATATGGATAGAATATACGTAGGCATTAGAGGATATATTACAGTATAGTGATAAGAATTACAGATAAGTGCAAACTTGAGATATACTCCACAGTCCCTATGTACAAACAAAGATATATACTAGCCTGATATGACACACATTAGGAGTATATACAAGTTAGTATGATGTGATTGCAGAGCTACTATTTACAGTCTAGTGACGGACATACGTACAGTCGATATATATGCTATGTTATCAACTTGCAAATTTTATGGATATATACACGTACAATAGTCTGCTCCACATATTTTCAGAGCAAATACCCGTAACTGTCCACACCTTATGCAGTTATGAGTTTGAGGCAAAGATGAGATATATATCTGTATGCATCTTCCCTTGCCACACATAAATCATGTGGAAGTATAGACAATTATGTGCATGTAAATATTGAATTTTATCCTGGCTCTTACTGAATGGAGGTTGCAACTCGCGGACCTCGGGGTGAACACACCCATTATCAGATAAGGAATTTCAGATTGATATAATAATCGCAGTCGGTCGGGAGTCAATGAGAGCGTTATCCTGTTAGCTTACGACCGTGTTAAGAATATCACTGCCACCCCACTGGTATAGAAGTCTCCAATACCTGTCATTCAAAGGCATTACACAGCCACCCCTCTGGGATTTGAATCTAATGTGATCAGGTTACAGTTACACATAGGCTTCCATACCTTATTTTCACACAAACACAAGAGCGTAACTTCGCATGGGGACCGCCAGATTTCTCTCTTGAAACATTCAGGAAGAGCTGAAGTTTCTCTCGTACAGATACCTGGGGTAGGGGCCGGGGCATCCTATCATGAAATCTCAACCACCCCGCCAAATCACTCTGGGCGGAATAAACCTGTACATTTGTAAAATCCTCAAGCACGTAACTACCAAAGAACATTACATACAAGATAAAGCCACGGCGTGAACGTCACAAGAACATGAGTATATTCACCGACAACACAGGGAACTCGGAGACTGAAGGGGGCAGGGGCCTCCATTACGGATATCCTCTTCAGACACTGAATACCATAGGAAAGGCTGCGGGCCAGTGATTCCTCAGTCAACGCCACCTTGCACCACACACCCAAGCTCAGGGGTTGTCCTCTAGTGTTTTTGACACCTGAGCCAAACTTTGATGCCCCCCCTATTGTACTTATTGGACGCTATGTTTCTTTTTTCTTCTGCTCTGCCTGCCGCCTACTCTGATAATTTAGCAGGGGCGCTACCCTGAGCATTTTGCTCATATTGCCTCAATTTAGAGAGAGACACCCCTGACAAAAATACATCCACAATCATTTCACTAACTATACTATCCACCTGCAATACACCATATATTTACACAAGCCATACACACAACTAAAACACGCAACTACATATTACAGCCACATACATACACAAAAATTCAGTCTTTGCTAGTATTTAAGCTAGATAAGGAAATGTTCTAACTCTCGATCCTTCTCTTAGTGTACCTACAATATGGAGCATTGAGTGGTTTCCCTATGATGAAAATCCAGAGTTTACACAAATCTACAAAAATTACACGACTGACCAAAATAAGTCCTGTCCTCCTGCGGCAATCACCAAACGCCAATATCCTTCGCCCACCCTCGCCACTAAAGAAGTCCCGCCTGAAGGATTACATTGGCATTCCAATGACAGGTGACCGGTAAGGCCATTTCATGAACACGATGGTTAATTTGAAACTGTCTCTCTCGAAACTCATATAATGTAAACCCGCGGTATTTAAGGAAGTTCAGTTCTTGTCTTCTGATAAATGGATCACACCCGGGCTAACTCTTTTATAGCTCACTGTGTGAGTTGAAGGAGTTTTATTTATGCAGCCGCTATCTCCTGCCTATAAGTAAACACCTCCAACGTTCTAAGACATAGTTCATCCACCGGGTAAATAGGCAGAAGTAGCAGAGATAGAGGGGGAAAGCGAGAGGTATGGAGCGGGGAACTTTGGCTCTGTGGGCAGTCTCCATGGTGCTTCCACTTGTCCTGATTTTTACAGCGGCAGCTTCCTAGAAGAACTATAAAAAGCTTTTTAACCAACCTAGAATAATCCTTTAAAGTGACCTGAGTGGCAAATACCCAGTAAACTGTAGTGAAAGAAGGCAAAATGTCACTCGATGTGCACCCCCCAACACCACCACATAAAAGTTTCACCACTTCCGTCCATTATTCCTTTTATTCCCAGTGATGCAACTAAGTCAAGAGGTGTTCAAGCATAGAATAACAAATACCTTCGTAATGTGCACTTGAATGTAACTAGTTCCCCAGATTCATCTGTTCTTCCACAGGCCACTTGTACTAACCACACAAAAAATCCACCTCACAACACCAAAGTAGCATCAATGTCACAGAATAGAGAATTGTTCTGTCCTAACCCTGGAGGGTTTTCCTATGGGGTTTTCCTAGACTTAGGAGGGACTAAGTGGACAGAAAAATGGTCCGTTGTATAAATTATATTGTATAAATTTATTGGGGTTACACAGTAAAGGGTATTATGGTGACCCTCGACTGGAGATCAATAGTTTTCCTGGGCTAACGCATATATAGGTAATAATTCACAGAACTATTGACCACCATGGTAGATCAGGAGAAAATATTGAATTTCATTTCTGACCTAACCATCAACCATAACCTACAGTTAGTTGGCCAAGCAATTAGTCATATCAGGCAAATCTCTGACTTATTGTAAAGCAGTAAATGGGTCGTAGTTGACCATGGGTGCTAGCCTAAGCTTTGCACAGATCTAATATGGCTAGTAGAAAACGAAATGATGTTGAGTTGTTTTTGTGGGCCTACACAGTATTAGGCTAACTAATGATTTAACTCATAATAGCTATTAGAAATCTCAGAGCAATGGCTTTGGTATGTTCCCCTATTATTGAATAATAACTGTTTCCTTACAGAAAACTTCTATATCCTGACCCGTCCCTGATAGAAATATCAAAACTAATTTAAACTAAAAGTTTGGCCTCAAGTTTCTAATTGAATCCTGACTAAGGGTTCAAATGAATCGAGTTTTTTCTTACGGCTTTAGTGCTGTAGACAACTGGCAGTCCATTTGACAGGAGAATACAAGTGAGATATTCTGGGCTTAATCTCTCATTAATTATCAGAATAACCGGACTTAACGTGTGCTTCCATTTCATAGAGGATGCAATGCAACACATGCGATTAACGTCAGTACGCAAGATCTCAGCCTGAGCTGAATTTAGACTTAAGAGAAAACCACAAATCAGTCCATAAGTATATATATGTTAACCACAAGTCCTCGGTGTGTGTTTTATGAACGTTGAGTAGAGGAGTTAAACCTACAGGTGAAGTGTTATTTGGGGAAAACGTTATAAATCCACTTGAAAATAAAAAAAAAACCACTGTGTAAATGTTAAGGCTGGGTACACTAGTATAGCGAGAGCGGCAGTCGCAGGACAAATGTCCATCAGTCACGGGCGATCATGCGTTCCCTAGGGAACCACACGATCATCGGAATTTTCCGATCGATCGGACGGACGAACGATTGATGCCGGTCGCCCAGCCCCCGCCCCACATCAGCCAATATTATTGGCCGATCGCCGAAGTGCCGTGAACGGCCTTCTGAAAATACTGGCTGGTGTGTACCAGCCTAAGCCTCTCCTTCATCTGCAGACCCCCATTGAGATGCGACATTGTTTCTCTGTAATTCAGAATAAATGCAATTCTAGAAAATACAATTACCGAATGTTTCTTTTAGAAGCAGCGACATTAGAGATGAAAAAAAAACAGGAAAAGTCCACGACTGAGGCAGGAAAATGAAAGTAGACGCAGTTTCTCTTTGCAGACGTCGAAGTTGAGGGTACAAGAAGAGAAATATTATCAGCCTGTCGAGATCACTGTCATTTTATTAGGTCATCTATTACATCAACGCAAAAAAGAAAAAAAACATGGTCAAGTACAGGAACATGATTGCAATTCATGTTAGGATTTTATTTTAACTACAATAAATCTGGTAAATTCTTTCTGTGGCATAATATTGAGTTGTTTGGCTGTTCTGCTCTTGATGTTGAATTCTAGAAGTTTTCTTGTGATTCCATGTGTAGTTATTTGTTTAGGGAACATGCAAGTTCTTTGCGGTCTACCTGTACAGACGTGTTACAGTGTGCGTGTGTGTGTAATCGGGAGAGAGAGAGAATGCATTTGATAAACTATTCTCTGAACCACTCAGCCTCTACTAATTTTATGCAGAGGGCCGATTAATGGGCGCTGGACAGATTAAAGGATGTCATTTGCTGCCCGAAAAATTTACGAGCTGCAGGACTGTTGGTACCACAGACCACTTGGTCCGACAGACTACTGATTGGTTTATCGATGGTAGTCAGTCAGTCAGAAATATCAGGTCCTTGTCAACCCTTGTGTACTTGGTCAACCCCGTGATTTGTTAGATCCTAATTTGGTTGGTTTGTTGATTGATTAGTTGTCTGTTTAACTGGTTTGTTGGTTGTTCAAGCTATTTTGTAAGGCTGGTACACATGAAGGGACATCCTCGAACGTTCGATATATAGAAAGTAGGTTTCAAAGTCCCGAAATCCGAATAATCTGTCCAGTTTTCGGACAGAAAATTCGATTTGAAACCAAGGGGTTCCGTGTGGAGTCCGGGTCCGAGACAATGATACCATGTGTACCAGGCCATAGTTTGCTGGTTGGCTTTCTGTTTGTTGGCAATATTGTGTTGCATATTACATCATGTGAAATTTACAGACTTTGCCACTAGCTAAGATTGAGTTTCAGACAACTGTCCAGGAGGTCACCTGCTGCTCCTTAATATTTTCTTTTCTTTTATAGTTCCTCTGGAGTATTAGACAGCTCTCTTTTTCTTTCACTCAGGTTGATTGGAATTCCGGGTTTGATCAGCATATCAGAAAAACATCTGGTTACCATCTGTTTTGTAAAATTATTTCTTATATTATTTTCACAGGTAGAAAATTGGCTGTTCAATACCCAACTGGCAAAAGCCTTTTGGATTCTTACAGGACTATGTACTGAGAGCCGTTTATCTCTCTATTGTCTCCTCTAGGCATGCATTGAGCTGATACGGCTCTTGTGCATTGTAATGGGGTTTTCCCATTCCAAAACTTTACGCAGCTATCTTTATGTCTTAAAGAGCCGTTATCGATTGGTGTACATAGTTTGAGGTAGTTGCGTGACACAAACTTTTGCGTATTGCCACAAACCAACGTTAGTTTATGTCTTAAGGTCAGTTAACCTTGGTACATGGGTTAACTTGGCTTTAAGACGAAAAAGCTGTTTGCATCTTTCGACACATGCCCTGTAAGAGTGCACCACTCAACAGTCACGAGATTTAAAAATAAAAATAAAAAAATATATATATATATATAGCCAACACTGGGCGGAAAGAAATTCATAGGCAGCAAACGTTAATATCGATTACCATTTCTAAGATACTAAAATATTGTGCTGGTCACTATGGATATTTTAGCTGCTGTAGAAGTTAAAAAGACTATACAATCTTTGCATCTTCTTTGATCTTTACTACAGCAAGAGGAATCTCCAGTTTTGCTGGTATCAGCCAGAGATACAATGACCATTCTGTGATTGATTACCTACACAGAGGTTACAAGTTGTTAATCTGTAACTACTGTCAGATTAACTAAGCGGTGCATGTTTTCTGGGATAAGAAGTCATCTCACAGTCCATGACTGAACTTCAAACTCTTTTTTGACATCCAGAAACATTGGGATTGACGTTTGGTTCTCTAGGTGAAACCTAACAAAAACATTAAGTTCTTAAGAAGCAGAATATTTATTATTTTGTTTGAAAAGCTTTCTGGTATTACTGAGAAACCTCGAAGGTCCCAGACTGTAGACCATTCCACTCAAAGTTTACCAATGTTACCTATGCTATGACCTTCACCCAATCTCATTGGGTATCAAGAACAAAGCAAAAGTTTCTTCTTTTTCTAAACTTGTAGGACATGTTGTCTACTGATCATTAGAATCTCTGTAAACACCAATGATTTAGTACATTTGACATCTTTATTGTATAAATCCCAGAGGACCCAATTTTCTATGCTCAACAAACCACATTGTAAATTCAATTTGTGCTTTTTTTATCCCGTTTCGTCTTCAATGTCAATTCCCTCTTTGATGTGACAGTCGCCAGAAGATCAAATTAAATTAATTTTAAAGGAACAACTGTAAAGATAGTACGTGGAAATACCCAGGCGAGAACAGGCAAATAAATTATAAAGGCAAAGGATGAGAAGGCAGGGGAGTCTCCTAAGGAAAAGATGTGATAACAACGCTAAAAGGATGTATGATGGATGGGCTTAATTCAAGGTGTTGTGGAATGGATTCTTTCACATGCTTCTGTTTAGTTACCTAAAGTAATCACTTTAGGCCTGCAAATGGATTCTCCTTCAAAAACATAAATGTCCTTAACTGTTTTATGACAAGTCCTCAAAGAGTTGTTTGACCACATAGGAGGTCAACAGTTGCAGGACACTGCACGGAACCTTGTTTAATTAATTGTGTCACCTTATGTGAAGGTTCAGGACTGTAGTATTTTTGTTTAATGACTTTTTTTGGTAGTTGTTATCCTTTGTATTTTTTGCAGCAACAGAGAGCCTAGGGACGAATCCTGGTAAGTATACTTAGGAGTCATACAGATAATTATAAACCTAGACGAGGTTAGGTTTTGGGGGGTTAAATTTGGAGGTCTAGGTTTGGGGGGTTAAATTTGGAGTTGACATGCTCTTTAAATTATAAATTTTTCACTCTATAGGAACATTTGTGGTAAAAATTGTCATTAGTACCAGCTTTCATTATCAATGGCAATTATTTCTTATTGCTATACTCTGCACTTATATTCTCCGTTTTCAGTTGCCTCTCTATGGGGTTTTGATTGAAAAAATGAGTTCTCTTCTCAAAATATCTGGAAACACAAGAGAGAAGTAAGATGACGAGGAAGTGGGTCTGAGCAATGAGTAATTGTAGCTGAACGCATGTAGGATCTAGAATTCTACACACATGGGTAAAACATTGTGAATGAGTAAATGATGGAGCAAGGCTGGAGCATTGAGTTAATGGTTGGTCAAGAAAGCTGCAACATATGCATCACATTCTTGAGTTACTGAACCATGCCCCATGGCAAAAATGGTGCAGTGATCTTCAACCTCTGTAGGTAACAGAATATTGCATTCAATGCTCGGGGTTCTGTGAAATCAATACTGAAACCAACATTATGAAGCTGCTGGAAAGACTGATTATTATAACTTTAAATGTGTCAAAAGGACCAACAGGGATTAGTTCACCATCAACGGATGTCCCGAGGGGAGAATAAAGTGTCTCGAGTCTATTATAGAAAGAAAGGATTTGAATCTGAAGATGTTCTCCGATAGACAGAAAGTGATTAGGGAGTTTGAGCGACTATGAGAAGGGTGATGTAGGGTCAGGCATGGGAGTATCTGTTGTCTATTGTTCTTAGCAAGAGTTTTATTGGGGCATATTTATCAAAAAGTGAACTGTTCAGCTTGGTGGCATTTTACAGACTCAACTTGAACATTTATACATCAGGTCAATTTTTCTGCTTGCTTAGAAATGTTTGTGCTTTCGAGATATACCCATAGTGTCTGCAGAAGTAAAAGGTGAACCTGTTAGATTTATCTTTAACAGTGAGGAGACATCCCAGGAGATATCACTGATAAGCACACTGCGGCCCCTAATGTCATTGGGTAAATGTCATCGGAGTTAAGATCATTCTAGTCATTGGCCCATTATTGGCATCATAACTCGTTGTATGGCATTTTGATGGATCTCAAATCTAGGGGAAATCCATGTGAAAAATAAAAATCCTCCCAAAGGAAAAAGGTAGGATACATTTTTCATGTAACAGACCTAGAGATTTTCCATCAGTAAGACTATTGCAGTTGGGATCGTGAGACTGGACAGATGTAGAACATACAGTAGCACATTAGGTTGAGATATAACATGTTGAACCTCCTGGAAACAAAATATTTAAGATAAAAGAATAAACATTACCTACATGTAGAAGGATATTACGCCACCAAGGAGTTCAATGACCATATAGAAAGGATGGAACAGGGCATGGTACTCCGAGGTGAAGTAAATCCATATATTACACTGTAGGTATGTTCTTATAATACATAAGGCCAGCAAACAACAACAACAAAAAACAGCAGTCTTCCCCCTCCCCTGTATTAGTCATTTATATAGAAATCCGTTTAATGTATAAATAGTTAATTACGGTTTCCTATATGAGAAAGAAAGAAGGACCGAACATTGTCTGTCAACACTAAACAGGGATTCCTATATAAATGACTAATACAGGAGAGGGGGAGACAGTGGGAGGGGCAGTGGATACAGGAAGTCCTCAGTGCACATCACTGAGTGACTGTTATAGATTTCCGCCACTGCATATCCCCATTCTATATCCAGAGCCTTATGTATTATAACATATATAAAGTAACAGCACTGAAAGAAATTATCAACCCTCCAAAATAAAATACATAAGTCTTTAAGCTTTAATGCCAGAAAACAAAATCTGTGCCAATAAAGTCTTGTATGAATGCAAATAGGGTGATTAAATGTGATGAAGTTTTCCCTTTTAATGTTGTCATTAGTTGTTTTAGATTCCTTGTAACATTTGTGTATTTTTTTTACAGAGTCTCTATAAAATAAGCACAGGTCAGTAACTACCCTTCTTTTCTGGCCATTAGGGATCCCATTCTTAAATAGTTTAGAGCCAACTAAAAGCAATTCGGTGCATAATGTCCCAACACAGACTAGGAGGTAAAACATTTTTTTTTTAAATTTTACTTGATAACCAGTGCTTATGTTCCGAAATCTTTTACAAGCTTTATTTCCTCTTAGAAGGAAGAAAATTAGCAATGCTAACTGTTGTCTTAATGGTTGGTTATGTGTTGTAGGGTGCTGTTTATCATTAGGGAACCAGGGTATACAGGAGCAGTTTATGTTTAGATTTGTTATATATCATTTTTAAACCAAATCACTTTGATGAATTTTGCTGACTGCTGTTGTTTTATTTGGCGACACTTTTTGTGGCTCTTATGTAGACATGCTCATTGCTTTATGGTTTTTTATGGGTAAGGTGGCAATTATGTAAGTTTCCCCCGTCCCACTAAACCCTTAAAGTAGACCAATGGTTTTTAACCTGTTACATTTAAGAAACCTTCTCCCCAAGGAATAATTAAAGAAAAGGGAATGCACCACAGTTGTGCACACATTTCACAAGTGTTCTTGTTTTATGGTGTGAGCAAGGAACCTCCCTTCCGCCGCGAACAATGTTCACCTGTGATGCTAACACATGATACCCCTGTTGCAATGTTTTCATGCACCAACATCTGTCACCCCTCATCTCCACGAACATGCTTTGTGTATCTTATATTGTGGTAGATTGTTCACATTCTTTAAATAACAATTTTGTTTTGTTTTGGTTATAGAAGGTCCATGATTCATTCAAGTGTGTCAATATTACACATGGTATGGAACATTATACCTCTCCTTGGTCAATCTTTCCGCACCCAACACTGTAATTTCATTCTATCATCTCTGCTTTTTTCTGGTCCCAAGGAGAATCTACGCGTTTCTCCCTTTTTTTCTTTTGCCCAAAAATCATTGGTTACTGGCCTCCGTATTCATACCCCCCCTTGTGCTCTTCGGGCTGGTCAGCTCAACCTGCACAGTTTCTTCACGCTTCACTGACAATCCTACCGTTCTCCCAATGCACTACTGATGTCCAGATCTTGACACAACATGGACTCATTCAGTAAGTGAACACTCGACCCACAGAACGGCAAGAACACAACTCGACACCACTCAAAGTTTAACTCCCCCTTGTCTTTAATGGTCCTCTACTAGTGCGCCTTCCGGAATTGCTTCCGGAAGTTACACAAACACACACTGTAAGCATTCCACATACCTATCCAGGTATTGAAAAACAATTACATCTTACATATAGCGAAGAACCACCTACAAACGTATTATGTTCCTGTTAAGACGATGTAGTGGGTTCTTGCTATTGTCTTACGATTGGTGTGTTGCAAAAGTTCACATGGCAAAAACAGACATGTAATGCTTCTGAGATACCACAATATTAAAAGTCACTAAGGTATGTTTTTGAAATGTGCTGATCATAAGTCTATTAAATTGTGATTGTGAGCATTACGTGAGTTTTTGTTGGTTTTGTTGGCCTTTACTTCAACGCATTTTGCATTTCACTCGAAAGGTCCTGCAAAAAATAAATGTTTTAGCTTTTGGCTTTTTGTATAGTATTTGTAAATATGAGTCAAGAATTTTTTCTCTTCCAAAACCACTGTGGGAACTTTACACACTTCCTGTTTGTGTTACATCATCAATCACAAAACAATTTTGGGGGGAAAGGGTGATCAACTACAAAAAGGTCTGGGGACTTGTCCACAGTAGAGTTTTGCTTTAGGTACCCAATGGGTTGTGTGCAGGTTGTGTTTATTGAAATGAAGTGTGAGGTTAGGGCCCTACATCACCTAGTCTTTTAATAAGGAAGGAGAGGTGTAAGTTGTGTGTCTGATCCCTTGCAGAGTTGGTTTGTGTTGAGTATTGGAGTGGGGTATGGGTAAGTAGGTGGAGAATGGGCCAACACAGGTCTACGAGATCTACGCTGGGTGTGCGTTCCCACTGACGTTACTTAAAATACATAAGGAGATTCAATAAAGTTCTTATCATTTAAAATGGTGGCTAATTTTGCCCCAATCAATCAGATCTTATTTAACATTGAAAGCTAACATTGGATTGGTTGGGGCAAAATTAGCACTAATTTAAATGATAAGAACTTTATTGAATAACCTGAAAGTGACTTAAATATAAGCAAGAAAACGATCACTTTATTTCCAAAAGATGCACAGTGCATTTGTATTTCATATTAAGAATCATTTACTAACCTGCCCCATATAGAAGATCTTGGGAATGATCATTTGCATGTGGGTTTTATTAATTGAAGCAATGTGCTTTTGACAGACACTGGCTATTTAGCAACTATAGGAATTGCCACGTTGATCCATTAAAAATAACGCAAGTAATTAA
The DNA here is from genome assembly GCA_019447015.1 of Hymenochirus boettgeri. NCBI lineage: Eukaryota > Metazoa > Chordata > Amphibia > Anura > Pipidae > Hymenochirus > Hymenochirus boettgeri. The sequence goes on along the minus strand of CM033469.1, from coordinate 410,235,118 downwards.
GAATCTTGCTTCTTACTACACAAAGGGCCCTGATACAATGTGTCACCTTTGCACCTCCGGATAGATACACAAACTCCATTAATATTGTCGAGTCAATCTGCAGTTATCTCCTTAAAGAGACATTTATCTAGACAGAAAACTAGCAAGGTGCTGCAGATCATCTAGAAAGGTCCTTGCTGCTGTCGATATTGGTGAGATAAACAATGATATGACCGAGCAATAACTGATGGTTAGCTTGGTATTTTTCACCAGGTTGACCTGAATTGGATAATGTTGTAATTCCCCATTAAGGTGACCTGTTCAATGTGTAGATCCTACAGCCATGAGTAATCTCCAAGTCATTATTATTTCTTTCTAATAGGTCTGAAATAAATGTGCTATGACTGTTCACAGAGAGTGACTGGCCAAGTTTTCTTCCTCAATGGAGTCTTTGTCCGTTCTAATTGTGAGGACATACTTTTGGACAGTCGTTCCTTTAATTAAGAAAGTGCTGAGAATGAGAAGGAGTTGACCGGGTAGGCTGATCCTCCAGGGACGCGTGTCCATGGGCAAAATACAACAACTCATGCCTGGGTTCCAACCACCCCTTGCCCATAAAGTCTTATGGACACGGCTCCCACTACACATGGAGCTGAACAGGAGTGATGCTGGTACCCTGGTACCCATGACAGTGCACATTTACTGCAATAATATCGGGGAGATTAATATATAATGTATACTATATATAAAACAGACTTGAACAGGCACTCACTCCTCAACCCTTTTACCTCCCGGGTTGCCACTGGGGTTTTTAGGATTGTATATAGATGAAATAGTCCAGTGCACTCACAGGTCTTTTTGGTGCAAATATATTATTCAAACATCAGGTGCAGGCAACGTTTCGGATCCTTCCTAGGTCCCTTTTTTTGTCCGCCCCCCCAACCAAAAGAACTTTTTTTATTGGACTATTTCGATAGATAGATAGATAGATAGATAGAGCAGACAACAGACAGATAGATAATAGATAGACAGACAGATCGACAGTATCGACGAACAGACACAGATAGATAGATAGATAGATAGATAGATAGATAGATAGATAGATAGATAGATGACAGACAGACAGGACAGAGACAGATAGACAGAACAGATAGACAGATGACAGACAGACAGACAGATGATAGATTAGATGAATAGATAGATAGATAGTAGAAGATAGATAGATAGATAGACAGACGAACAGATAGATAAATAGATAGACAGACAGATAGACAGATAGACCGACAGACTAGACAGATAGATAGATTGAAACAGACAACGAAGACAGACAGACAGACAGACAGACAACGACAGAACAGACAGATAGATGATAGTAGATAGATAGATAGATAGATAGATACAGACAGATAGATAAATGACACAGATAGATAGATAGACGACAGACAGACAGATAGATAGATGATAGACAGACAGACAGACAGACAAGACAGACAGCGACAGACGACAGACAGATAGTAGATAGATAGATAGATAGATGAAGATAATAATAGATAGATAGAGTAGATAGATAGATAGATGATAAGATAGATAATAGATAGATAGATAAGAAGATAGATAGATACGATAGCTAGATGATGCTAGCTGATAGAGACTAGTATCGATAGTTAGATAGATAGCTAGATGACGAGCTTAGACTACCCGAGATGAGAGATAGATTGATGACAGATAGATTAGATGATAGTAGATTAGATGAAGATAGATGAAGACTAGATAATAGATTTTCTTTTCCCAAGTGTGTACCCATCTTAAAATAATCCCACTAAATACATAATATAGTTCACCTTAGTAAACTAATATTTTGGCATATTTAATATTTTTATAAATCTTTTAAGGCAATATACAAAAGTATATACCTGTTTCTAAACAATAGTAAGAATATTAGTGCACATATGTGGTATTTCCTATGTCCTTAGCCTTTGGGCACAGTATGATGTAGCTGATCCATTTAATAGTAACATGCAACTGTTTATTCTACATTTGAGGCAGGCGGCTGAGTTTTAGAACATAGTACATCTACTTTCCACCTCATTATCGCGGTACTTGTAGTCTTTACACCATGCCTTAAAGCTCATGTTATTGTACAGAAAGAAAAGAAAATAGTTAATGTTTTTTATCTATCATCTATCTATATCTATCTATATATATACACACACACACACAACACACACACACACACACACGTCACTAATTGGCAGCACATACTCATATCTGTCCTCTAAGTATTATGTTCCGTGATACAATGGAAAGTGAGAAGAAGAGAAGAGAAGTGTCATACAGAGCTATAAAAAGATTGCCAAGGTAACACACTTCAATATAGGTGCAATTGACATGTGTAAAAAACTCAAGGCAGACGGTCTTCCAATAGGAAAGTCATCCTCCAAACTTCCCTTCATTAGTTTCTAGGCATGGCAGGAAGAATAGGGCCTTAGTGTCAAAATATCTCTCCTAATATGTCATATGGAGCTCCCTGGCTGGAGTTTTCTAGGGAGGAAAGGAAAGAAAGAACAAGCCATATAAATATATACAGAGAGGCTCTTTTATTTTCTTTGCCTAAACACTGAATAATTGTAGCGATAACTGTACTAGGTATAAAGTCATGAAAAAAGAATATTAATTACTAATGAAAAACCTAAAAGATACTCTCTCGACTGTCCTGATTCCTAATAAAGCAACATAGGTGGTCCTGAGTGGGGTTTTGATGGACTATACTTGGACATACTGGGCATTGTTTGATTGAGGACTATACTTGGACTATACTGGGACATTGTTTGAGGACTATACTTGGACTATAGGGAATTGTTTGATGAGACTATACTTTGGACTATACTGGGACATTGTTTGATGGACTATCACTTGGACTATACTGGGGGGACATGGGGCGGTTTTTTTGAATGGACATATACTTGGGTATCTAAACTGGGACTTGTTTGATGACGAACTTGGACTATCTGGAATTGTTTGATGGACTATTGGACTAACGGGAATTGTTGATGGGACTATACTTGGACTATACTACTGGGAATTGTTGATGGACTATACTTGGACTATACTGGGACATTGTTTGATGGACTATACTGGACTATACTGGGACATTGTTTTGATGGACTATACTTGGACTATACTGGGACATGTTTGATGGACTATACTTGGACTATATGGACATTGTTTGATGGACTATACTTGGACTATACTGGGACATTGTTTGATGGACTTACTTGGACTTACTGGGACATTGTTTGATGGACTATACTTGGACTCTACTGGGAACATTGTTTGATGTGACTATATGGACTATACCTGGGACATTGTTGATGGACTATACTTGGACTATACTGGGACATTGTTTGATGGACTATCTACTTGGACTTATACTGGGACATTGTTTGATGGACTATACTTGGACTATACTGGGACATTGTTTGATGGACTATACTTGGACTATATGGGACATTGTTTGATGGACTATACTTGGACTACTGGGACTTGTTTGATGATATATTGGACTATACTGGGACATTGTTTGATGGACTAACTTTGGACTATACTGGGAATTGTTTGATGGACTATACTTGGATATACTGGGACATTGTTTGATGGACTATACTTGACTATATCGGGACATTGTTTGATGGACATACTTGCGTACTGATACTGGGAATTGTTTGATTTGGACTATCTTGACTATACTGGGACAGTTGTTGAGGACTATACTTGGATATACTGGGACATTGTTGATGGACTATACTTGGACTCATACTGGGACATTGTTGATGGACTATACTTGGACTATACTGGGAATTGTTTGATGGACTAACTGGACTATGGCGATTGTTGATGGACTATACTTGACTATACTGGGACATTGTTTGGACTTACTTGGACTATACTGACATGTTTGCTTGGACTATACTTGGACTATACTGGGCATTTGATGATATATCGATGGACTATACTTGGAATATACTTGACTATTGTTATCATGGAGACTTGGATTTGATACTGCACTATATTCTACATTTTATGGGAGATTGGGGATGCAAGTCTTACGTTACTTTTTGATTGTTCAAAAGATACATCCTGTCTAAACTTCCTGCTTTGGCTCCAAACTCTTAACTTACATACTAACATATGCATGTGTACAGAGCCAGACTGCACTCCCTGGCATGTTAGGGAAGGTTAAGCCCAGGCTGATGGAAGTGTTAGACCCGCAGTCTATTCCAAATCAGAAAAAAGTGCATGGTTTGAATTAAGTTACGTTAATTAGGAAATGGCAAGAACTCTCAGCTGCTGGGGGCTTATCAAACATTTCCAAGTAATGTGGCCCTTTTAAATCCTCAAGAACAGAAAGCTGTGCAAAAGGTATAAATAACAATGGTCGGGGGAACCAGAGAAACTTTTGCAACTTCAATTTTAGTTCTTAAAGAAATCTGAACTGAGTAGATAAAGTAATATAACTATCTAGAGAGGAGGACTTTGTACTGATGGAACGTCCTACATCTTCCTGTTTGAAGGATCTAGGATATCATTACTTACTATACTTCATGTTCATAACAGTCATCCTGCTAGTAAGACTGAACCCTTGGAATTCCTTTGCGATTGCTGTAAATATTGACTCCAAAGTTAGGTAAATCCCCTCGCAGACAGCAGACCCAAACCTTTCCTTACTTGCCTCTGTCCAAACCTAGGAACATAGTGTAGCAGAATTTAGAATTTCAACACATTGAAATAGAAACCTGGTGGTAAAATTTGGCCAACAATGACGGATACAGGGCCAGGATCTTTTCCACTTATATGTTCCTCTATCTGCACAATTTGAAGGTCGTGTACTTATAACCAAAGGACACTTCTGTCCCAAACAGATCTATGCTATGGTAGAATAACCGTTACGATGAGGACTGATTGTGCTAAACAAGAATCCTCCTCCCGCTATGGCAGCCAGATGCGGTTTGGAAACAGGCCTTGGGGACAGGACATTTGGGAGGTTACTCATTCAATATTTGCCCATTTTTCCAGTAAAACTAAATACAGAACAGGAGGAAGTTTCAGTGGTGAAGTCAGGGGTATGGTGTGGTTTCTGTATTGATTGTGTTTTGAAAAATAAACACAACTCCCGTCATTACAATGGGATAGACCAGAGTCATGGCTGTACCGGATCTTTCTAAATAAATCTACGTAAGAGGGAAAAAAATAGGTTCTTTAACTGTGACTAAAGTTCCCAGTGTTCTTAGGAACTCAAGGACACTGCCTAAATAGGTCTGCTGTGTTAAACTGGGGCTGTAAGAATGATAGATTTGATGTCACGGCCTATAAATCTCTATTAGCACCAACCTAAAACCTCCAGTCTTGTAGCAGTACAGTTTAATGATTCTTCAGCCCTTCTCAGAACAGCTAAGGCTTCTGGGACTGCGCAGTGCAAGATCAGCAGAGATCCTGATTTCCCGCCTAATCTAATATGGAGATATAATACATCAGTCTTCTTACTTTTTGTTTTCCTTGTTAGCGTTCACATGTGAAGAGATTTCAGTGGGTTCATGCAAAACCATGCAGCTCAGCTTACAATAGCTCAGACGTATTATCCCTTGGCTCACTTGCTTGTCTCTTTCATTTATATTCCTCTCCTAATTTAACTTGGATTTGGCCTTTGTTTTAAGGGGCCGCACTGCTGCCCGCGCTGTTTGATCAGCAGGGGCTGCCCATTTTCCGTGCGTTTGGAAGTGTGCTGTGTCGGGGGCTGCGATGGGATCCACTTTCCCCTATTGCATTGTGGCAGGGAAGGTTGATAAGTTGTGAATCGGTATGTGCAGATCGGGCGAATTCGCTTATGAATATACTTGGTTTGTGCTAGTTTCCAGGCTTCTTTGGCTGCTCTGCTCCTGCGAAATATTCTGTTTTTTTGGACCATAAACAAGACTGGGACATGTCCGCAGTAAAGTTTTCCTTGTAACGGAGAAAAGTAAAAGCCATTGTAGATGACAGAGGGCCTCGTACCAACTATAATGAGTTCGAGGAACAGAAAGAGAGAGAGAGAGAACAGGCATCTCAGAATCCATTGCATTCATTTGAATGACAGAAGATGCTGACGTGTTTGAGGATTCCAAATTCCAAGAAAGAAAGCAACGCTATTAATTGTCCCTGACCTTCATAGTAGGGGTGTCCATTGTTTTAGTATTAATAGCAATGAAAGAAGAGTAGCCAATAAACATGAGAAACCCACACACACCAAGGGCAGTTTATAAAATGAACCAAGAATAATAATTGGGTGGGAAATATCCCCGTTACCTTGAATCTTGATAAGGTTCCATTTCAGGCGCCCATTGCTTTCTACATTATGTAACATTCAGTCTTATGGTTTGCCTAAAATGTCTTTATTTGTTGATTTTCCGTTGTTCCTTTTGAGGCGCCACTACACATAGGATACGTCCATTGGATTTTTCTTGGCTTACGATGATTGTAATAAATAGTGGTGACTGACAATCAGATTGTATGTGTGGGCCTATGATTACGACACGGGAGGTCTGAAATGCGTCAGGCGTATTGTTAATAAAGCTGTGATTTCATTCATTCATGTTGTATCCGGCGTTCTCCTTGTTCTTTTTCCTGGTTGATGCAGTGACGTTTCTTCTTTTGTTATATCCGTGGGATTTGGTTCAAGAGACGCGACCAGGGGCACTCTGCACCTGGGTCACCAAGAAGCACGGGTAAGTCCCGAATATATATTGTTGAATTCCTGTTGGAAGTGTTCTATCTTGCTATCTGGAGGACGAGGGGTCTGGGGTTTCTTCACCCGGACCACCGCATAAATAAGTAAGCATTATAAGATTCACATTTCATGAGATTGGATTCCTATTTTTTGGCAAACATGAGAGAAAGTAGAGTTGTCCATTTGTACGATGGTCCCTGTCTGTTCAAAACAATGCCCGCCCCTTGTTGGAAGACTGAAGATGGCATGTAGCATCGTGGGATAATGGTTCCATTCACTAAAGCTGAAATGTCACATCTTATATCTATGGGAATGTTTAGGGCACAAAGCGAAACTATGTATCTATTAGTTATTTAAAGTAAAAGGGTGGTAAAAAAAAATTAAAATATCACAAAATTTGCGCCACTTTTTTTCAGCCTTTAGAAAACCCATCCCAATGTGCATGGTTTTGAAGTCAATAGAATCTGCAAGAACTGAAAGGAAGAGTCAACATTAGAATTAGAAGGCATGTGTCTTTGACTTGAATAAAGGATATTGTTATTGCACTAACGCCATGAGAGCATGGATCAGCATGATACACCTGACACCTGCCTGAATATGCATGCGTTGCTTGATTAAATATCTGTTGCATTTTCAGATTTCTGAAGTGCATGTAGATTGCAGATTTTTGAAAAAAACAAAAACAAAATAATGCATGGAGCATGGAGCATGGTGCAAACCTTTTTACCAGTGGGGGGCACTGTTCTCGGGGAGAGTGATCCTTGATGATGACACAGGGTTCCCCAAGATTATGGAAAATTGCATACAAGATGCAGTAATAAAGTTGTAGAATATAAAAGAGGTTACGGCAATATAAAAGTGAATTCCTGTGGACATGGAACTTTAAGGTAGCATGTTTTAAAGTACAAATGTGATGACATAGCTTAACTAAACGTAGCTAAACACCAATTATAACTGATGACAAGCTAAATACACATTATAACATATGACGTAGCTAAACACCAATTATAACTTATGACATAGCTTAAACACCAATTAAAACTTATGGCATAGCTAAACACCGATTAAACAGATGACATAGCTAAACCGATTATAACAGATGACATAGCTATAAACACCGATTATAACAGATGACATAGCTAAAACGATTATAACTGATGACATAGCTAAACCACCTGATATAACTGATGACATAGCTAACACTGATATAACTGATGACATATCTCAAACACGATTATAACAGATGACATAGCTAAAACACCATTAAAATGTATGAACATAGCTAAACACCGATTATAAACAGATGACATAGCTAAACACCAATTAAAACTTATGGCATAGCTAAACACCAATATAACTGATGACATAGCTAAATACACATTATAACAGATGACAAGCTAAATACCAATTATAACTTATGACATTGCTAAACACCAATAATAAACCTTATGGCATAGCTAAACACCGATTATAACAGATGACATATGCTAATAAACCGATTATAACAGATGACATAGCTAAAAAAACACTGATACTAACTGATGACATAGCTAAACACGATTATAAAATAGGACATAGCTAAACACCAATTAAAACTTATGACATAGCTAAACACCGATTATACAGAGACATAACTAAACACCAATTAAAACTTATGGCATAGCTAAACCACCAATTATAACTGATGACATAGCTAAATACACATTATAACAGATGACATAGCTAAATACCAATTATAACTTATGACATTGCTAAACACCAATTAAAACTTATGGCATAGCTAAACACCGATTATAACAGATGACATAGCTAAACACCAATTATAACTTATGACATAGCTAAATACCAGTTTAAAATGATGATAGCTAAACCAATATAACGATGATCATAGTAAACCCAATTGGTAACTATGACATAGTAAAGACGAATTATAACTGATGACATAGTTAACACCAATTGGGTAACTGATGACATAGCTAAATACACATTATAATTGATGACACAGCTAAAACCAATATAAACTGACTGATCATAGCTAAATAATTCTTGTAACAGATGACCTAGCTAAACACCAATTATAACTGATGACATAGTTAAACACCAATTGGTAACTTATGACATAGCTAAAGACGAATTATAACTGATGACATAGTTAAACACCAATTGGTAACTGATGACATAGCTAAATACACATTATAATTGATGACACAGCTAAACACCAATTATAACTTATGACATAGCTAAATACCAGTTGTAACAGATGACATAGCTAAACACCAATTATAACTGATGACATAGTAAACAATTGGTAACTTAGACAAGCTAAAGAGACAATTATAATGATGACATAGTAAACCCTTAAACACCAATTGTGTGTAACTGATGAATATCTAAATACACATTATAATTGGGATGAACATAGCTAAACACCATTATCACTGATGACATAGCTTTAAACACCAATTATAACTGAGACATAGCTAAACAACCACATATAATTATGATGGCATACTAAGTTACAAATATCCTGTAAACATACACTTACATGATTTTACTGCATCTTCTGTGCTGGTTCTACACCGAGCGTATAAAATTTTTCAGGGAAAAGAAAAGCTGTAGGCGGAAATACAACTGTGAGACTGCTGGGAATGTGATGTTCCCTTTGCCGCATGTTACGAATATTTGTTCATGTAGACATGATGTGCATGACTAAACATTGTCACATGGGAAGAAGGTCCCATGGTATACCCAAATCATAAGGTAATGCCAATAGATATAATATATTTGGCTTTGTGGTTTTGGGGATATTTTGGCTGATCTCCCGACCTGGCTTGCACTGCAGATGGTCAAGTCGAAACAGATGGGGGAAAATAACAAACTATTTTAGTTCAATTCCTGTCTTGCTTGGATTTTGAGTCAATGATTAACACCTTTCGTCATCTGAAATAATTTTAAACTTTACTGTTCCTTTCTGTCTGTTGGGGCTCCAGTGTGCACAACGTTTGGGTATTAATGAGGTTTATATAGGATGGATATTTAGGCCAGTGGTATCTCGCTCAATAAGGAATGAAATGGCACAAAAAATGATTTAGTAAGAACTATAAATAAAACCCTTTGGTTTAGCGCATCGCATGTTCTGACACCTGGCGTAGTGGGCAATGTGCCTGGGTCGCCCTTCACCCTCTCAGCTTGAGGGCTATACAACAGACTAAAATCGAGCAGCTGGGTCAATTATTTAAGGTTGAATCGCTGTGCGCAAAGATTTTCCAAGGGCTCAGTTCTCCTTTAAATAGAGTTTTCTTTCGTCCTTTACTTTTTTCCTAAACAGCCGTCAAACAGACACCAGAGCGGGGCGAAACCCAATTAACCTGAAATCACCAGGAATTCACAAATCATGTCAGTATACCCCCCAGTAACAGGTATACCATTACCCTACACCATCATCACACTTTACCCCAAGTACCATGGTCTACACATTACCTACACACGGAACAGGTCTACAACATTACCTACACACAGTCACATTAGAGGTATCACATTCTAACATGGTAGCCATACAACACACAGTACAGGTACCAATACAACCAACCTACTCTATACACAACCTAGTACAGGGTATAACAAGTACCTACACACAGTACAGGTCTACAAACTATTACCTACACACAGTCAGTATACACATTACCTACACACAGTACAGGTATCACATTACCTACACAGCAGTACACTACAGTAGGTATAAACAATACCTACACACTACAGTAATTACACATTACTACACACCTACATCTACAAACATACCAGTACAGGTCTACACATTACCTACACACAAACATGGTTATACACATTACCTACACACAGTACAGGTATACACATTACCTACACACAGTACAGGTCCTACATATTACCCCTTACACACTATTAACACTTCCAACAGGTATCACACATTACCTACACACAGTACAGGATCACATCTACCGCGGTTAATTACCTACACACAGTACGGGTATACCAGCTACCAGCATTTACCCCACAGTACCGGTATCCACATTACCTACACACGTACAGGTATACACATTACCTACACACAGTACGGTATACACATTACCTACACCCAGTACATGTATACATACCCACCATAGTATAACACTACCTACCCGACGGTAATCACATGAACCTACACACAGTACATTCACATTCACAAGCGTAATACACATTACCAGCATTATACCCCACAGTACATTATACACATTACCACATTAATACCCCACAGTGCAGGTATACACATTACCAGCATTATACCCCAAGTACAGGGTATACCCATTACAGCATTATAACCTACCCACAGTCAGGTTACACATTACCTACACACATACATTATACACATTACTACACACCGTACAGTATATCACATTACGCAGCATTATCCGCCACAGTAACATGTATACACATTACCAAAGCATCTAACTACCCCCAATACAGGTAATACACATTACCACGCATTATACCCCACAGTACAAGGTAACACATTACCTGCATTATACCCCACAGTACAGGTTATACAATTACGCTGCCTTACCCCACATTACGGTCTACCACATTTATCCAGCAAATTTATACCACAGCACATAGGTATACACATTACCCCTGCATTATATACCCCACATTACATATCACACATTACCAGCATTATAACCCCACAGTACAGGTATACACATTACCTGCATTATAGCCCACACAGTAGACAGTGTATACACATTACCAGCATTATACCCCACAGTACAGTATACACATTACCCAATTAACCCCAAAGCAAGTATACACATTACCACATACCACAGTACATTATACACCATTCCCCAGCATTTAAACCCCACAGTACAGGTATACACATTAACCCAAGCATTATAACCGCACATAACAGGTATACACATTGAACCCCAGCATTATACCCCACCCATACAGGTATACAACATTCCCACAGCATTATCCCAACAGTACAGGACCCAACCAGCAGTATACCCGTACCAGGTCATACCATTACCCCCCCCATTAATAACCCACATACAGCCGTATACGACAAACCTTATAACCCCAACACGTACGGTACCCCCATACCAGCATTATACCACCACAGTACCGGTATAACACATACCACGCACGCACTTATACCACCACAGTACACGGTAAGACACATTACACCCAGCATTATACCCCACATACAGGTATACACACTTACCCACATTATCCAACCCACAGTACACGGTATACACATTACCACACAGTCATTACTATACCCACACATCCTTCACACAGTACAGGTATCAAACACACACAGCATTATAACACACCCAACCCAGTACAGTATACACATACCTACACACATACGCGGTAACACATTCCCAGCATAACCTCCCCACAGTACCGGTATACACATTACCTACAAACAACACTACAGTATACACATTACCTACACACATACAGTATCCACACATTACCTACACACAGTACACGGGTATCCATTCCCGTACACCATCTACACTAACTACACATTACCCTACACACAGTACAGGTATACACCTACCAACTAACACCACAGTAAAAAGGTCATACACATCACCAGCTTATACCCACCACCGTACATACACATTCACCATCATTATTATCCCCCACGTACAGGTATACACATTACCATGCATTATACCCCACAGTACGGTTACACACTCACTACATTATACCCCCCACATACAGGTATAACACCTTACCTGCATTACTACACAGTACTAACATTAACCACTTACCTCACCACAGTACAGGTATACACATTACCAGCATTATACCCCACAGTAACAGGTATACACCCATTACCGCATTATACCCCACCAGTACAGGTATACCACATCAACCCCAGCATTTACCACCCCCACATTACAGGTATACACATTAACTGCATTATACCCCAAGGCCACCACACACCAGCTGATACCAGTGTATAAACTACCCTTAACCCTCTACGCATTACCTACCGCATTATAACCCACAGTACAAGTATACACATTACCAGCATTTATACCCCACTTATTCACAGGGTATACACATTACCAGCATTATACCACCACAGTACAGTATAACACACCACATTACCCAACAGCATGTATAATACCCCACCAGTACAGGATACACCACTTACCTGCATTAACCCCCACAGTACAGTTATACACATTACCACCAAACCCACTTATAACACCCCCACAGTACATTATACCCAACCATCCCAACACATTATACCCCACAGTACACAAGTATACCACCATTACCAAGCCATTATAACCACACCACCCCCACAGTACGGTATAATCACTACTACCCAACACAGTTAACACCCACAGTACGGTATACCTACCACATCACCAGACATTATACCCACAATACAAGTATCCACCAACCATTACCCGCATTTACCCCACAGTACAGGTATATCACATTACCCCAGCACATTATCCACCCTACCCCAGGTACCGGGTATACCCATTCACCAGCGTATACCCCCCCCACACAGTACGGTATACACATTACCCAGACATAAGCCACCACAACAACACATGTATACACAACCACAGTACCAAGACATTTACATCATAACCACCCCTCACAGTAACAGTATACACATACCAAAGTCACATTAATACCCCCACATACAGGTATACCACATTACCAGCATCTATCAACCCACCACAGACAGGTATACCACCCATACCCCACAGCACTTACCACCCCAGTACAGGTCAATCCATTACCAGACATCTACACACCTCATAACCCCCACCCCACAGTACAAGTATACTCACATTACCAGCATTATACCCCACACACCACAGCTACGGTAATACGCACATTAACCACCAAGCATTAACCCCCACAGTAACAGGTAATACACATTACCAGCATTACTACCCCCCCACGTACAGGTCTAACCACACTTACCAAGCATTATACCACCCACAGTACAGGTATAATACACACATTACCACACAACAGCATAACCACCACCCCCACGTACAGGTATACCACCATTACCAGCATTATTACCCCAGTACAGGTATACACATTACCAGCATTATACCCCACATACAGTATACACATTACCAGCATTAACCCACAGTACAGGTATACACTTACCACATTATACCCCACAGTACAGGTATACACATTACCAGCATTATACCCGCACAAGTACAGGTATACACCTTACCAGCATTATAACCCCACAGTACAGGTATAACACATTACCAGCATTATACCCACCCCCCAGTACAGTTTCATACCCATACCCCCCCCCCCAGCATTATACCCCACATACAGGAACACATTAACCCAGCATTACTACACCCCCCACAGTACAGGTTATCACATTACCCCCACCCACAGCCACATTATACCCACAGTAACCAGGTATACACTTCCCACAACTCACAACAGCATTATACCACACATACCAGGATTAAACCACATTAACAGCATTACTATTCCCCAGTACAGGTAATACACACCACATAACACTACAATAACACATTACCAGCATATACCACACAGTAACAGGTTACCCATTACCAATATACACCCACAGTACAGGTATACCACATTACCAAGCATTATAACCCCACGTACAGGTATACACATTACCACAAAGCCAGTATAAACCCCACCATTCCAGGTATACCCCAATAACCCAGCATTCTACCAACACCCCACAGTACAGGTAAACACACATACACCACAGCAAAACACCACATTATACCCACACAGTACAGTATACCACCGAAAATTAACCAAAGCATTATACCCCACACCGTACCAGTAAACCATTACACCAGCATATACCAAACCACCGACGAGTACCATACGCATATACCCACATCATAACACATAGCAGTTATACCACATACATTACCATTCACTTAACCCAAGTCAGTAACTACAGCAACCACAGACAGGTAACACGACTAGCCAGCATTATACCCCCACAGTACAGTCTAACACTTACCAGCATTACTCACCCCAAACACACACTAACGAAGGTATCTACCAATACCAGCATTATACCCCACAGTACAGTATACACTTCCACCAAGCATTATATCCCCACCAGCTAACAAGGTATACCACATTACCACATACCCACAGCAGTGATAACATTACCGCTATACCCACAAGTACAGGCTATAACCACATTACCAGCCATTAACACAGCTACATATAACTACCACCTTATACCACGTACAGTATAAATTGACAGCATTATACCCACGTCCAGTATACCCCACATAAACACAGTACAGGTATACACATTACCCGATTACAGCAGTTAATAACCCATACCCACAGTACAGGTATAACACTACCAAGCATTATACCCACAGTACAGGTATCCCACATACCAGCATTATACCCCACAGTACAGGTATACACAGTCAATTAACCCAGTACAGTATACACTTCCAGCATTATACCCACAGTACCAGGTATACACATTACCAGATATAACCCCCACAGTCAGGTATACACATTATCCAGCATTATTTACCCCACGCTTACAGGTATACACATACCAGCATTATATATACCCCACATGTACAGGTATACACATTAACCCAGATTACATACCCCACAGTACAGGTAATACACATACCAGCATTATACCCACCCAGTACAGGTATACAATATTTACCAGCATTATACCCCACAGTACAGTCTACACATTACCACTATGGTCCCAGGTGCTACTTTCGCAGCATTTTTATATTAGGCAGAATTGTTTCTCCGATTTTCGCCTTCCGAACTTCCAACCGAGGATTCATATTTTTTTTCAAGTTTTTTTTTTGAGTTTTTTTTTTTGAAATTTGGGTCCGCGTCGTTCGCGATTTCGTTTTTTTCGAAATGATTCAGGGGGAGGGGAGGTGGGACTCCTCGATGACCCGGATTTTCGAAAAAGTTCGGACATCTCTAGATTGAGATTACCTCTGAGCCCAAAAAAAAAAAATAGACAAACATCACATTCCCTTTGATTCCGAAAATTCAAGGACAACTGTTATCACTGACGGAATTTTACATCCTAAAATAGTCTAAATCACCTCTGAACACACCCCGCGGAAGACTTAGCAGACATTGCCTTTGAACATCTCTTTTGTTTTTATTATTTATCTGAAAAGTGAAACGCATCATAAATAAAAATTACAAATCTGTTCGAAATACCTAAGTTCAGTTAAAACCCTCCTTCAATCAAGAGGCTACTAGAAGTTCGGACCAGCATGCCCATCTTTTGATTTCACATAACCTGGTATTTGAAAGGAAAATACTTATGACACAAGCCTTAGGTCTGGGAGAACAGAGGGAGGAAAGGTTGTTGAGTAGATTGGGAAACAACTACTGGGTTTTAGGAATTCCAAACTTTCCCAGCTTCCTGAAGATGCAACTATGGTTCAGTCAACCCCTTATGGAAAGGTCGTAGTTGGTATTTTTTAGAACATCTGGAAGGAATAGATTAGTTCACACTAAGCTAATCCAATCAGATAGATGTAATCAATGGATTCTGTTTTGAGTTTGCGTTCCCTTGAATAAATTTTGCACAATAATCTTAATAAGTGTGACAGTGAGAATGAGAGTACCTTCTGAGTAACATGGACGGTAAATTTACCCAAAGTCTTCATTCTTCACTCCTTGTTGTTTTTTAATTAATGCCATTTATGTTTCAGATACATAATTCTGATTTCTAATGGAGAGGCGTAGAGAATTTACAAATCAAAATTAGTTACATTTTTACTCCGTTAGTATCGAAAAGTAAACATTCTTTCATTTGGCCTTTGTTATTAAAAATAAACAAAAAAGTGGTGTCCCTGGAATTTCATTGGTTTAATCACTCGTTGGTTCAGGTGAACTCTAAAAGTAACGGTTGCCTCCGGGAGAGGAAAATGTTTTTTTTTTTTTAAAGCGCGAGAACAGATAGTATCAGGTATCCTGTACCTCCCATAGGACCATAAATGGCTTGGGTGTAAATATAGACACTTTCAAAGGCGCCTTTTTGCTTGGTTCTATAAAACAACTATAAAAGACTCAAGTGTTCCCGAGAGGCATGGATGATCGTTGAGGAAACTCGACAAATTGACGCATGGCGGAGGTTGCAAGCGCAAGTAATCCGCAACAATCTTGCCACTATATATCACAATAGTGTCCTGAACATACTTGTTCTTACCAAAATTATATATATCCAGGAACTTCCAGCACCAATAATGGAATTTTCTAGTTTTGTCCAAACATGTATTGGTAAACCTTGGCTCTCCCTATTGAAATATCACTCTGTCCATGGAAAAACAGGATGCTTTAACTATGTCATCAGTTATAATTGGTGTTTAGCTATGTCATCTGTTACAACTGGTATTTAGCTATGTCATCAGTTATAATTGGTGTTTAGCTGTGTCATCAATTATAATGTGTATTTAGCTATGTCATCAGTAGACGTATAATATCTCTATATTTTTTACACAAGTTTTTTTTTGATTATGTAACGATATATCTCTATATCTTTGAAATATACGCCCTGGACATCTGATTCTGTATCCTCTAGAAATTGCACTATTCCTGTACATATATCTCTATATTTCCACTTATGTTATACGATGATATTTCCCTATATGTATATATCTCTGATATTTCCACATACTGTTCTATACGTCTCTAATTTCAACTACTACTGTCTATATCTCTACATTTCACCACTATACTGTATATCTAATGCAATTCACTACACTGTACATATCTAGCACAGTTGGCACTATAGTCGTATTAATCTGCTATATTGTCACCCAGTACATGATCATCATTCTCTTAATTTGCACCTCAATACTTTCCTTTACTACCTCACTTGATCTCTATGTGGCACTATACGGTACTATGAGTAGAGGCTATATTTCCACTCAATGCATAATCTCTAATTTGCACTATACTACCTTATATATCTCTCTCATTTTGCACCTAGTACTGCCTCTATACTCTCCTATATCTCCACTAAAAGGTATAATCTATATTCACTAAATTGTATATATCTCTATATTTTCACTAAAACTGTATATATTCTTATTTCACTACATGTATAGATCTCTATTTGCACTAAAACTGTATTATATCTCTATATTTGCACTTTATTCACTGTGATATATCTCTATATTTCCACTAAACTGTATATATCTCTATATTGTTGCCACCCTGTATCTATATCCTATATTTGTACTATACTGTGTATATCTCCATAGTTGCACTATACTGATATTCTCTCTATATTTGCCACTATACTGTATATAGCTATATAGTTTATAACTACACTGTATATATTCAGTCTATATCTCCACTATCCTTGTATATCTCCTATATTGAATATACTGTTATTGACATCTCCATGTGCTCACTATACTGTAGATATCTTATATTCTTGCACTATACTGTATATATCTCTATATTTGCATATACTGTATATATTCTATATTTGCACGATAATGTATATATCTCTATATTTGCACTTACTGTATAGCCTCTCCTTATATTGTGACACAGATAATCGTATATATTCTATATTGTAACGCGATACTTGTGTGTATTCTCTATATTTGACTATACTGTACTATATGTCTTCTATCTTTGAACATTACGTACATAGCTCATGTTTGCTCATACTGTACGTACAGTCTCTCCATATGTTCACTATTACTTACATAGCTCCATGTGCTCATCCTACTGTACGTACCCAGTATCTCCATATTTGTCACCTAGACTTGTACAAAGCTCCCTGTTTGCTCTCATACGGTAAGTTAAACAGTATCTCCCATATTTTCCACTATACGTTTATTAGTCCATGTTTTCGCTTTTCTATACTGTCGTACGTATCTCCAGACTTTTTCCCTATACGTACATAGCTCCATGTTGCTCTATACGTACGTACAGTATCTACAATATTTTCACTATACTGGACATAGGCTTCCAGTTTGCTCTATTGACTGTACGTACAGTTATCTCCATATTTTCACTATACTGTACATAAGCTCCATGTTGCTCTATAACTGTTACGGACAGTATCTCCATCTTTTCACTATACTGTACATAGCTCCATGTTGTCTATACTGTACGTACAGTATATCCAATTTTCAATATACTGTAAATAGCTCCATGTGTGCTCTAGACTGTAAGTGCAGCAATCTCCATATTTCACTATACTGTACATAGCTCCATATTGCTCTATTATCTACTGCTACAGTATCTCATTTTTCACTATTGATGTACATAGTCCATGTTTGCTCTATACTGACGTGGTACAGTATCTCCATATTTTCAATATAATGTACTAGCTCCATGTTTGCTTATACTGTACGTACCAGATCTCCATATTTCCTATAATGTAAATGCTCCTGTTTGCCGTATACTGTACCATAGCTCCTGGGCTCTAACGTAAGTACAGGTACTGCCATATTTTCATATTACTGTACATAGCTCCATGTTTTCCTAGACTGTAGTACAGTATTCCATTTCACTATACTGTAAATTTCTCATGGTTGCAATATACCTGTACTCATAGGCTCCATGTTTGCTCTATAGCTGTCGTGACAGTATCTCCCATATTTTTCCTCCCCACCCCCCCCCCCCCCCCTACTGTACCATTGCTCCATGTTGGCTCATTACGTACGTGCAGATCTTCCCTATTTTCATATTACTGTACATAGCTCCATGTTGTTCTATACTGTACGTGCAGCATCTCCATATTTTACTATAAGTAACATAGCTCCATGTTTGTTCTATACTGTAGTGCAGCTCTCCATATTTTCAATAATGTACATAGATCCATGTTTGCTCTTTACTGGACGTGCAGCCATCTCCATATTTTAACATACTTACTGTTACCTAGCTCCAGGTTGGGATCTATTTGTTTTTTTTTTAACCCGTACGTGCAGCATCTCCATATTTTCACATTTTACTGTACATAATCCATGTTGTTCTATTACTGTACGTACAATTCCAATTTTTTTCCACCCCCCCCCCCAACCTTTTTTTATAATGTAAATAGCTACATGTTGTACTATTACTGTAGTGCAGCAGCTCCCAGTTCCACTATACGTACATAGCTCCATGTTTCGCTCTATATGTCGTGCAGCATCTCCATATTTTCACTATGGACATGTAAATAGCTCCATGTTGACTCTCTTACGTACGTAAGTATCTTCCATATTTTCAATATACTGTACATAGCTCAATATTTGCTCCTATACTCTACGTACAGTATCTCCATATTTTCAACTATACTGTACATAGCTCAATGTTTGATCTATACTGTACGTACAGTATCTCCATATTTTCACTATACTGTACTAGCGACTCCAGTTTGCTCTATACTGTAGTACAGTATATCATATTTTCACTATTATGTACCTTGACTCCAGTTTGACTATACTGTACAAGCTCCATGTTCTGCTCTATAATGTACGTACAGTATCTCAATATTTTCCACTATTAATGGAACATAGCTCCATGTTTTTCTCTATTACTGTACGTACAGTATCTCCATATTTTCAACTATACTGTACATAGCTCAATGTTTTTTGCTCTATTTATGTACGTACAGTATCTACAATTTTCCACTATACTGTACATAGCTCCATGTGCTCTATATGTAAGTACAGTATCTCCCATATTTGAACGATACGGTACATAGATCCATGTTTTGCTTCTATATGTACGTACAGTATCTCATATTTTCATATACTGTTACATTGCTCCATGTTTGCTCTATATGTACGTACAGTATTGCATATTTTCACTATACTGTACATAGCTCAGTTGTTCTATACGGTACGTGCAGCAATCTCCATATTGTTCACTATACTGTACAGTTCTCCGTTGCTCTATATGTACGTACAGATCTCTATATTTTCATATACTGCTACAGCAGTCATGTTTGCTCTATACTTGTACGTGCAGCATGACTCCATATTTTCCACTATACTGTAATAGCCCATGTTGTTCTATTACTGTACGTTACAGTATCCCATATTTTCACTATACGGTACATAGCACATGTTTGCTCTATAAGGAGTGCAAGCATCTCCGTATTTTCACTATACTTACATCGCTCCATGTTGCTCTAACGTAGGCAGCATACATCATATTGTTTCACTATATGTACATAGCTCCAGTTGTCTATACTGTACGTACAGTATCTCCATATTTTCACTTATGTAAATAGCTCCAGGGTTGCTATATACGGGACGTAGGTTCACATATTTTCACTATACTGTAGCATAGCTCCATGTTGGCTCTATACTGTACGTGCAGGCTTCCTATTTTATATAGTACATAGCTACATGTTTGTCTTATGTACGTACAGTATCTCCATAGTTTCACGATAATGTACATAGCTAACTGTGTGCTATATCTGTAAGGACAGTATATCCATATTTCACTATACTGTACATAGCTCATCGTTTGCTCTATACTGTACGTGAAGCATCTCCCTATTTGGCACTTATACTGTACAAAGCTCCAGTTTGCATCGATACGTACGTACAGTATCTCCATATTTTCACTATACTGGTTACAAGCTCCATGTTTGTTTCTATACGTACGTGCAGCATATTCCATATTTTTCACTATTATGTAAATAGCTCCATGTTTGATCTATACTGTATGTACAGTATCTCATATTGTCACTCTACTGTACATTGCCCATGTTTGCTCTATACGTACGTGCAGGCATCTCCATATTTTCACTTATATGTACATAGCTCCATGTGGGCTCTATACTGTACGTACAGCATCTCCAATTTGCACTATACTGACATAGCTCCATGTTGGCTCTATATGTACGTACAGTATCTCATCTTTTCACTATACTGTACTAGCTCCATGTTGCTCTAACTGGTACGTGCAGCATCTCCATATGAGTCACTATACTGTAATAGCTCCATGTGCTAACTGTACGTACCAGTATCTCCATATTTTCAA
This sequence comes from Hymenochirus boettgeri, assembly GCA_019447015.1. Classification (NCBI taxonomy): domain Eukaryota; kingdom Metazoa; phylum Chordata; class Amphibia; order Anura; family Pipidae; genus Hymenochirus; species Hymenochirus boettgeri. The sequence goes on along the minus strand of CM033469.1, from coordinate 410,213,340 downwards.
TATCTGTACATAGCTCCATGTTGCTACATATAAGGTACGGACAGTACTCCATATTTTCACTATTACTGTACTTAGCTCATTGTTTGCTCTATTAGGGACGTACGTCTCTCATATTTTCACTTACTGTACATAGATCCATGTTGCTCTATATGTACGTACATATCTCCAGATTTTCACTATACTGTACATAGCTCCAGTTTGCTCTAGTATGTAAGCAACAAGTATCTCCATATTTAACGATACTGTACATTGCTCATGTGTACTCTAATACTGGACGTGCAGCATCTCCTATTTTCACTATACCTGACATAGCTCCCTATGTTTGCTCTATACTGTACGTACAGTATCTCCATATTTTCACTATACTGTACATAGACTACATGTGTGATCTATTACTTAAGTACAGCATCTTCCATAGGTTTAAATATATGTACATAGCGCCAGTCTTGCTCTCTACTGTACGTTACAGAATCATCCATATTTTCACTATACTGTACATAGCTCCATGTTGGCTCTATACTGTATCGTACAGTATCTGCCATATTTCACTATACTGTACATAAGCTCCAGGTTTGCCTATACTGTACGTACCGATCTCCATATTTTCACGATACTGTACATAGATCATGTTTGCTCTCTACTGTACGTTACATATCTCAATATTTTCATATACTGTACCATAGCTCCATGTATGCTCTAACGGGACGCTACAGTATCTCCATTATTTCCACTATACTGTACATAGCTCATGTTTGTTATACGGTCGTAACATCTTCAATATGTTCACTATACTGGACATAACGCCAGTTGCTCTATACTGTACATACAGTATATCCATATTTTCACTATTACTGTAACATGCCCTCCATGTTTGCTCTATTACTGTACGTACAGTATCTCCACTAGTTTCACGATACTGTACATAGTACATCGTTTGCCTTATACTTGTACGTAACAGTATCTCCATATTTTCACTATACTGTAATAGGCTCCTGTTTGTTCTACTGTACGTACAGTATCTCCAGATTGTCACTTGCTGTTATAGCTCCATGTTTGCTCTATACTGTCAATACGTATCTCCTATTTTACATATACTGTAATAGCTCCATGGTTTGCTCTCTATGTAAGTACAAGTATCGGCCATATTTTCACATACTGTACATCAGCATCCATGTTTGCTCTATTACTGTACGTACAGTATCTCTCATATTTCACTATTATGTAACATAGCTCCAGTTCGCTCTTATGTACGTACAGTATCTCACATATTCCCTATAATGTACATAGCTACATGTTGCTCTATTAACTGTACGTACAGCACTCCATATTTAAGATACTGGAATAGCTCCATGTTTGCTATATACTGTACGTAAAGCGATCTCCATATTTTTAACTATACTGGACAAGTCCATGTTTGCTCTATACTGTCCGACAGCATCTCCATATTTTAACTATACTGTACATAGCTCCATGTTTGCTATATAATGACGTTACGAATCTCCATATTTTCACTATATGTACATACTCCCCTGTTTGACCTCATACTGGACGTACAGTATATCCAATTTTCACTATACTGTAAAATGCTCCCATGTTTGCTCTAGACTGACGTACGATCTCCATATTTTCACTATATGTACATAGCTCAGTGTGCGCTATAATGTACATATCTCCTTTTGCTTTGGGTTACTTCACTGCAGTAATAGCTTTATTTATAGAGCATGTACCGACAAGCTGCACTTCAAAACCACATTGTCTGAATAACTGAAATCCCTTTGACATCAACCATCTCTCCCCTATTCTTGTTCTTAGCAGGGTTATCAAGAAACAAAGATCAGGAGTCTGTAAAGGGATTCGACTCAGACACGCATTGTGTACAATACAGGAAAATAGGAGACACCTAGGAAATTAATAACGCAAAATAAAAATACTTTGTTGGAAGCTAATGAGCTTTGAATGAAGGGAAAAAACAGGTTTCCAATCACTAACCTAAATGATTGAATTATTCGGTGTGACTACTGAGTACTTAACTGCAAAGATATCACTGCAACTGTACAACCTGTTAATGACTGCCAGTAGAGTGAAACCCAACTAGAGAATTAACATATTCTAAGACAGGCTGCTGCATTGCTAAGATAATAATATCCTATAGAGCATTAGTGAGTGTGGCATAATTTTTTGGCAGCAGTAGGCCACTCCCATGCCATATAAAAATAGATTAGAAGGAAAATAAATATCTGTGCACACAAAGCCCTGACTACACCAAAACAATATACAGTAAAATAAAATACAATTATCCGTATTTATTACAATAACCTGTTTATAAACAGACCCGTCTCTTTAAAGATTATCAGGGGATTCAAGAAAAGTTCTTATCGTTTAAAATGGGGCTAATTTGCCCCACAATCAGATCTTATTTAACATTTGAAAGCAAAACATATGATCGGTTGGGGCACAAAATTAGCACCATTCAAACGATAGGACTTTTATGAATAACCCGGTTTGTAAACGAGATTTTTTTTTTGCGTTTTTCTTTACAAAAAATAATAATTCTTATCAAATATCACTGTAAATTTATGTGTAGATCTGCCCCCTATTTCTTTGGATACCAATCTGAAAACATCCTAACATTTCAGATGGCAATCAAGTGCCTTTTATCATAACATTGCAGTGTGCAGTGCGGGGGACATGTGGTAGCTGTGAAAGGCTGGCTATAGTGATTACGGAGGCTATGCTTGACCTTACAGAGGAGTCATGTTCTGATAAAGGGGGCGTCTGTAGGATAGGGAAATCTCGAGGACTTGTGACACAAGCACAGAGAATTGCAGAGCAGTGCATGTCAATGTGGATGGGTCCGCCTTTAATAATAATAAATCATTAGAATCATTATAAAATCAGAGACCGTAAAGAGAAAATCTGTGAAAACTAAGAGGCTGAATTCTGCAACCTGTATAAAAAAAAACCCGCGTTAAACCACAAGGGAGCGAACTTACTCACGGTGATAATTCTTTTATAGAGATACAGGATGTGGGAAAAAATCATTAGCGACTTTGGTTTTCCATTGAGAGCTGAAAATATTGAAGAAAATATCCCTGTAAGAGTATTTATTATTATAACCAAAAAAAAACTGCTGTTGCTTACAGCAGGTTTTATCCAAGACTTCCTGTTCGGTGGGTTAAAGGGATAGGTTTTAAAAGGGATTACAAACCATGAAAACAAAAAATCCCCCCCTCTACGTGCACCTTGTTCCCTAGAAATGAATTCGTAATTATATCTAGCCTCTATACCTTCTATTGTGTTCCGGTTAATGGACTTCAAGCGTGGATTAACTTCATTTCACATTCCTGGGTTTCCTCATCACGGCGCATCTTTTTCTATTATTTAGTCATTAGCCATTAACATGTAACTTATTAATGTGGTTGACACCATTTATTAGACTTATTCTCATTTAATGAATAATTTCCTACATAATGACAATGTGTCATTTTTTGAACTCTCCACTATGGTTGCTGGTGTTGTAGGGAGGTGTATGTGGATTATGAAATGCAATGTGGCTTCAGTCGAATGGGAAGGGAAGTTAGTATATGACGTTCCTCGAGCCCCTTCCCTTCACCTCTTAACTGCCAGAAATTTCAGCGCACTGCAGGGGTGAACGAACAATTTGCCATCTTTCTCGTGCTAATTGAAAGTCTGTTTGTGTTTTTTTTGTTGTTGATTGTATTTGAGATCTTCATAACGCAACTTAATTTGAAATATCGTAAGGGAAACTGATTTAAACACTGTTCCTTTGGCCTATAGCCATAGGATTTAAACAACTTAATAAAAAAAAAAAAAATTTACCTTTTTTTAAAATTATTCCTCTAATTAAAGATATATAAAGATTTATGACTGTTCGATTTTTCCAAATGCGGAAAGTATAGGTGAAATAATATCTTATGCGCATCAAAACAAGAAGGGGAATTCTCCGGTATGAATATTGTTCATTTTATGTTAGAATTTCAGATTTTTTTGTAACTTCCCTTGACTTCAATGGGTCCATTGCGGATTTCAAAGTTAAAGATTTTTCCTAAAATCGAAGGAATCTGCAGCGGAAAAGATTTCAGTGCAGTTTGACCATCTTATTGTACTAAAGGACGTATTTTCATGAGTTGGAATTAAAGTCATGCAAAGGGCTAACTTCAATTGCAATTTACCCAGAGTGCCCAACTGCTATTAGTAATTGACAAGAGCCCAGCGATAGCGGCTCTGGGTATATTAAATATTGGCGGTCCCTTTGTGGCTCTTACGCCAGATTTTGGCTAAACCGCTATATTAATCGCTTGCACCAGCTGCGCAGGTGGCTTTTTGGCTCTTTTGTTAAAATACCGCGAGAGGAGTTAAAGATCTGTAAAGTGTCACTAAACCTCACGCAAACAACTTTACATATCTGAAATACAATTGAGAGAAAGTAAAAGGTGGTTACATATATCTGTGACTTGGTTGGTCATTAAATTATTAATATTTAGTGAAGTGATCCTAATTCCCCCCACCCATTCCTTACTCACTGCCTCCTTTTAGTGTCTGGACATTATAAGTTTTGCAACGCCTCAAATGGGACCCGCTTACAACACACACACCCCCTCCCCCGGCATTCTTTTCTCTGCTGCTTATCGAAGTGTTACAGAAAGTGTGCTGGAAGGCAGCCACAAATCCTAGTCAGATATCCGACACATATTATAATTTCTGCTTCTGGAGTGACAGGTCTCTATGTAAATGCTGTGATAAAATGATGATTTCTTAGGGACTACAGCTCAGATTTAAAAGACCCAAAAGGTTTTGGAAGTAGGGGACCTTGCTGTAACTAAGGGTGTAATTTTTGAAAAATTTGATTTTTTTTTTAGAGTACAAATACCAGTAATCCAAAAAACCCCCCCAGCAACTCCTGGATTAATGAGCACGGTACATTTACAAAAGGTCTTTAGGAATGCCGTCTAAAGCATTTCGCCTTTAGTTCTACTGATCATTTATTGGATTAATTGGTAAGGGGAAGTATTCATTTTAAGTCTGAATGATCGTGATGAATGAGAAAATAACAAATACGTAGTACACGAGGAGAGAGAGTCAGGTTCTTAGTACTGGAACTGCCCACAAGGAAAGGGCTATTGGTTTGGGTGTCACGTAAAAAGAACCATGCAGATTTTCATGGACGTAAAAATACAGCTCTGGTTATAGGACTCTCCAATCTCGTGATCATTTAGCCCTGGTTTATCGTCTTGGTCGAGTATATTTAAATCAGTTCGCCCCGTGAACCCCATGCAATCAATGTGAATTAATGAACCAATAAAAATTCAAGGTCACAGGAGTTGATGAGAGATTTACATGCAATTCATCAGTAAAACCTTCATGAAAATGTCATTGCAGGAAAATGTAGTTAAATAGTATATTAAAATATTGTGTAACTGATCTCCCCTTATCTACTCCTGTGTTTATATGATGTGGTAGAACTGACCAACGGACAAGGGCAATTCGCACTATATAAAGAGGTTTCTCAGTTATAAAAACCAGGAGTCCCCAGGTCTCATGACCAACAGAGACCGTCAGATCAACCGTAAGTCTGATTTAAAGCACTCAACTATATTAGTGATCACCAGAGGTTCCTAAGGGAAAATCTGTCCACCCGAACAGAGAGACCGACATGAATCAAACCCTGGAAATATCTGAGCCACACATAGACTATTCTCCTAGTACACAACTGAGCATCTTTTAACAGAAAAACTGTCGAGGTTACAAGATGAAATACAAAAGAGGTTTGAATTACGGTTAGGACTTACCCCGGGAAGTGTCTTCTGCTAGTGAGTCGCTCTGTGCCTTTAGAGATTCTCTCTCACAGTATGTAAGGAAGGCGCAGCCTGTAAAGATTAAAGGAGACAAACAATCTGAATGTTGCTTCTATAGGCACAGGTCAAGAAACAACTTAAAACAAACAGTGTGGAGTTAAAGTTTTAAACATGTTGTGTCTGTGACTTGAGAGGTTAATTCCAAGTCGTAATATGATTCCTGCCAGCTTGCATATTACTGTTGATCTGTATGTTACTGGCGCCCACTTAGATTGTACGCTTCTTTAGGGGAGTATCTCTTTATAACCCATACACATATATTCATCAAGGGAGGGATCACTTTTATTTTTATACACATTTACCCACATGCGTAGATTGAAGCTCTGGCAGGGTAAAGGAATCTTTTTTACCAATTCTATAAAGATTTATGCACCCACTTGAATGCAAGCTCTTCAGGGAAGGGATCTAGGCTAATCTGTACATTCTTATCCACCCACTTAGTATTGATAGTCTTTTGGGGGCGGGATATTTTAATTCTATACATATTTTACACACCACTCAGATTGTAAATTCCTCAGGGGAGGGGATCTCTCTATTTTCTACCAAAACTTACAAAATTTAAAAAGACATGTCAGTGGATACATTTGCTTAAGTGTGGAAAAAAAAACCTTTCTGTGCAAAAACATGTGTACAAGACAAAACTGCACAAACTCGCCCAACAGTTGCAAGGGAGCCCTTGGGACGAGATTTTTTAACTATATTTCGAGGTATAAATAATGTGTTGTTTAAGTGATGTTGCAGAAAATACATCACAGCAGTAAATTAAAGCAAAAGGCCAGCGCTGAGCGAATAAAAGAGATTTCAAATCATTGTTTCTCTGTTATTTACTGTATATTCCTTTCCCCGAAGCGCTGAAGGCTTTATTAATGTCATTAAGTACAGGTCTCACCGCAGTTCTCCAGTGTTATTTTTTATGCCTTAGAACATTCATAGCAAAGAAATTCCAAGGTGATGTAAGGCATCGGCAATCAAGTAGGTTGCTCTTGTTATTACTGACTAGAATTATATTTTCTATAGCATATGTAGAAATTTATATGGCAACTGTTATAGTGTATAAAGGAACAATGTTAAACACAATATGAGACCTAGATACATACAACCCATGACTAGGAATGCCATATTCCTAACAAATAACTTTGAAATTTGAATTTGAACAGACAAAAGTTCCATAGTTTTCCAAATGTCGGCGTATAAAAAAACCGTTGTGGCCCCTGGTGTTAACCTGCTGACTGGGAACAGCTTCAAACTCTACTAAATTCAAAGGAAAGCAAACTTAAAACTTAACATGCCAAATTTTAAGACAAGAAAATACCCTGCAGTCACTGCTCCCTCTCTCAGCCTCAGTAGCTCCCGAAGCTCGTGTGAGAACGGAAACGTTGAAACACAGTGAAGGGTATAGAAAAAACTTCACAATATGGTACAGTTTTGGACTTCACCAGGAAATCTGAGACCAGGGCCAACTAACACTTCATATTATTAGTCATTATCATCACTCATTTTTACTCCCTATTGAACCCCCCCCCTCTCCAAAAAATTTTTTTGTTGTTTATAAAAGCATTTCTTACTTTCCCTTTGCTCTTTAATTTTACAATGTTAGGAGTTTATCTATTGTCTTGGGTGAATGGCCCACTGTAGTACATGTCATCATGGCTCACATTTAAATCAATATTAGACACCAAAGCCCTAAAACCGCTCCTAAACCTGATTACTAATCCTCTAAATGCATTTACAGACTCGCTGGGTTCTAGCTGCAGATGCAGACGAACTAGTGATCAGCTCTATGGGTATTCTAGGTGTTGTGGTTTCTGACGATCAAAAGACGGAAATGGAGCTTCAAAAAGGGATTTAAAGGGGAACAGGCTTAGGTGTGTGGTACTCCCTGCTACACAATAAACTATCATAAACACTGAGTATTGACATTATCTGTTATTTTAAAACACGGCTGGAGCTGGGTCCAACCAGAAGTGGTCATATGTGTCTAAAATAGACAACCCTTAATATAACATGATTCTTGTAGGTTTAAACATCACTTGATTGTGCCTTCTCTAGGTTCACGGGAAATGTCCTACTGATCTAAATGGTCAAGGATCAGTCTCGCCTGAGAGATATTGTATGCTCTGAATGTCTGTCTACAACAGGGTTACAAGACCGCAGCCCCTTCCAATGTTTTGAAACACTACAACTCCAGCATTCCTCTATAAGCATTGCAACAACAGGAAAGCAAGGATGCTGGGAGTGTAGTTGTTACATCTGGAGGGCTACCAGTGCTTGTACCTGGTTACAAAGTTTTTTCCCGCACTAACAACGAGATTGTTGATAAGTGGATTCTACTGGCCAAATCTAAGAAGTAAATAATATTGTTATTATAAGTAAAGATCCTTTAACCCACCGAGTATATAATGAATGTTCCAACCAATGGGTCTTGGCAGTGACAAATATAGTGGTTTCTTTTTGGCATGTTTACACATAAAGAGAAGAGTAATACATTCTCATCTCTCCGACTCCCCCACTCTAGTTTTATGGAGTGAACAGACCATTGGACCTGTAGAAAGTGATGCAAAAAGAGCATGGGCTGCGGCCCCGGGATAGTAGGGAATTGATTACCAAGCTGAGTAAAACTGAAGCCGGTTTCTTACCGAGATGACTTCTGGGAGCGTTGCTCTCTTTGGCTAACAGATTGGAAGGTTAACTCATTAACATGTGTTTTTTCTCGACTAAATGGAATTTTAAAACAGGCCGGGAAACCTTCCCCTCAGTTCTAATCCTGTTATGTATGATAAACATTGATAGGAGTCACTTACGCCTATCTTTGTTCATTTCTAAAATGTGCTTCTAGTTGCCACTTTGGATCCTGACAGCAAGTGGTTGGAAGAAGCCCCAACAAATACAAAATAGCCAATTCTTCTACTGAACCAAACTACCCAAAATGCACATAAAAGTATGAGGGAAAGTCAATCGTGCGTCAGTTCTGATTGGAGATCCCACTTACTGAAGGTGCCTTCTTAATGCTTGAGATGGTCTACAGGGTAGCACATGTGGACAGTTAACCAGTTTGGTAAACAGGAATACAATGGGCATTCTGTCTCTAATTCCTATCGCCACTATATTGCATAGACCACATTAGAACGAGAACCTGCTTGATTTTTACTTGCATTCCAGCCTGTATCTGTCCCCCTCTCTCATTGGATCTGAAAATCAGCAGTTAGGATTATTTTAATCTCGCCAAGAGGGAACCCGAAACCCAATAATACAGGAATATGGGATTGGCAAAAGAATCACAGTCAGTATGAAAGAGTATTTTGACCTTCTAATTTCTTCACTCGTAAGGACATGAAGAAATAGATCTAGCCCAGATTTGTGAAGGTTCCTGAATTGTCCAATGTATTTGAAAAAAGCAAAACGGTTTTTTTACTGAGCGATAGCAAAATAACAAGAGATCCAAATATTTGAAGATCGCACAGAAAAACCCATATAAATGATTTGTCTATGTTGCTGTCTAATGACTAAACAATTTCCACAGTTCGTGCAGTTTCATGCTCACCATCATATGTTATATCTTTTCTAATGCTTATCATTGGACGGAGGAATCTCCTGAACATTATACAGACCACCAACTCCCTGAATTCCCAACATGACTCAACACACAGGCCCTGCAATAAACAGGAGCTAATTTTACTTGCAGGACCCAGGTGTATGATGTTATCTGTAGTAAACTAGTCCCAATTGTCTTGGTCATAGTCAAGATTAATAGGGAGCCAAATTAACACCCCCTATTGGATCTACCAGTCCTTTAGTAAACTGTGAATCATCATATTTATACTTTATATTATTTAATTCGTGTAGATTAGCAATAGATACAGGTTGTTCCTTGGAGTAAACCACCAGGCAGAAAAAATTCTCGGTCAACATGGCCCCACAGCACAAAACCCGGTTGCATGTCATGAGATTTTCAAATTGTTTCTCAGTCTAACTTCATTGCTCCAACTCTTCCAAGTTCTTTATCTTAATTCTTCTGCTGTTGCTTCCGTTTGAACATGGCATGGCATGGTCTAAATGTCAGATGGAGCTACCAAATAGACAGGGTCTAGAGGGAAAATAGGACACTGGAAGATCTTAGTTTGTGGCCCTGAGAGTATCGTAAACTCATCTCCGAATGGTTTGTGTACAGTAATCTCTGCCTTCGGCTGCTGGAGGTGAGGAAATGCTCAGTCCAATCTCTAATTTATAATCAGAGGCAGGGACTTTATCAAAATTACTGTTTCTGAGATAACCAGGAGAAAATGAGAAGAGGGGGCTCCAGGCAATACAGGAAAAGCTTGGAGCCCAAGGCTAATAGAAAACAATCAGCCAAATCAGCCAAAAATGTCAGCTTTCAACCTTCCTGCTCTGGTGAGAAGTAAAAAATGAGACAGTCGAAAATTCCGAACAAACACAAACAGAATGGAAAACAAAACTCAAATGGTTTTTAGAATTCTCTTCGACAGAGAGCTTTGAAAACTATTAAGGAAATGAAAACAATACCAGGTCGATAGTACCAGACTCATGGCTTCCTATGAGCATTAAATGGTTCTTAATCTGTGGTTAATTTGCCAAGAAGATCAGTTTACAGTAAGGTATAATATGTGTATTCCAATTAGAATCAAAATGGACTTGAATTAGTTTTGAGACGTTTCGTAGTCATCGACTGGCTTTCTCAATTCAGAATGAACTTGTCGGATTGACTAGCGAAACGTCTTCAAGACCTACTTTCAAGTCAGTTGATCTAATTTGAATACAAAAAGATATCACCATGACTGGATGAATGAGAAACTCAAAATACATTAAGATTAGGTATCAGACCATGGGTTTATTAAATATCCCCTATAGACAGATGGACTGTTCAACCTTTTTTATGTAGAACACGGATGGGGGGGGGGGGGGGGGAATCTATATGGGAGCCACTAACTAGCATAATTGTGCTGCCATTAGATAATATGTCATATTCAGTGGTAGATAAAACTTAATCACTATTAATATAAAAAAAAAACTGTTGACTGAGTCTTCTCGTCTAGAACATAGCACAATGACTTCAAATGATGGGGGTATTTTTTTTTTTTGTTTTTACAATAATATGTCTGTAGCTATATCAGGAGAAGGATTAAGTGATTACGTTAATAGGTACTAGTATATAACGTGTCATAAACGCAGTAGATAACAACGCAGTCTAGTAAACTAGAGAATTTATCGCCTTTTAAATGACATCTTTGGAGCGTACCCATTATTGTGACCGATTATTAGATTTATAACCTGGGTTACCCCCTTATACACTGATACGGATGAAATAAAGATGCGGATTCAATTAAGGTGATGCTTTTTTTGTGATTAGCAGCAAGTTAGGAAATAAGGCGAAATTAACGAATTGTTTGAGTGTGTGATGGATACCGCATCAAGTTTGAGGGACATTCAATATTACCGCACGAATAGAAAAAAGGTTTTGTTTCCCTGAAAATTAAGTAAAATGAGATGACCTTTTTAGATTATGTTAAGAAGGGTATACACACTGTTAAATTCTATCTCAGTAAATATTAGTAAATTGTGAGTGATGTTCTATCACAATAAAGCTTAAACTATCTACTTTGAGTTCAAGAACTCAAGTCAGTAACCCCTCTGTACTTACCAGCCACCGATCAGGACATGCTCAGCAGTGTACTTTCACAAAGCGAGAAGGAAGGTGTTTATTGGATGCATTGGTGTTTTCCAGTTCCCAGCACTTCTAGAGGGCCCCTTTAAATTCAGAGCGTAGGTAATAATTTAAGGACATTTAAAAACCAACGTATAGCCTCGTGCATTCTAGGATGTTCAAGCATGGAAGTGCATCCACACTGATCACCTCTTTGTAGACCTGTCCACCAAGGTTTCTACAAACAAAGTTAATAATATATTCCTAGTGGGACCACGATGACCATAAGTTACGTTCGCACTATTGCCTACCGATATTTCTAGTGCTATCAAGTCTACAGAACTAGAGGCTGTCCTTTATACAGTCATCTCATGTGTTGATTCAAGAGCATGAAAACTTTCCTTATCGCTTTATTGAAAACTTCTGCCTTCAGTAATGTTTATGTGAACCCAAAGCCCCCCCCTCCCCCCCCCCTGAAGAGCTGGAAAAGGTGGACTAGACCACTCGAGCTGGATTCTCCCGCCGAGGTTCCTCTCTCCTCCTGGTAGAGTATGCTGGTAGAATAGACCAAAGCACGAGATCAGTAGTGATAATAACTGGTAAGCCAAAAACATTACTGAATGGCAGAGGAAGTTTTACTAAAAAGCATTTAAGGGGGAAAACAAGAAGCTCTTATCATGCTCTATGAATCACCAATGACTGATATAAAGGCACATTCATTCTATACGAGAGGACTGTAAATATCTAGCAATAGGTGCACTGTCCCACCCCCCAACCTTTTGTGTTTATAGGCAAGTCGTTAGGTCCTGACTGCTCACATCGCCCAAGCCTCTTTTTATGGGGGTAGACTTGGAGATCGAATATCTAATGTTTCCACCCCCCTGTTTTTTTAGAAACCTCTGTTTTGCTGGACGATAATTATCATTTGCACTTCCAATGCATGAATAATGAATGCAGCTTAGGTTGTTTTTAAAAATGTCCTTAAAACTTATTCTGGCTCTGAAATTTAAGGGTCCTCTAAGCTGGGAAAACACCCAATGCAGCCAATAAGACAACTGTCATTTCTCGTTTGTGAAAGTACACTGAGCATGTCTGGAGTCGGTTGCTTGAAGAAGAGGGGTTAGATGGAGTTCGTAACTCAAAAGTAGAGTTTAGCTATTAGTTGTGATAGCATCATACAATACTAATATTACTTGATATAGAATAATACAGTAGTTGTCTTCCCTTTCCTGTAACCTATCTAAAAAAGGTCATCTCATTGTACTGTTAATTAAGGGAGAACAAAATTTTTCTATTCCTTATGTAGTTTTTTTTAAATTTTTTTGGATTATTTTTTCTTTTGTTTCGTGCTAGGGTAATTATTGATTTACGCCTGCAATTATGGGTATAGCCATAATCACACTAAAAACTGGAATTCGGTCAATGTGTCCTTATGTTCCTAAGCTGCTTCCTAATCACCGCACTCCTTTCAGTGCTTTTCTAGTCATGGTAAGGGTTTGGTACCCAGGTTATCTATTCGTCATGCTGTTCGCTCCAAATGTATTAAAAAAGGCAGAGATAAAATTCTTCGAGTTACTAACGAATGAGTATTGGTTCATCAACGCGTTAGACACGTTTATATAACTAGGTTTTGACTATACGTACTCATTCTAATACTTCTCAATGATAGAGGCTACTATGACCATATGTAAAAAAAAAAAAAAAAAAACTACCCCTATCAGTTGAGAGTCATTGTGCTATAGTTCTAGAAGAAGAGGCTTCATTTAAACAGTTTTTTCTCTATATAATATGATCCTAAAGGGTATCCTTTTATAACATGAATAGAAACAGTGTATTGGCTAATGGCAGCACAATTAATTCGAGCTTAGGGCTCCAATATAGACATCCCCCCCCCCCCCCCATGCCGGTTTACTATAAAAAGGTTGAAAAGTCATCTGTCTATAGGATATTTACTAAAACCATGGTTGAGAAGAATCTGTAATGTAATTGTGAAGGTTCTCATCATCCGGGGTAATGGTATCGCTGTTGTATCAATTAGCTCAACGGGAACTTGATAAGTAGTTCTGAAGACGTTTCGCTAGTCCACCTCCGACAAGTCATTATGAATGAGAAAGCCAGTCGGATGCTAGCGAAACGTCTTCAAAGAACTACATTCAAGTCAGGATCTAATTGATCTACACAGATATAACCCCTTATGTATGATTCATTATTGGCAAATTAACCACATGATTAAGAACCCAGTTAATCTTCATATGGACATTGAGTCATGGGTCCTATCTACATGTATGTTCATTGCGTTAAATAGTGTCAGCATCCTTCGAAGAAGAATCTCAACAACATTTGGAGTTGTGTTCATTCGTGTTGTGTTTTTCGATTTTTTTACTGTCCATTTTTATTACTTTCTACCAGAGCGGAAGGGTGAAAGTGAACCATTTTGCTATTGTGATGGTTTCTATTACTTGGGACTCCACGTTTATGTATGCCTGAGAGCCCCTTCTTTCTCTATTTCTACCATGGTTTCCTCAGAAACAGTAAGTGTAATGATAAAGTCCATGCCTCGTATTAAGAAATTGAGAGTGGACTGATCCTTTCCTCACCTCCAGCAGCGAAGGCTAGAAGATTATGTACACCCATTATAGGAGATGAGTTCCGATACTCTCGGGCCACAAACTGAATGAGCTCAGTGCTATTTCCTCTAGACATTTTCGATTTGGTAGCTCAATTGAACATTTTCAATTCATGCCATGTTCAACTGAAGCTAAAGCAGGAGAATTAATATAAAGACTGGAAAGAGTTGGAGCAATGGTCTTAGACTGAGAAACCATTGAAAATCTCAGGCAATGAACAGGTGACCTTGTGGCCCATGTTGAAGAATTTTCTGCGGTGTAACTCCAGGATACAACTGATCTTTGTAATCTTACAATAATTTAACACTATATAAATTAAAGTATAATATGATGATTCACAGTTTTACTAAGGCTGTAGATCCAATCAGACGGGGTGGTAATTTGCTCCCTCTTAATCTGATATGAAACAGACAATTGGACTAGTTACTACAGATTCAAATCATACCCGGGGTCCGCAAGTAAATTCGATCTCACCTCTCCCCCCCCCCCCCCTGGTTCACGCAGGGCCTGTGTGTTGAGTCATAGGGAATCAGCAAGGTTGGTGTCTGTATAATGCAGGAGATTCTCGTCAATGATAGCATTAGGAACAGAGTGAGACATTGATTGGTGAGCATTAAAACGCACCGAACTGTGGGAAAAATTGTTGAGTCAATTAGACAGCACATAGGACCCAAATCATTTATATGGTTTTCTGTGCAGATCTTCAAATGATTTGGATCTCCTTGTATCTGCTATCGTCAGTAAAAAAAACGCTTTTTGCTTTTTCAAATACAGTTGGACAAGCAGGAACATTCAACAAAATCGGGGCTAGATCTGATTTCTTATATGTCTTTACGAGTGAAGATAATAAAGGTCCAAACATATCTCTACTGAATGTGATCTTGCCCAATCCCATAGTCTGCTGTATTGGGGTTTCGGGTCCCTCTTGGCGAAGATAAAATAATCCTAACTGCTGAGTTCAGGAGATCCAATGGAGAGAGGGGGACAGATAACAGGCTGGTAAGGCAGTAGAAGAATGCAAGCAGGGTTCTCGTTCTAATGTGGTTCTATGGCAATATAGTGCTATAGGATTCGAGGACAGAATAGCACATGGGTATTCAATGTTTACCCAAAAATGGTTAACTGTCCCATGGTTGAGACCTCGGTAGAACCAGCTCAAGCATTAAGAATGCCCCTTCAGTAGTTAGAGTGGATCTCCATCAGGAAACTGACCAACGTTGACCCCTTCCCTCAATAACTTATGTGCATTTGGTCGTTTGGTCAGGAGAAGAAGGAGAAGAATTGCTATGGGTTTTGTTGGGATTCCTTTCCAACCCACTTGCTGTCAGGATGCCAAAGGGAAACTAGAAGCAAATTTAGAAAATAGGAAAATGAACAAGATGCGGGCAGTTAAGTGATCCTATCATATTGTTTATAATTAATACAGATAGATGAGGAAGGTTCGCCTGTTTTAAAAATTCCATTTAGTTAGAAAAAACAACATGTTAAATGAGGTTAAACTTCCAATCTGTAGCCAAAGAGAGCACGCGTCCCCAGAAGTCCCTCGGTAAGAAACAGGCTCCCAGTTTTACTCAGCTTGGTAATCAATTCCCTTGCTATCCAGGGGGAGTAGAACATGCTATGTTTTGCATAACTTTATACAGGTCAATGGTCTGTTCAGCTCCATAAAACTAGAGGGGGGAGTCGGAGAGATGAGAATGAGTACTCTTCTCTTTATGTGTAAACAGCCCAAAAAGAACACTAATTGGCACTGCCAAAACACATTGTCGGAAACATTAATTAGATAAGCGGTTGGTGTAAAGGATCCTTGAATTATAAGAACAATTATTATGGTCACTTCTTAGATTTGTCCAAGGTAGAATCCAACTTATCAACAATCTCGTTGTTATTGCGGGAAAAAAATTTGCTAGACCAGGTAAAGCAACTGGTAGCCCTCCAGATTTAACAAATACAATCCACAGCATACCTTGCTTATGTTTTGTTGCAATGCTTATAGAGGAATGCTGGAGGTGTAGTGTTAAAAATGGAAGGGCTGCGGTCTTGTCAACCCGTGTAGACAGACATTCAGAGGCAATACAATATCTATAGGGCTAGACTGATCCTTGAGCCATGTCCGATCATTAGGAACATTTCCCTGGAACTATAGAAGCACAAATCAGTGATGGTTTAAACCTACAAGAATAATGTTATTATAGGGTTTGTGTCTAATTTAGTACACATATGACACTGTCTGGTTGACCAGGT
The DNA here is from genome assembly GCA_019447015.1 of Hymenochirus boettgeri. Classification (NCBI taxonomy): domain Eukaryota; kingdom Metazoa; phylum Chordata; class Amphibia; order Anura; family Pipidae; genus Hymenochirus; species Hymenochirus boettgeri. The sequence continues at coordinate 410,196,934 of CM033469.1, read as the reverse complement.
CCAGCGTGATGTTAAAATAACAGGAAATGTACAATCGCAGTTTTTTTGTTTAGATATGTTTATTGGTAGCAGGGAGTATCCTACACCCTAAGCCTGTTCCCCTTAAATCCCTTTTGCAAAAGCTCCATTCAGGTCTATTTGATGAGTCAATGAAAACCAAACACCGAGAATACAAAGAGCTGATCATGTAGTGTCGTCTGAAGCGCTTTAAGGCTGAGAAAGAACAAGCGCGGTCGGTAATACGCATTTATAGGGATTAGTAATAATGGTTAGGAGCGTTTTAAAGGGCTTTGGTCTAAATGTGATTAAATTGTGAGGCCAATGATGACATTACCGTACAGGGGCATTACCCAAGAAAATAGAGAAGCAAAACTCCTAAAATGTAAATTAAGAAGCACAAAAGGAAGTAAGAATTTGATAAACAACAAAGTCAATAGGAGTAAGAAGAGTGATGATTGATAATAATTAATATATGACGTGTTAGGTTGGCCCCTGGTCTCAGATTCTGGGGAAAAGTCAAAACTGTACCATATTGTGAAGTTTGTTACTATACCTCATGTTGGTAACGTTCGATTATAACACTGAGAATCGGGAGTCTTACTGAGCTGAGAGAGGGAGAAGTGACTGCAGGGATTTTTGTGCTTTAAAGGGCATGTTAGGTTTTTAAAGTTGTTTCATATGAATTGAGTAGAGTTTGAAAGATGTTCCACGTCAAGCGTGGTAACACACGGGGCACAAAAGTTATACAGAGCCGACATTTTGAAAAATATGGGAAATTGTGTCTGTTCAAATTCAATTCAAAGTGATTTGTTAGGAATATGCATATAGTAAATGGGCGCCTTTTTTGTTCCAAGGTATCTAGGTCTCTATTGGTTTTATACATTGTTCCTTATTACCAATATCTATAACAGTGCCATAGAAATTCTATCATATGCTATAGATATAGAAACTATAATCTATCAGCATAACAAAGGAGCAACCTACTGATTGGCAATGCCTTACATCACTGGGAATTTCTTGGTTGGCTATGACATGTTCTAAGCATAAACAAATAAATGCACATGGAGGAAAAACTGCGTTGAGAACCTGTAGTTAACTGAACATTAATAAAGCCTTCAGGCTTTTTGGGAAAGGACAATATACAGTAATAAAAAAAAACAGAGGAAACAATGATTTAGAAAAATCTCTTTAGCGCTCAGCGATGGGCCTTTTGCTTTAATTAATGCTTGTGATTGTATTTCTTGCAAAAATCATTATTAAACAACAAATATTTATACCTGACATATAATTAAAAAAAATCTTCGGCAAGGGCTCCACTTGCAAATGTGGGGAGTTTGTGCAGTTTGTACTTTACACCATGTTTTATTGCACAGAAAGGTTTTTTTTCCACAATTAAAGCAAATGATCACTGAAAAATGTCTTTTTAAGAATTTTGTTAAGTTTTGTATAAACTAAAAGAGTAGCCCTCCTGAGAATTTACAATTGAGTGGAACGGTGTAAAATATGTATAGAATGAAAAAGATCCTACCCCAAAGAGCATCAAATCTAAGTGGGTGGATAGAATGTAAGATTAGAAGAGATCCTCCCTGAAGAGCTTGCAATTAAAAAGGGGGCGGTGCATAAATATTATAGAATTAAAAAGAATTATTACCTGCCAGAGCTTTCAATCTAAGGCGGTGGGGAAAGGTAAAATAATAACGTGATTCCCTCCCTTGAGGTGCATATATGTTATGGGTTTTTTATAGAAGATAACCTCCCCTAAAGAAGCTACAATTAAGTGGCGCATGTTAGTAACAACAGATACAAACAGGAATAGCAATCCTGCAGGATAATATTACAGACTTGGAATACTCTCAAGTCACAGAACAGACATGTTTAAAAAATCCACATCGTGTTGTTTTATTTGTTTCTGACTGTGCCTGTATAGATACAACATGTCGCTTTTTGTTTTCTCCTTTATCTTTACAGGCTTGCCGCTTCCTTACATATTCGTGAGAGAGAATCTGCCTTTAAAGGCACAGAGCGCACTTCACGAGCAGACAGACACTGCCAGGGGTACGTATAAACCGTAATTCAACATCTTTTGTATCTTAATCTTGAACCTCGGACCAGTTTTCTGGTAATAGATGCTCCAGAGTTTTTTAATAAGGGGCGAATAGGTCTATGTGGTGGCTCCGATATTCACAGGGTTTGATTCATGCGGTCTCTCGTTCTGGGTGGACAGTATTTCCTAGGAAGCCTATGGTGATCAAAAATCTAGTTGAGTGCTTATCAGACTTACTGTTGAGCTGAAGGGTCTCTGTTTGGTCATGGAACCTTGGGGGACGTATCTGGGGTTTATAAACTGAGAAAACCTCTTTATACCTAGGCAGTGCCCTTGTCGGGGTCAGTTCTACCACATCATATCAAACAGGAGTTCGATAAAGGGAATCAGGTACACCAAATATTTTAATATACTATTAACTAACATTTTCCTGCAATGACATTTTCATGACGGGTTTTACTATGTGCATGGAAATCTCTCATCAACTCCTGTTGCCATGGGTGGAATTTTTCTTGTTTCCATTTAATTTCACATTTTTGATGCTGGGGGTTCACGGGGCCTTGAAACGGATTCTTTAAATATACTAGTGACCAAGACTGATACCAGGCGGCTACTAATGATCCAGTTGGAGAGATGTTGATAACAAGAGATGTATTTTACGTTCATGGAAAATCTGAATGGTTCTTTTTTAAGGACACACAAACCAATAGCCTTTCCGTGTGGGCTTCCTTTTTTCTTTTAGTCCAAGTACTAAGAAAACCTGACTCCTACCCGGGTCCACGTATACTTTTTATTTTCTCATTCATACACGATCATTCAGACTTTAAAAATGAGACTTCCTTACCAATTAAACCAAATAAATGAATATAAAGGAGAACTAAAGCGAAAAGGATTAGACGCATTCCTACAAGACCTTTTTGTAAATTGTTACCCGTGCTCTTTAAATCCAGGAGTGACTGGGGGGGTTTTGGACGTTAAAGTGGTATTTGTACTCTAAAAAAAAAAAAATCAATTTCAAAAATGACACCATTAGAGCTACAGCAAGGTCCCGCTACTTCAAAACCTTTGGGATGTTAATCTGAGTTGAGCATCCTAAGAAATCATCATTATTAATCACAGCATTTACAGAGAAAGACCTGTCACTCCAAGAAGCAGAAGAAATTATAATATGTGTCACGTATATCTTTGACGTTAGGATATTGTGGCTCGCCTTCCAGCCACTTTCGGTAACAATATGAGATATCAGCAGAGAAAAGAAGGCGGTGGGAGGGGGTGGTGTGTGTAGCAGGGTCATGTGAGGCTGTTTTTTTGCCCCAAAAACTTATAAGTGCGCTGGACACTACAATTGGGAGCTTTTCACGTGGTAGGAAGGGTGGGGGAAGGGAAATTAGGAGCACTCACTAAATATTAATAATTAATGACAGACCAAGCACAGATAAATTGTACCACCGTTTTATTTCTCTCAAATTGTAGGTTCAGTGAAGTAAAGTGTTTGCGTGAGTTCGGACCTTTAAAGCACTTTAAACTCCGTCTCGCGGTAGTGAGCCGAAGGAAAAGACCCTGCGCAGCTGGCCTGCAAGCGATTTAATTTATAGCGGTTAGCACAACAAAATATGGCGTAAGAGTCACACAAAAGGTACACGCCAATATTTAATATACCCAGAGAGCCGCAATCGTGGGCTCTTGTCAATTAATTATCAGCAGTTGGCACTGGGTAAATTGCATAATTGATTAGTTACCCTTGCAATGTACTTTAATGCCAAACTCATGTAAATTCCGGTCCTTTAGACAATAAGATGGTCAACTCACTGAAATCTGTTCGCTTGCAGATTCTTACGATTTTAGGGGAAAAATCTTTAAATTTGGAAAATCGCATGTGGACCATGAGTCATGGGAGTAAAAAAAAATCTGAAAATTTACATAAACGAACAATAGTCCGTACGGAAGTCCACTTCTTGTTTTTGGCCATTGAGCTATTAGTATTTTTCACTATACTTTCCGCGTGTGGAAAAAATCGAAAAAAAGTAAGAAAATCTTATCTCTTCTAATAGAATAATTAAAAAGGTAAATTATAAGTTGTTATTAATCCTATGCGCTATAGGCCAAAGGAAAAAGTGTTTTTAAAACCAAAGTTTCCCTTTTTTTTTTAAAACGATATTTCAATTAAGTTGCGTTCATGACAGATCTCAATACATCACCAAAACCCCAAAAAAAAACACCAAAAGACTTTAAATTTAGCAGAGAAAAATGGCGAAAGGTTCGTTCAAGCTTATTCAGGGTCTTTTTTTTGTCTGTTTTTTGGAAATTTTGGCAGTTATTAAGAGGTTTTGGGAAGGGGCCACGAGGATACCGCACACTACGTCCCTTCCCCATTCGTACTGAAGCCACATGCATTTCATAGACCACATACACATCCCTAAAACCACAGCAAACCATATAATGGAGAGTCAAGAAAAAAATGACACATTGTCAATATGGAGGAAAATAATTCAAAATGATGAATAAGTCTAATATATAATGTCTGTCAACCACAATTAATATAGTTAAATGTTAAGGCTTTTCTACATCGGGACCCTTATTAAATTAATTAGAATAAGATGCGCCTGAGAGGAAAACCGGAATGTGAATTGAATGTTATCCACGCTTGCAGTCCCTAACCGGAACACAATAGAATTGGTTTGTGATAAGCGGCTGAGATATAGATTACATTCAATTTCTAGGAACAAGGTGCACATGTTGATAGGGGGATATTTTGTTGTTTCTGGTTTGTATCCCTTTAAACTATTCCCTTTCTTAACCCAAAGAACCAGGATAGTCATGGATAAACACTGCTGTAAGGACAACACATTTTTTTTTTGGAAAGAATTAATACTCTTAAGGGATATTTTCTTTCAAGATTTTAATTTTGGCTCTATGGAAAAAACAAAAGTCGCTAATTGATTTTTCCAGCATCCTGTTTATGATTCTTTTATAGAAATAATTCACCAGGGGCCGCAGTAAGTGCTCCCTGACTGCGCTTTAAACGTGTGGTTTTTTTCTTTACCCCCATACCATGGTTGCCAGCAATTCAAGCTTATTGGTTGTCTTCCATCACAGATTGTTCTCTTTAAGTCTATGTCGATTTTATATGATTTTTATAATGATATTATACTCTATTATAAAGGCGGACCAATCACATTGACATTGCACTGCTCTGCAATCTCGTGTGCTGTGGACAATTCCGCGAGATTTCACTGACCTAACACGACGCCCCTTAGCGACCATGCACGATCTGTAAGGTCAAGCATGCTCACGTAATCACTATGAGCCCAGAATTTCAAATCCTACCAAACATGTCACCCCGAACTGCAACCACGCAGATGTTTATGAAATAAGCATGATTGACAGCTGATGTATGGATGTTTCAGATGGTATCTCAAGAAATAGGGTGGCTAGTCCAATCGACATCAATAAATTGTACAGGATATTTGAGAAGAATCATTCCCATTTTTTTGTAAAAGAAAAGCAAATAAAAATATTAGTTAAACACCCCCAGGGTTATTTTCTAATAAAAGCGCCTTATCGTATTTGAATATGGTGCTAATTTGCCCCAACCAAACAGATGCTTTGCTTTCAAAGCTTAATAAGATCTGATTGGTTGTTGCGGAAAATTAGCACCATTTTAAACGATTTTTTAAGAACTTTTATGAGAATCTCCCGATATCTTTCTAAAGCCGTGTCTGTTATAAAACTAGGTTATTGTAATAAATACCGGATAATGTATTTTTATCCGACTACTGTATAGTGTTTTTTGTGTAGTTCAGGGGTTATGTGTGCACAGATATTCATTTTCTTTCAATCTATTTTTATATGACCATGGGCAAAGCTTTGGCTCTACTGCTGCAACACAAAAAGGTAAGCCCTACTCACGAAGGAAGCCCTAAAGGTATTATTATTATAAGCAAGTGCCAGCATGCCTCCCCTCCCTGTCTCTAGAAGAAGCCGTTAAATTATCTTCATTGGTTTCGTCTAATGGCGTCATTAAACCGGTTGTACAGTGGCAGAGTGATCTTTGCAGTTAAGTGTAAGCAGTATGGACACCGAATAATTCAATCATTTAGGTTGGTCTGTCGGAAATTGGCGAAAAGTGTTCCCTTCATTGCAAAGCTATTAGATTCAACAAAGTATTTTCCATTTGCGGTATTAATTCCTAGGTCGAGGTGTTCTCAGTTATTTTCCTGATACATTGTACACAATGCTTTGGTCTGAGAGAATCCCTGTACAGACGCCTTTGATCTTGGTTTAGGAATACACATCGTCTGCTATAGAACAAAAGACCGCAACACAAGAATAGGGGAGAGATGTTGACCGTCAAGGGATTTCAGTTATTCAGATCAATTGTGGTTTTGAAGTGAAGGCTGTGCAGCGTACAGGCTCTATATATAAAGTATCTACTGCAGGAAGTACCAAAGCAAAAGGGGGATATGTACAGTTATAGAGCAAATCAGGAGCTATTGTACAGCTTATAGTGAAAAAATATGGAGCAACGAGTTGTACGTACAGTCTAGAGCAAAATGCAGCCTATGAAAGTATAGTGAAAATATTGGGGAGATACTGTACGTACAGTATACGAGGCAAACATGGAGCTATGACAGATAGTGAAAAAATGGAGCTTTGAATGTAACGTACAGTTCTACTAGAGAAAAAATGAGCTATGTACAGCCTATCGGGAAAATATGGAGAGATGCTGAAGTAAGTATAGAGAAAACATGTGGAGCTATCTGCTACAGATAGTGATATGGAGATGCTTGTACGTACAGTCTCCCCCATGAGCAAACATGGAGCTAGTACAAGTATAAGTGAAAAATGGAGTTGGCTTTGACGTACGTTAGAGCAAAACATGGAGCCTATGTACAGTATAGTGAAATATGGAGAAATGTAAACCCGTACAGTATAGAGCATAACATGGCAGCGAGTTACAGTATAGTTGAAAATATGGATGATAACCTGATAGTACAGTATTATGAGCACAACCATTGGAGCTTCGTACAGTACTCAGTGTGACAAATATGGACTCTCGTGAGAACTGTACGTACACCATTCGTGATACATTACTTCCCGCTAGGGAGGATCGACTCCTTAATCCAGTAACTCTTCCCCCGCCAAACTTGCGTCTCTTAGCAAACCCCCCCTATACTCCTAGTAGATTCACATTTGAATAAGTCCTTTTCGTTTTAGCAGCGCCCCCTTCGACCTCCCAGCAGAGTCGAAGTCCGCGTGTGCATCAATACGTGGTGTGTGGGCACAGAACAATCAGGGTACCCCCCATGAGGATTCAGGCTGGCCCTCGTCGTCACCGTTTACCCGATGCGGCACAACCCCCGATGTGCACCCCACCAAGTTGGAGGGGCCTGAGTACGTTTCGTTCCACATGTCTAGATAGTCACCCGCGTAGAGCTAAGTGTGTGAGTCATTAGGGATGTACTTAGCGATTTATGAGAGCAAAGCATTGAGAGCTATTATGACAGTTCTTATAGTGAAAACCATCTGGGATAGGCGACTACTGTCAATAGATGTAGTACGAGACAAATGAGCTATGTGTAATGTATAGTGGAAGATATGAAGTCACACTGTTGTTATTATCCTGACTCCAATCGTCTCCAGTAATGAGACCATAACACGTGGTAGCTATGTCCAGTCTAGTGTCAATAGTGGGATCAACAGTGGCCGACGTACAGTATAGATCAAACATGGAGCTAGGTGCCGTTCGGTCATATGAACCCCACCTCTGGCACCCCGCCGGGAGCTCCCCTTCGATGACCGGTGTCTCGCCCCCCCCTATCTCAGAAGCCCACCCCTGGCCGCTAGAGCTTACCGGTGTATAGCTGAATACAAGAGTTATGTGGAGATGGATGGTACGTACGAGCTTCGAGGTATAGGCGCACCACACATGGCGTGCTGTACCGTAGCGAGCAACCACTCGGAGGCTACGTACGTACCGATCTAGGCAACTGGCGTATTGTACGAGCGCGTCGTGCAAATCTGGCTATCTGTCCGTCCCGTCTGCGCCAACCTGGCGCTCTGCCTTTATTGTCACTTATAGTGAAAATTGAGAGAACTCGTACGCATGCTAGAGAGAGGCAACCCGGCGCTTGGTTATCAGTTGTATAGTGAACCCACACCAGTGTAAGGCACCCGGACTGTATACCTTACCGGTAGATGTTATGTCCCCCAAACCGTGTGTGAAGTTGTCTGCTCCGAATGTGACACGTCTGGGCTGATTGTACGTCCAGATTAGTAGAGCGGAATTGCATGAGAGCTATGTTTACAGTAGGAGAGTGAAAAATATGGTGCCACCCCCACATGCATGTACGTACTCGTGTGTCTGTGTGAGTCTGTAGAGCACCCATGGAGGCTCTAGGTAGCCTGTTTGTGTCCCCCGTACCAGTTAGTCGACCCAATACGGGCCGATATCGTGATATATGTAACGACCCACGGCTGTCCCTTTCCTTGGAGCCCCCCCTCATGGAGCTCCTGTGTGATGCGCTATAGTGAAAAGTCTGGAGATGGTGCCCCGTCCCCGCCCCCGATTTTTCGCGGTCCCCGGCCGCCGCGTCCAGCCGTGCCCTCGGCCCCCCATCTGGACCATGCGTCCCGCTCGGTATGCATATTCACCCCCATGGTATGCTCTGTCCAGGCATTAGTGGCCACTTTCTTCGTGGAGACTACTCTGTAGCGGAACGAGTTTATATGATGTCAAAAACCACACAGAGTCACCGTCCATATGTTATAGTGGTCCCTGCAAAGCTCCTGGACTGATCATTGTTCCCGTTCACCATGTCTAGGCGCCACACTGGAGTTTTGTGCCCCACGATCCCGTGCCCCGTGACCGACTGGTCGGGGATCCTGTCCGTGTGACAGTTCTAACGCAATATGAGTAGTGCGAGGATAGTGACCCAGTATAATGATACACTTGTGGAGTGCTGTTGTAACGACAGTTTACAGCCACGCCCGCGCAAGTCCATGGAGGCGTAAGGTGTGGCTATCAGGAAGCAACTCAGGTAGCTGCTGGGCATATTTTCAGACCGTACTGTGCACCGACCACTAAGCACGCTGGAGCCTACTGTACGGTCTAGTTGACCAATATGGAGGATTACGCCATTACTGTACGGTACGTATAGAGCCAACATGGAGCTAGTACAGTATAGTGCACAATCTGGAGAGCCTGTACGTACAGTATTATAGAGCACACATGGAGCTTATGTTAGCAGTATAGTGAAAACTATGGAGCTGCCTGCACGTAAGTAAGAGCCACTATGTAGCCAGTGTACAGTATAGTGAAAATATGGAGGATAATGCTACATTGTGAGGGACCGTATTCAGAGCCAGCCATGGTAGCTATGTGTGCCCCCCACACCCGCCTGTGTAGGTGGCAAAAAATATGATGATGTGGCACGTTACAGATAGAACCCCCACTACATGGACACGGAGCTATGGCACCCAGTATAGGGAGAAAATATGCGCAGAATTCGTGACGCACAGTAGTAGCGTCAGACATGGGGCTATGTATTTTAGTCTAGTGAAATGAGGAGAGCTGCCCAGCACACGCATAGGCTACACATGGAGCTATGACAGCTCCTATCGTGCTGAAAAGTTGTAGGGAGATACGTACGTACAGTTATAGAGCCCCCATGGAGCTCGTCCCGTCTCGTGACACCTATGGCGCTCCTGTACGTCCAGTATAGAGCCCCCCCCGGCGCCTGTATTGTTTCCCCCGTCTAGTGCAACATATGGCGCTGCTGCAGTAGATGCGCAAACATGGAGCTAGGCAAAGTATAGTGGCCACTCTGGGCAGCTGGAGCTTCACTGTCCGTACCGATTCGAGCCAACATGGAGTCTGTCCAGTCTAGGCCATACTGGGCGCTGAATTTGCTTTTGTTTTTATGCACGTTATCGAGCAAACATGGGGCGCTATGTAAGTATAGTGAAAATATGGAGATGCTGCACGTCCCGTATAGCGCACCATGGAGCTATGTCCAGTCTAGTGACCCATATGGCGCTGCTGCCCGTACCCGTCTCGCGCCCCCCTGTAGCTCTTTACCGGCTCGTGCACTATGGCGCTACTGTACGTCCAGCTATAGCACAAACCATGGAGGTGTGCCACCCCGTATAGTGAAATCTTGGCGCTGCTTGCAGACTTCTGGATCGAGCAACCCTGGGCGCTCTGTACCCGTCTTCGTGCAAATTCGAGACTACTGTACGTACCGTTCAGCGCCCCCCCTGCGAAGCTATACCGCCCCTATGAGTGTGTAATTAGGTATGGAGATGCTGTGAGTGCGGTACCAGTATAGACATCCCGCCACAAGATATGCAGTGTATTTTGTTATTGCCACGCACAACGATTATCGGGATTATCATCACGATGTATGTGTAATGTCCATGTGGCCTTTCGAGCCCACAATACCGGGAGCCACTTTGCTCCTCACGTGTTTCGTGAAAATCTGGCGGGCTACTGTCTTACAGTCTCGAGCAATACCGGATTGCTAGAGTACCAGAAGAGCCCCACTAAAATATGGCACGCCTTCTCGTGTTACGCGACAGTATAGTAGCCACATGGAGCTAGCTCTGTACAGTATAGGCACCCTATGGAGTACTGTCCGTAACGTATAGTAGCACCCCTGGCGCTATGTCCCGTCCGGGCCCCTGATGAGCCTGTAGTACAGTTAGAGCCACATGGCGCTCTGTTACAGTATAGTGACAAATATGGAGATATGTACGTACAGTATAGAGCAACACATGGAGCTAGGTACAGTAAGTGACCCATTGGTAGCAATGACAGTCTAGTGAAATTCTGGAGATCTGTCCTCCAGTCTCGCGGCCACCCTGGCGCTCTGTAATGATCGTGACAACTATGGAGTTGACTACTCACGACGGGGTGCTGATTCTTAGTAGTATGACCGCTTGCCAGACAACAGACCGCCCTTTTGAGCTGAGTGTATCAGTAGACTTACGTGCAACCATATATTGGGATGAATTGTAGACGGTTCGCTCTAGCTGCCCGCGCGCGCGCCTGTTACAGGTCTTAGTGCCCCCACTCTGGATTCATCACACCCCCTACGGGTTACTTGTTTTATTTACAGTTATAGAGCAAACGCTGGGCGATGTCCATTCTAGTGATCAAATATTGGAGCTTGCTGCAGTTCCGTCTAGAGCCACCCTGGCGCTAGCCAGCTATAGCGCCACTCTGGCGTCGTCTTGTGACGTGTTGTTGCCTGACCAGCTATGTAGTAGCACAACGGCACTGAGCTCGTGTCACCTCTTGTAGAGTGCGAGAAAATGCGAGAGACCCCCCCCCTGATAGTCCAGTTATGAACCCCCTGGATCTGCTTATGATGACCCGTATGGTTTGAACATATGGAGAGCCCCGCCCGTACGGTAGTACTAGCGCCCCCTGGCGTCTGTCCCCGTTATCGTGAAAACTATGGCGATGCTGCGGGCACGGTAAAGTATAGAGACCACATGGAGCTATGTCCCGGTCTAGTGGACCTATGGGCGCTGCTGCGTCCGCCCCCCCCCTTAAAAGCACCCCCCCCTGCGTCTCTGGTATCAGTATCGTGAAAATATGGCGCTGCGGCACGCCCGTGATGGTGAACCCAAACATGGAGCCGCAGGCTACCGTATAGTGGGACCAATATGGCTGAGGCTGCGGGACCGTATCGCGCAACTGGAGCCTGTCCCGTCTAGTGATAAGTATGGGAAGGATCCGTATCGTACCCCCGGCTTAGGCCACCTGGGCTCTGTCCCGCGCTGTGCCATATGCGCATGTACAGTATTCGTGCAACTCTGCGATGTGGATGCCCTGTCCGTCCCAGTTATCGCGAACACTCTGGCGTTCTTGTAGTAAGTGAATGACAATCTGGAGATTACTGTAGTCCCGTTAGCGCGCCCACCGGCGCTATGTCCAGTAGCGTTGCCCCCCGGCGTGCCTGCCCGCTAGTGCCCCTATGGTCTCTTCTGTCCGTCAGTCCGCGCCCCCCCTGGAGCATGTGACCCCGTGTCTGTGGTGCTATACCCGATGGGCTTCTCTGATTTATGTGACGTCTAGACGCGCCCCCCTACATCGATGTTGGCGTCTGCTACCGTTATCGTGCCCCCTATGCGCTCTTCCGTGGTCTCGCGCTCCCTCTCCGGCCGCTCTGGCCTCGTTCTAGTTCCGCCTATGGAGATGTGCCACGTACAGTACTTCTAGCGTCCCTACAACTGGAGCCTATCTTCCCTCCCTACACGACAGAAGCAAATCCCGCTAGTGAAACAATATGGACGACGACTGTAAGTACAGTAGTCGAGCAACCTGGAGGCTATTGTTACAAGTATGGGAAAATATATGGAGATACTGTACGTAAAAACCCAGTATAGCCAGCCAAAATGAGATCTGTACCAGTCTAGTGAAAATATGGACGATATGTAGTTACAGTATAGAGCAAAACATAAGATCTATGAACAGTATAGTAAATGGAGATACTGTACGTACCGTATAGAGCAAAATGGAGCTATGTACAGTTAGTAGTGAAAATATGGAGCTCGTACGACAGTATAGAGCAACTGGAGCTATGAGTATTCAGTATAGTGAAATATGGAGAGTACTGTACGTTACAGTAACGAGCAAAACATGAGCATGTACAGTATAGGTGAATATAATCTGAGACAGATAGTGCAATGTAGATTACGTATAGTACAATACTAGGAGACTAGTACGTGATAGTGCAACTATGGAGATACTGTATAAGTATAGTTGCAAACATGGATATGCAGAGATATCAATATAGAGGCAATATAAGATAGCAAGATACGGAATACCAGTATAGTGCAAATATAAGAGTATATACCGTATAGTGGCAAATATAGAGAATAGTACAGTATAGTGCAAATATGGAGAATTCTTATGTACAATAGAGAATATGGATAGTGGAATATATACAGTTAGTGCGAAATATAGAGATAATAATACAGTATAGTGCAAATATAGAGTATTAAACGTATGTGCAATGGAGATAACAAGATAGTACCATATTAGAGGATATATACAGGATGTGTGCAATAATGAGATATATACGTTGTAGTGGAAATATAGAGTATATACAGTATAGTGCATAGGATATATATAGTTTAGATGATATACTAAGTATAGTTGCACATTGATTCAGTAGAAATATAGAGATATATACAGTTTGTGAGAATATAGAGATTGATGTATACGTTTTAGTGGATATAGAGATATTACAGTTAGTGCAAATTATAGCGATATATACAGGTAGTGCAAATTGAGAGATCATAACTAGTATAGTGAAATTAGAGAAGATTACAGTGTAGTGGAAATATAGTAGATATATAAGTATATTGCATAGCGCATAATATAGATAGGATTCGAGATATACATTTAGTGGAAATATAGGATATAGTACAGTATATGCAATAGACATAGATATAGTTCAAGTGCTAGTGAAATTAGCAGATATATACAGTGATAGTGGAATTATGAGATATATACAGTATAGTGGCAATATAGGTTAATAGTATAGTGCGAAATAGAATAGATACAGGTAGTGGAGAGAATATACGATATTATGAAACATATAGCTAGTTCAATAAGTGAGAGATAATAACAGTGTAGTGGGCAAATATTAGAGAATATAACGTATAGGATGAGATAACATATCGCAATTGAGATTATCCAAATATGAATATATACAGTATAGTTGATATGAGATAACGATGAGTAGTCTTACTGGAATGATATGGTATAAACAGTATATGAATATAAGATGTCATACAGTATAGGAAAGATAACGTATATAAAGAGACTATATATGTGGAACTACATATAGTGGAATAGAAAATATACCAGTATAACAATAAGAGTATATACGTGTAGCAACTAGAGAGATATAGTACAGTATAGTGCAAATTAGAGATATAAACGTAGTTGAATATTGATTCAGTTACAATATAGACGATATATACAGTAATCGTGGGGAAATTAGGAGATATATACACGATAGTTGCAAATCTGAGAGATTTATATGTCAAAAGTAAGAGATATATACAGTATAGTGAAAGGATTACATATAGCAGACAAATATAAGTTAGATAGATACATAATATGCATTATATACATAGGAATATAGGTACCAGTATAGTGGAATAAGAGATGAGTATGGATATTAAGATCTACAGTATAGTGCAAATAGAGATATAAATATCAGTGAAATAGTAGCAATATAGGGAAATATCAGTAAGAATGAAAATTAGTTACAGTATAGTGCAAATATAGAGATATATACGAATGCAATAGAGGAATATCAGTGAGGCAAATTAAGAGATATTAATAAGTATAGTGCAAATATAGAGATATATACATTAATAGTGCAAATATGAGATATATACAGTATAAGCACAATTAGAGATATATACAGTATGTGCAAATACATAGCTAACTATTACAGTATAGTCAAATATAGAGATATATACAGTATAGTCATTAAGATATTTAAGCATCAATATAGGATCAAGTATTATAGACAAATATAAGTTCAGATATGGGAAAAGACCATATGATACGTAGGCAAAAGAGAATATTACAGAAGGTTAGAATTTACAGAAGTATGCAACTAGAGCATATATTCAACAGTTATTGTCAAATATAGAGAGTTTTTACGATATACAACATTAGTGATATATCAGACGTTATGCCCTGTGCAAATTGACAGAGCTTAGTACAGGTATAGTGACACATACTACACGCGATCTATAGCATTGTTATCAACTGCAAATTATGAGAATATAGCAGCGGTATAGATGTCCAACCATATTCCAAGAGCTAATACCACGTAAGTTCGTTCCAACACCCATTTGAGAATTAGATGTATTAGCGCACAAAGATGGTATACTTCATGTTGCCATCTTGCCACACATTAAATAGTGGAAGATATAAATTATATGTGCATTAAATATTGAATTTTACTGGATTTTACGAAAGAGTTGCAACTCGCGGCACCTCGGTGCAAAACACCATTTCATATAAGGAATTTACAATGAATAGATAAAACACAGGGTGGGGCAGTGATGCACGAGGATATCCCTGTTACTTGAGCAGACTCGCTTTAACACTATCCGCGCACCCCACGGATAATACAGTCTCAATACCTGTACATTTAATATCATTACACAGCGCACATCTGGATTGAATTCATGTGTACGGTTCTGACCATAGTGCTTCCATCACCATTATTTTCACAGACCACGAACACAGATGACGGCGTCCACACCTTCTGCATGGTGTGAGCGCATTCCGTCCTCTTGCAAACACAAGGAGAGTTATGAATTGTTATTTGCCCAAAGAATTGATGTGTCCCGGGGCATCCACATATCGAAGATATCTCACCCACCCGAACATAGTAAACCAGCGTCCTGCCCAAGATGGAGACCTGAATTTCCGGAATATTTCTACAGCACTGGAATCTACAACTTAACTAACAAGATACAAGACTCTACGTAGACAAGACAATGCGTCTATATTACAACGCCAGAAGACTCCAGAGCAACTGAAGGGCATGGGGCCCCTCATTAAGATATGCCTCTTCGAACCCTTGATATGAATAGGGCCCATCTAGTGGCGGCCAGTGATTCCTGCAGTCAACGCCACTCTTGCACATCCACAAACATCAGGCGGGGTTGTCTCTAGTGTATTTTGACACCTGACCAACTTTTGCATGCCCCCCCTAATGTACTTATTGGACGCTATGTTTCCTTTTTATCTCTGCTCTGCGCTGCCGCCTACTCTGATAAGTTTAGCAGGGGCGCTACCCTGAGCATTTTGCTCATTTGCCTCAATTTGAGAGACACCCCTGACAAAAATGACATCCACAACTCATTTCACTAACTATACTATCCCGTGCATCCCATATTTTACACAAGCCATACACACAATAACACGCAACATACATACTTACAGCCACATACAACACAAAAATTCAGTCTTTGCTAGTAGTTTAAGCAGATAAGTGAAATGTTCTAACTCGATCCTTCTCTTATGTGTACTACAATATGGAGCAGTGAGTGGTTCCCTATGATGAAAATCCACGAGTTTACAAAATTACACAAATTCCGACATGACCAAAATAAGTCCTGTCCTCTGCTGGCAATCACCAACGCCATATCCTTCCTCCCTCGCCACTAAGGAAGTCCCCCCCTGAAGGATTACATTGCTTCCCAATGACAGGTGAAACCGAAGGCCCATTTCATGACACGATGGTGTAATTTGAAAACTGTCTCTCTCCGAAACTCATTAATAATGTAACACCACGCGGCTATTTAAGGAATTCAGTTCTTGTCTTCTGATAATGAGATCACACCGGGCTAACTCTTTTATAGGCTGCATGTGTGAGTTGAAGGAGTTTTATTTATGCAGCGCTATCTCTGCCATAGTAACACGCTTCCCAACGTTCTAAGACATAGTTCATCACCGAGGTAAAATAGGCAGAAGAAGAGAGATGGTAAGGGAGGAAAGCGAGAGGTATGGAGCGGGGAACTTTGGCTGCCGTGGGCGTCTCATGTGCTTACATTGTCCTATTTTTTCACAGCGGCAGCTTGTAGCAGAAACTATAAAAACTTTTTAACCAACCTAGAATATCCTTTAAGTGACCTGATGTGTGCAAAATACCCAGTAACTGTAGTGAAAGAAGGCAAAATGTCACTCGATTCCACCCCCCCAACCCACCCATAAACGTTCACCACTTCCGTCCCATTTATTCCTTTTATCCCAGTGATGCAACCTAAGTCAAGAGGTTTCAAGCATAGGAATAACTAAATACTCTTCATATGTGCCTTGAATGTAACTAGTTCCCGATTCATCTGTTCCTTCCACAGGCACACTTTATCAACACAGCACAAACAAAATGTTCACTATCAACACCACACAGTAGATCAATGTACAGAATAGAGCAAATTTCTGTCTAAACCCTTGGAGGGTTTTTACCTATGGGGTTTTCCTAGACTTAGAAGGGAACTAATGGACAGAAAATGGTCGTGTAACATTATATTGTATAAATTAATTGAGGGTACACAGTAAAGGAATTACGGTGAACCCTCACTGGAGATCAATAGTTTTCCTGGGCTACGCATATATAGGTAATCATCATTCACAGAACTATTGACCGCCATGGTAATCAGGATAAAATATGATTTCATTCTGACCTAACATACACCACTACCCTACCAGTTTAGTGGCCAAAGCAATTAGTCATATCAGGCAAATCTCTGACTTTTGTAAAGCATAAATGGGTCGTAGTTGACCAGTGGGTGCTAGCCTAGCTTTGCACAGATTAAGATGGCTATAGTAGACGAAACAGAAATGATGTTGAGGTTTGTTTTTTGTGGGGCCTAAAGTATTAGGGCTAATAATGATTCTAACTCATTAATAGCTATTAGAAATCTCAGAGCAATGGCTTGGTATGTTCCCTATACTATTGAATAATAACGTTCTCCGTACAGAAAACTCTATTCCTGACCCGTCCCTGATGAAATATCAAAACTAATTTAAACTAAAAGTTTGGCCTCAATTTTTAATTGAATCCTGACTAAGGGTTCAAATGGAATCGAGTTTTTCTGTACGGCTTAGTGCTGTAGACAACTGGCAGATCCATTTGACAGGGAGATAATACAAGTGAGATTATTCTGGCTTAATCTCTACATTAATATCAGAATAACCGGACTTAGTGTGCTTCCATTTCATAGAGGATGCAATGCACACATGCGATTACGTCAGTCGGGCAAGATCTCAGGCCTGAGCGGAAATTTAAGACTAAGAGAAACCAAATCATCCTAAGTATATAACTGTTTAACCAACAAGTCCTGGTGTGGTTTTATGAACGTGAGTAGGAGGAGTTAAACCTACAGGTGAATGTTATTTGTGGGGAAAACGTTAAATCCACTTGAAAGATAAAACAAAAACCACTGTGTAAATGTTAAGCTGGGTACACTACGTAGCGGAGCGGCAGTCGTCAGGACAATGTCCATCAGTCACGGGCGATCATGCGCTCCCTAGGGAACCACACGATCATCGGAATTTTCCGATCGATCGGACGGACGAACGATTGATGCCGGTCGCCCAGCCCCCGCCCCACATCAGCCAATATTATTGGCCGATCGCCCGAAGTGCCGTGAACGGCCTTCTGAAAATACTGGCTGGTGTGTACCAGCCTAAGCCTCTCCTTCATCTGCAGACCCCCATTGAGATGCGACATTGCTTCTCTGTAATTCAGAATAAATGCAATTCTAGAAAATACAATTACCGAATGTTTCTTTTAGAAGCAGCGACATTAGAGATGAAAAAAAAACAGGAAAAGTCCACGACTGAGGCAGGAAAATGAAAGTAGACGCAGTTTCTCTTTGCAGACGTCGAAGTTGAGGGTACAAGAAGAGAAATATTATCAGCCTGTCGAGATCACTGTCATTTTATTAGGTCATCTATTACATCAACGCAAAAAAGAAAAAAAACATGGTCAAGTACAGGAACATGATTGCAATTCATGTTAGGATTTTATTTTAACTACAATAAATCTGGTAAATTCTTTCTGTGGCATAATATTGAGTTGTTTGGCTGTTCTGCTCTTGATGTTGAATTCTAGAAGTTTTCTTGTGATTCCATGTGTAGTTATTTGTTTAGGGAACATGCAAGTTCTTTGCGGTCTACCTGTACAGACGTGTTACAGTGTGCGTGTGTGTGTAATCGGGAGAGAGAGAGAATGCATTTGATAAACTATTCTCTGAACCACTCAGCCTCTACTAATTTTATGCAGAGGGCCGATTAATGGGCGCTGGACAGATTAAAGGATGTCATTTGCTGCCCGAAAAATTTACGAGTGCAGGACTGTTGGTACCACAGACCACTTGGTCCGACAGACTACTGATTGGTTTATCGATGGTAGTCAGTCAGCAAAATATCAGGTCCTTGTCAACCCTTGTGTACTTGGTCAACCCCGTGATTTGTTAGATCCTAATTTGGTTGGTTTGTTGATTGATTAGTTGTCTGTTTAACTGGTTTTGTTGGTTGTTCAAGCTATTTTGTAAGGCTGGGTACACATGAAGGGACATCCTCGAACGTTCGATATATAGAAAGTAGGTTTCAAAGTCCGAAATCCGAATAATCTGTCCAGTTTCGGACAGAAAATTCGATTTGAAACCAAGGGGTTCCGTGTGGAGTCCGGGTCCGAGACAATGATACCATGTGTACCAGGCCATAGTTTGCTGGTTGGCTTTCTGTTTGTTGGCAATATTGTGTTGCATATTACATCATGTGAAATTTACAGACTTTGCCACTAGCTAGAGATTGAGTTTCAGACAACTGTCCAGGAGGTCACCTGCTGGCTCCTTAATATTTTCTTTTCTTTTATTAGTCCTCTGAGAGATTAGCAGCTCTCTTTTTCTTTCACTCAGTTGTTGTGAATTCCGGTTTGATCAGCATATCAGAAAAACATCTGGTTACCATCTGTTTTGTAAAATTATTTCTTATTATTATTTTCACAGGTAGAAAATTGGCTGTTCAATACCCAACTGCAAAAGCCTTTTGGATTCTTACAGGACTATGTACTGAGAAGCCGTTATTCTCTATTGTCTCCTCTAGGCATGCATTGAGCTGATACGGCTCTTGTGCATTTAATGGGGTTTTCCCATTCCAAAACTTTAACGCAAGCTATCTTTATGTCTTAAAGAAGCCGTTATCGGATTGGCTGTACAATAGTTTGAGGTAGTTGCGTGACACAAACTTTTGCGTATTGCCACAAACCAACGTTAGTTATGTCTTAAGGTCAGTTAACCCTTGGTACATGGGTTAACTTGGCTTTAAGACGAAAAAAGCTGTTTGCATCTTTCGACACATGCCCTGTAAGAGTGCACCACTCAACAGTCAACGGATTAAAAAAAATAATAAAAAATATATATATATATATAGCCAACACTGGGCGAAAGAAATTCATAGGAGACATACGTTAATATCGATTACCATTTCTAAGATACTAAAATATTGTCTGGTCACATATTGGATATTATATAGCTGCTGTAGAAGTATAAAAAGACTATACAATCTTTGCATCTTCTTTGCTCTTACTACAGCAAGAGGAATCTCCAGTTTTGCTGGTATCAGCCAGAGATACAATGACCATTCTGTGATTGATTACACTACACAGAGGTTACAAGTTGTTAATCTGTAACTACTGTCAGATTAACTAAGCGCATGTTTTCTGGGATAAGAAGTCATCTCACAGTTCCATGACTGAAACTTCAAACTCTTTTTTGACATCCAGAAACCATGGGATTGACGTTCTGGTTCTCTAGGTGAAACCTAACAGAAAACATTAAGTTCTTAAGAAGCAGAATATTTATTATTTTGTTTGAAAAGCTTTCTGTGTATTACCTGAGAAACCTCGAAGGTCCCAGACTGTAGACCATTCCACTCCAAAGTGTTACCAATGTTACCTATGCTATGACCTTCACCCAATCTCATTGGGTATCAAGAACAAGCAAAATGTTTCTTCTTTTTCTAAACTTGTAGGACAGTTGTCTTACTGATCATTAGCAATCTCTGTAAACACCAATGATTTAGTACATTTGACATCTTTATTGTATAAATCCCAGAGGACCCAATTTTCTATGCTCAACAAACCACTATTGTAAATTCAATTTGTGCTTTTTTTATCCCGTTTCGTCTTTCAATGTCAATTCCCTCTTCTGATGTGACAGTCGCCAGAAGATCAAATTAATTAATTTTAAAGGAACAACTGTAAAGATAGTACGTGGAAATACCCAGGCGAGAACAGGCAAATAAATTATAAAGGGCAAAGGATGAGAAGGCAGGGGAGTCTCCTAAGGAAAAGATGTGATAACAGACGCTAAAAGGATGTATGATGGATGGGCTTAATTCAGGTGTTGTGGAATGGGATTCTTTCACATGCTTCTGTTTAGTTACCCTAAAGTAATCAGCTTTTAGGCCTGCAAATGGATTTCTCCTTCAAAAACATAAATGTCCTTAACTGTTTTATGACAAGTCCTCAAAGAGTTGTTTGACCACATAGGAGGTCAACAGTTGCAGGACACTGCACGGAACCTTGTTTAATTAAATTGTGTCACCTATATGTGAAGGTTCAGGACTGTAGTATTTTTGTTTAATGGACTTTTTTTGGTAGTTGTTATCTTTGTATTTTTTGCAGCAACAGAGAGCCTAGGGAACGAATCCTGGTAAGTATACTTAGGAGTCATACAGATAATTATAAACCTAGACGAGGTTAGGTTTTGGGGGGTTAAATTTGGAGGTCTAGGTTTGGGGGGTTAAATTTGGAGTTGACATGCTCTTTAAATTATAAATTTATTCACTCTATAGGGAACATTGTGGTGGTAAAAATTGTCATTAGTACCAGCTTTCATTATCAATGGCAATTATTTCTATTGCTATACTCTGCACTTATATTCTCCGTTTTCAGTTGCCTCTCTATGGGGTTTGATTGAAAAAATGAGTTCTCTTCTCAAAAATATCTGGAAACACAAGAAAGAAGTAAGATGACGAGAGGAAGTGGGTCTGAGCAATGAGTAATTGTAGCTGAACGCAATGTGGATCTAGAATTCTACAACATGGGAAAACATTGTGAATGAGTAAATGATGGAGCAAGGCTTGGAGCATTGAGTTAATGGTTGGTCAAGAAAGCTGGCAACATATGCATCACTTACTTGAGTTACTGAACCATGCCCCATGGCAAAAATGGGTGCAGTGATCTTCAACCTCTGTAGGTAACAGAATATTGCATTCAATGCTCGGGGTTCTGTGAAATACATACTGAAACCAACATTATGAAGCTGCTGGAAAGACTGATTATTATAATTTAAATGTGTCAAAAGGACCAACAGGGATTGAGTTCACCATCAACGGATGTCCCGAGGGGAGAATAAAGTGTCTCGAGTCTATTATATGAAGAAAGGATTTGAATCTGAAGAGTTTCTCCTGATAGACAGAAAGTGATTAGGGAGTTTGAGCGACTATGAGAAGGGTGATGTTAGGGTCAGGCATGGGAGTATCTGTTGTCTATTGTTCTTAGCAAGAGTTTTATGGGCATATTTATCAAAAAGTGAACTGTTCAGCTGGTGGCATTTTACAGACTCAACTTGACATTTATACATCAGGTCTAATTTTTCCTGCTTGCTTAGAAATGTTTGTGCTTTCGAGATATACCCATAGTGTCTTTGCAGAAGTAAAAGGTAGAACCTGTTAGATTTATCTTTAACAGTGAGGAGACATCCCAGGAGATATCACTGATAAGCACACTGGGCCCCTAATGTCATTGGGTAATGTCATCGGAGTTAAGATCATTCTAGTCATTGGCCCATTTATTGGCATCATAACTCTGTTTGTATGGCATTTTGATGGATCTCAAATCTAGGGGAAATCCATGTGGAAAAATAAAATCCTCCCAAAGGAAAAAGGTAGGATACATTTTCATGTAACAGACCTAGAGATTTTCCATCAGGTAGAGACTATTGAGTTGGGATCGTGAGACTGGACAGATGTAGAACATACAGTAGCACATTTAGGTTGAGCATATAACATGTTGAACCTCCTGGAAACAAAATATTTAAGATAAAGAGTAATAAACATTACCTACAGTGTAGAAGGATATTACGCCACCAAGGAGTTCAATGACCATATAGAAAGGATGGAACAGGGCATGGTACTCCGAGGTGAAGTAAATCCATATATTACACTGTAGGTATTCTTATAATACATAAGGCCAGCAAACAACAACAACAACAAAACAGCAGTCTCTCCCCCTCCCTGTATTAGTCATTATATAGGAAATCCCGGTTTAATGTTAAATAGTTAATTACGGTTTCCTATATGAGAAAGAAGAAGACGAACATTGTCTGTCAACACTAAACAGGGATTCCTATATAATGACTATACAGGGAGAGGGGGGAGACAGGGGAGGGGCAGTGGATACAGGAAGTCCACTCAGTGCACTCACTGAGTGACTGTTATAAGATTACGCCACTGCATATCCCCATTCTATATCCAGAGCCTTATGTATTATAACATATATAAAGTAACAGCACTGAAAGAAATTATCAACCCTCCAAAATAAAATACATAAGTCTTTAAGCTTTAATGCCAGAACAACAAAATCTGTGCCAATAAAGTCTGTGTATGAATGCAAATAGGGTGATTAAATGTGATGAAGTTTTCCCCTTTTAATGTTGTCATTAGTTGTTTTAGATTCCTTGTAACATTTGTGTATTTTTTTTACAGAGTCTCTATAAAATAAGACAGGTCAGTAACTACCCTTCTTCTGGCCATTAGGGATCCCATTCTTAAATAGTTTAGAGCCAACTAAAAGCAATTCGGTGCATAATGTCCAACACAGACTAGGAGGTAAAACTTTTTTTTTTAAATTTTACTTGATAACCAGTGCTATGTCCGAAATCTTTTACAAGCGTTTATTTCCTCTTAGAAGAAGAAAATTAGCATGCTAACTGTTGTCTTAATGGTTGTGTATTGTGTGTAGGGTGCTGTTTATCATTAGGGAACCAGGTATACAGGAGCAGTTTATTTTAGATTTGTTTATATCATTTTTAAACCAAATCACTTTGATGAATTTTGCTGACTGCTGTTGTTTTATTTGGCGAACTTTTGTGGCTCTTATGTAGACATGCTCATTGCTTTATGGTTTTTTAGGGTAAGGTGGCAATTGTGTAAGTCTTCCCCCGTCCACTAAACCCTTAAAAGTAGACCAATGGTTTTTAACTGTTACATTTTAAAGAAACCTTCTCACCCAAGGAATCAATTAAAGAAAGGGAATGCACCACAGTTGTGCAAGCATTTCACAAGTGTTTGTTTTATGGTTGAGCGGACCTCACCTCCGCGCAGAAATGCTTCACCTGTGATGCTAACAACATGATACCCCTGTTGCTGTTTTCATGACCAACATCTGTCCACCCCTCCTCACGAACATGCATTTGTGTATCTTAATATTGTGGTAGATTGTTCACAATTCTTTAAATAACATTTTGTTTTGTTTTTGGTTATAGAGGTCCATGATTCATTACAAGTGTGTCAAATATTACACTGGTTGGAACATTATCTTCCTTGGTCAATCTTTCCGCCCCAACACTGTATTTCATTCTATCATCTCATGAACTTTTTCTGGTCCCAAGGAGAATCTACGCAGTTTCTCCCCTTTTTTTCTTTTGCAAAAATATTGGTTACTGGCCTCCGTACTTCATCCAACCCCCCCCCCTTGTGCCTTGGGCTGGTCAGCCACGCACAGTTCTTCACGCTTCATGACACTCCTACCGTCTCGCCATGCATACTGATGTCCATCTTGACAAACATGGACCATTCAGTTAAGTGAACACTCGACAGCCACGACAACCCGAAGAACACAACCGAGCAACTCAAAGTTCTAACTCCCCCTTGCTTTAATGTCTCTCTATGTGCGCCTTCCGGAATGCTTCCGGAAGTTAACACACCACACTTGTAAGCATTCACACCATACCTATCCCATATGAAAACACATTACATCTTACATAAGAGAAGACCACACTCAAACTTATTATTTGCTGTTAGACGATTATGGTTTTGCTATTGTACTTACGATTGTGTGTGTTCGGCAAAAGTTACATCTGGCAAAAAAAGCGTCAAGTCATGAGAATCAACATATTAAAGTCACTAAAGTTGTGATTTTTATTGAAATTGCTAACATAAGTCTATGTACATTGGTTGTAAGCATTATGAGTTTTTGTTGGTTTTGTTGGCCTTTACTTCAACGCATTTTGCATTTCACTCGAAAGGTCCTGCAAAAAATAATGTTTTAGCTTTTGGCTTTTTGTATAGTATTTGTAAATATGAGTCAAGAATTTTTCTCTTCCAAACCACTGTGGGAACTTTACACACTTCCTGTTTGTGTTACATCATCAATCACAAAACAATTTTGGGGGGAAGGGTGATCAACTACAAAAAAGGTCTGGGGACTTGTCCACAGTAGAGTTTGCTTTAGGTACCCAATGGGTTGTGGTGCAGTTTGTGTTTTATTGAAAGTGAAGTGTGAGGTTTAGGGCCCTACATCACACTAGTCTTTTAATAGGAAGGAGAGGTGTAAGTTGTGTGTCTGATCCCTTGCAGATTGGTTTGTGTTTGAGTATTGGAGTGGGGTATGGGTAAGTAGTGGAGAATGGGCCAACACAGGTTCTACGAGATCTACCGCTGGGGTGCGTTCCCACTGACGTTACTTAAAAATAATACAGGGAGATTCAATAAAGTTCTTATACATTTAAAATGGTGCTAATTTTGCCCCAATCAATCAGATCTTATTTAACATTTGAAGCTAACATTGGATTGGTTGGGGCAAAATTAGCACTAATTTAAATGATAAGAACTTTATTGAATAACCTGAAAGTGACTTAAATATAAGCAAGAAAACGAGTCACTTTATTTCCAATAAGAATGCACAGTGCATTTGTATTTCATATTAAAGGAATCATTTACTAACCTGCCCCCATATAGAAGATCTTGGGAATGATCATTTGCATGTGGGTTTTATTAATTGAAGCAAATGTGCTTTTGACAGACCTGGTCTATTAGCAACTATAGGAATTGACCACGTTGATCCATGTAAAAGATAACGCAAGTAATTAAGAATCTTGCTTCTTACTTACACAAAGGGCCCTGATACAATGTGTCACCTTTGCACCTCCGGATAGATACACAAACTCCATTAAATTGTCGAGTCAATCTGCAGTTATCTCCTTAAAGAGACATTTATCTAGACAGAAAACTAGCAAGTGCTGCAGATCATCTAGAAAGGTCCTTGCTGCTGTCGATATTGGTGAGATAAACAATGATATGACCGAGCAATAATGACTGGATTAGCTTGGTATTTTTCACAGGGTTGACCTGAATTGGATAATGTGTTAATTCCCCATTAAGGTGACCTGTTCAATGTGTAGATCCTAAGCCATGAGTAATCTCCAAGTATTATTATTTCTTTCTATAGGTCTGAAATAAATGTGCTATGACTGTTCACAGAGACGACTGGCCAACTTTTCTTCCTCAATGGAGTCTTTGTCCGTTCTAATTGTGAGGACATACTTTTGGACAGTCGTTCCTTTAATTAAGAAAGTGCTGAGAATGAGAAGGAGTTGACCGGGTAGGCTGATCCTCCAGGACGCGTGTCCATGGGCAAAATACAACAACTCCATCGGGTTTCCAACCACCCCCTTGCCCATAAAGTCTTATGGACACGGCTCCCACTACACATGGAGCCTGAACAGGAGTGATGCTGGTACCCTGGTACCCATGACAGTGCACATTTACTGCAATAATATCGGGGAGATTCAATATATAATTGTATATAATATAAAACAGACTTGAACAGGCACTCACTCCTCAACCCGTTACCTGCCCGGGTTGCCACTGGGGTTTTTAGGATGTGTATATAGATGAAATAGTCCAGTGCACTCACAGGTCTTTTTGGTGCCAAATATATTATTCAAACATCAGGTGCAGGCAACGTTTCGGTCCTTCCTAGGTCCTTTTTAATTGTCCGCCCCCCCAACAAAAGAACTTTTTTTATTGGACTATTTCAGATCAGATAGATAGATAGATAGATAGAGACAGACAAACACAGATAGATAATAGATAGACAGACAGATCGACAGATAATGACGAACAGACACAGATAGATAGATAGATAGATAGATAGATAGATAGATAGATAGATAGATAGTGACACGCACAGTACAGGGACAGAAGAACAGATAGACAGAACAGATAGACGATAGACAACAGACAGAAGATAGATAGATAGATGAATAGATAGATAGATAGTAGAAGATAGATTAGATAGATAGACAGACAACAGATAGATAAATAGATAGACAGACAGATAGACAGATAGACCAGACAGACTAGACAGATAGATAGATATAAACAGACAACAGACAGACAGACAGACAGCACGACAGACAACGACAGAACAGACAGATAGATGATAGTAGATAGAGATAGATAGATAGATGACAGACAGATAGATAAATGACACAGATAGATAGATAGACAGACAGACAGACAGATAGATAGATGATAGACAGACAGACAGACAGACAAGACAGACAGCGACAGACACAGACAGATAGAGATAGATAGATAGATAGATGAAGATAATAGATAGATAGATAGAGAGATAGATAGATAGATATAGAGATAGAAATAGATAGATAGATAGAGACAGATAGATAGATAGATAGCTAGATAGATAGCTAGACTGATAGAGACTAGTATCGATGCTATAGATAGATAGCTAGATGCGATCTAGACTACCCGAGATGAGAGATAGATTACGATGACAGATAGATTAGATAGATAGTAGATTAGATGAAGATAGATGATAGACTAGATAGATAGATTTTCTTTTCCCAAGTGTGTACCCATCTTAAAATAATCCCACTAAATACATAATATATTTCACCTTAGTAAACATAATATTTTGGCATATTTAATATTTTTATAAATCTTTTAAGTGCAATATACAAAAGTATATACCTGTTTCTAAACAATAGTAAGAATATTAGTGCACATATGTGGATATTTCCTATGTCCTTAGCCTTTGGCACAGTATGATGTACGTGATCCGATTTAATAGTAAAATGCAACTGTTTATTCTACATTCTGAGGCAGGCGGTGAGTTTTAGAACATAGTACATCTACTTTCCACCTCATTATCGCGGTACTTGTAGTCTTTACACCATGCCTTAAAGCTCATGTTATTGTACAGAAAGAAAAGAAAATAGTTAATTGTTTTTTATCTATCATCTATCTATTCTATCTATATATATACACACACACACACAACACACACACACACACACACGTACAACTAATTGGCAGCACATTCATATCTGTCCTCTAAGTATTATGTTCCGTGATACAATGGAAAGTGAGAAGAAGAGAA
Organism: Hymenochirus boettgeri; assembly: GCA_019447015.1. Classification (NCBI taxonomy): domain Eukaryota; kingdom Metazoa; phylum Chordata; class Amphibia; order Anura; family Pipidae; genus Hymenochirus; species Hymenochirus boettgeri. The sequence continues at coordinate 410,168,866 of CM033469.1, read as the reverse complement.
GAGAAGTGTCATACAGAGCTATAAAAAGATTGCCAAGGTAACACAACTTCAATATAGTGCAATTGACATGTGTAAAAAACTCAAGGCAGACATGTCTTCCAAAGGAAAGTCATCCTCCAAACTTCCCTTCATTAGTTTCTAGGCATGGCAGGAAGAATAGGGCCTTAGTGTCAAAATATCTCTCCCTAATATGTCATATGGAGCTCCCTGGCTGGAGTTTTCTAGGGAGGAAAGGAAAGAAAGAACAAGCCATATAAATATATACAGAGAGGCTCTTCTTATTTTCTTTGCCTAAACACTGAATAATTGTAGCGATAACTGTACATAGGTATAAAGTCAGTAAAAAAGAATATTAATTACTAATGAAAAAACCTAAAAGATACTCTCTCGACTGTCCTGATTCCTAATAAAGCAACATAGGTGGTCACTGAGTGGGGTTTTGAGTGGACTATACTTGGACATACTGGGACATTGTTTGATTGAGGACTACTACTTGGACTATACTGGGCACATTGTTTGAGGACTATACTTGGACTATAGGGAATGTTTGATGCTAGACTATACTTGGACTATACTGGGACATTGTTTGATGGACTATCACTTGGACTATATTGGGGGGACATGGGGCGGTTTTTTTGAATGGACATATATTGGGTATCTAAACTGGGACTTGTTTGATGACGAACTTGGACTATCTGGAATTGTTTGATGGACTATTGGACTATACGGGAATTGTTGATGGGACTATACTTGGACTATACTACTGGGAATTGTTGATGGACTATACTTGGACTATACTGGGACATTGTTTGATGGACTATACTGGACTATACTGGGACATTGTTTGATGGACTATATTGGACTATACTGGGACATGTTTGATGGACTATACTTGGACTATATGGACATTGTTTGATGGACTATACTTGGACTATACTGGGAATTGTTTGATGGACTTACTTGGACTTACTGGGACATTGTTTGATGGACTATACTTGGACTCTACTGGGAACATTGTTTGATGTGACTATATGGACTATACCTGGGACATTGTTGATGGACTATACTTGGACTATACTGGGACATTGTTTGATGGACTATCTACTTGGACTTATACTGGGACATTGTTTGATGGACTATACTTGGACTATACTGGGACATTGTTTGATGGACTATACTTGGACTATATGGGACATTGTTTGATGGACTATACTTGGACTACTGGGACTTGTTTGATGATATATTGGACTCTAACTGGGACATTGTTTGATGGACTAACTTTGGACTATACTGGGAATTGTTTGATGGACTATACTTGGATATACTGGGACATTGTTTGATGGACTATACTTGACTATATCTGGGACATTGTTTGATGGACATACTTGCGTACTGATACTGGGAATTGTTTGATTTGGACTATCTTGACTATACTGGGACAGTTGTTGAGGACTATACTTGGATATACTGGGACATTGTTGATGGACTATACTTGGACTCATACTGGGACATTGTTGATGGACTATACTTGGACTATACTGGGAATTGTTTGATGGACTAACTGGACTATGGCGATTGTTGATGGACTATACTTGACTATACTGGGACATTGTTTGGACTTACTTGGACTATACTGACATGTTTGCTTGGACTATACTTGGACTATACTGGGCATTTGATGATATATCGATGGACTATACTTGGAATATACTTGACTATTGTTATCATGGAGACTTGGATTTGATACTGCACTATATTCTACATTTTATGGGAGATTGGGGATGCAAGTCTTACGTTACTTTTTGATTGTTCAAAAGATACATCCTGTCTAAACTTCCTGCTTTGGCTCCAAACTCTTAACTTACATACTAACATATGCATGTGTACAGAGCCAGACTGCACTCCCTGGCATGTTAGGGAAGGTTAAGCCCAGGCTGATGGAAGTGTTAGACCCGCAGTCTATTCCAAATCAGAAAAAAGTGCATGGTTTGAATTAAGTTACGTTAATTAGGAAATGGCAAGAACTCTCAGCTGCTGGGGGCTTATCAAACATTTCCAAGTAATGTGGCCCTTTTAAATCCTCAAGAACAGAAAGCTGTGCAAAAGGTATAAATAACAATGGTCGGGGGAACCAGAGAAACTTTTGCAACTTCAATTTTAGTTCTTAAAGAAATCTGAACTGAGTAGATAAAGTAATAAACTATCTAGAGAGGAGGACTTTGTACTGATGGAACGTCCTACATCTTCCTGTTTGAAGGATCTAGGATATCATTACTTACTATACTTCATGTTCATAACAGTCATCCTGCTAGTAAGACTGAACCCTTGGAATTCCTTTGCGATTGCTGTAAATATTGACTCCAAAGTTAGGTAAATCCCCTCGCAGACAGCAGACCCAAACCTTTCCTTACTTGCCTCTGTCCAAACCTAGGAACATAGTGTAGCAGAATTTAGAATTTCAACACTTTGAAATAGAAACCTGGTGGTAAAATTTGGCCAACAATGACGGATACAGGGCCAGGATCTTTTCCACTTATATGTTCCTCTATCTGCACACATTTGAAGGTCGTGTACTTATAACCAAAGGACACTTCTGTCCCAAACAGATCTATGCTATGGTAGAATAACCGTTACGATGAGGACTGATTGTGCTAAACAAGAATCCTCCTCCCGCTATGGCAGCCAGATGCGGTTTGGAAACAGGCCTTGGGGACAGGACATTTGGGAGGTTACTCATTCAATATTTGCCCATTTTTCCAGTAAAACTAAATACAGAACAGGAGGAAGTTTCAGTGGTGAAGTCAGGGGATGGTGTGGTTTCTGTATTGATTGTGTTTTGAAAAATAAACACAACTCCCGTCATTACAATGGGATAGACCAGAGTCATGGCTGTACCGGATCTTTCTAAATAAATCTACGTAAGAGGGAAAAAAATAGGTTCTTTAACTGTGACTAAAGTTCCCAGTGTTCTTAGGAACTCAAGGACACTGCCTAAATAGGTCTGCTGTGTTAAACTGGGGCTGTAAGAATGATAGATTTGATGTCACGGCCTATAAATCTCTATTAGCACCAACCTAAAACCTCCAGTCTTGTAGCAGTACAGTTTAATGATTCTTCAGCCCTTCTCAGAACAGCTAAGGCTTCTGGGACTGCGAGTGCAAGATCAGCAGAGATCCTGATTTCCCGCCTAATCTAATATGGAGATATAATACATCAGTCTTCTTACTTTTTGTTTTCCTTGTTAGCGTTCACATGTGAAGAGATTTCAGTGGGTTCATGCAAAACCATGCAGCTCAGCTTACAATAGCTCAGACGTATTATCCCTTGGCTCACTTGCTTGTCTCTTTCATTTATATTCCTCTCTAATTTAACTTGGATTTGGCCTTTGTTTTAGGGGCCGCACTGCTGCCCGCGCTGTTCTGATCAGCAGGGGCTGCCCATTTTCCGTGCGTTTGGAAGTGTGCTGTGTCGGGGGCTGCGATGGGATCACACTTTCCCCTATTGCATTGTGGCAGGGAAGGTTGATAAGTTGTGAATCGGTATGTGCAGATCGGGCGAATTCGCTTATGAATATACTTGGTTTGTGCTAGTTTCCAGGCTTCTTTGGCTGCTCTGCTCCTGCGAAATATTCTGTTTTTTTGGACCATAAACAAGACTGGGACATGTCCGCAGTAAAGTTTTCCTTGTAACGGAGAAAAGTAAAAGCCATTGTAGATGACAGAGGGCCTCGTACCAACTATAATGAGTTCGAGGAACAGAAAGAGAGAGAGAGAGAACAGGCATCTCAGAATCCATTGCATTCATTTGAATGACAGAAGATGCTGACGTGTTTGAGGATTCCAAATTCCAAGAAAGAAAGCAACGCTATTAATTGTCCCTGACCTTCATAGTAGGGGTGTCCATTGTTTAGTATTAATAGCAATGAAAGAAGAGTAGCCAATAAACATGAGAAACCCACACACACCAAGGGCAGTTTATAAAATGAACCAAGAATAATAATTGGGTGGGAAATATCCCCGTTACCTTGAATCTTGATAAGGTTCCATTTCAGGCGCCCATTGTTTTCTACATTATGTAACATTCAGTCTTATGGTTTGCCTAAAATGTCTTTATTTGTTGATTTTCCGTTGTTCCTTTTGAGGCGCCACTACACATAGGATACGTCCATTGGATTTTTCTTGGCTTACGATGATTGTAATAATAGTGGTGACTGACAATCAGATTGTATGTGTGGGCCTATGATTACGACACGGGAGGTCTGAAATGCGTCAGGCGTATTGTTAATAAAGCTGTGATTTCATTCATTCATGTTGTATCCGGCGTTCTCCTTGTTCTTTTTCCTGGTTGATGCAGTGACGTTTCTTCTTTTGTTATATCCGTGGGATTTGGTTCAAGAGACGCGACCAGGGGCACTCTGCACCTGGGTCACCAAGAAGCACGGGTAAGTCCCGAATATATATTGTTGAATTCCTGTTGGAAGTGTTCTATCTTGCTATCTGGAGGACGAGGGGTCTGGGGTTTCTTACCCGGACCACCGCATAAATAAGTAAGCATTATAAGATTCACATTTCATGAGATTGGATTCCTATTTTTTGGCAAACATGAGAGAAAGTAGAGTTGTCCATTTGTACGATGGTCCCTGTCTGTTCAAAACAATGCCCGCCCCTTGTTGGAAGACTGAAGATGGCATGTAGCATCGTGGGATAATGGTTCCATTCACTAAAGCTGAAATGTCACATCTTATATCTATGGGAATGTTTAGGGCACAAAGCGAAACTATGTATCTATTAGTTATTTAAAGTAAAAGGGTGGTAAAAAAAAATTAAAATATCACAAAATTTGCGCCACTTTTTTTCAGCCTTTAGAAAACCCATCCCAATGTGCATGGTTTTGAAGTCAATAGAATCTGCAAGAACTGAAAGGAAGAGTAACATTAGAATTAGAAGGCATGTGTCTTTGACTTGAATAAAGGATATTGTTATTGCACTAACGCCATGAGAGCATGGATCAGCATGATACACCTGACACCTGCCTGAATATGCATGCGTTGCTTGATTAAATATCTGTTGCATTTTCAGATTTCTGAAGTGCATGTAGATTGCAGATTTTTGAAAAAAACAAAAACAAAATAATGCATGGAGCATGGAGCATGGTGCAAACCTTTTTACCAGTGGGGGGCACTGTTCTCGGGGAGAGTGATCCTTGATGATGACACAGGGTTCCCCAAGATTATGGAAAATTGCATACAAGATGCAGTAATAAAGTTGTAGAATATAAAAGAGGTTACGGCAATATAAAAGTGAATTCCTGTGGACATGGAACTTTAAGGTAGCATGTTTTAAAGTACAAATGTGATGACATAGCTTAACTAAACGTAGCTAAACACCAATTATAACTGATGACAAGCTAAATACACATTATAACATATGACGTAGCTAAACACCAATTATAACTTATGACATAGCTTAAACACCAATTAAAACTTATGGCATAGCTAAACACCGATTAAACAGATGACATAGCTAAACCGATTATAACAGATGACATAGCTATAAACACCGATTATAACAGATGACATAGCTAAAACGATTATAACTGATGACATAGCTAAACCACCTGATATAACTGATGACATAGCTAACACTGATATAACTGATGACATATCTCAAACACGATTATAACAGATGACATAGCTAAAACACCAATTAAAATGTATGAACATAGCTAAACACCGATTATAAACAGATGACATAGCTAAACACCAATTAAAACTTATGGCATAGCTAAACACCAATATAACTGATGACATAGCTAAATACACATTATAACAGATGACAAGCTAAATACCAATTATAACTTATGACATTGCTAAACACCAATAATAAACCTTATGGCATAGCTAAACACCGATTATAACAGATGACATATGCTAATAAACCGATTATAACAGATGACATAGCTAAAAGTAAACACTGATACTAACTGATGACATAGCTAAACACGATTATAAAATAGGACATAGCTAAACACCAATTAAAACTTATGACATAGCTAAACACCGATTATACAGAGACATAACTAAACACCAATTAAAACTTATGGCATAGCTAAACCACCAATTATAACATGATGACATAGCTAAATACACATTATAACAGATGACATAGCTAATACCAATTATAACTTATGACATTGCTAAACACCAATTAAAACTTATGGCATAGCTAAACACCGATTATAACAGATGACATAGCTAAACACCCAATTATAACTTATGACATAGCTAAACTACCAGTTTAAAATGATGATAGCTAAACCAATATAACGATGATCATAGTAAACCCAATTGGTAACTATGACATAGTAAAGACGAATTATAACTGATGACATAGTTAACACCAATTGGGTAACTGATGACATAGCTAAATACACATTATAATTGATGACACAGCTAAACACCAATATAAACTGACTGATCATAGCTAAATAATTCTTGTAACAGATGACCTAGCTAAACACCAATTATTAACTGATGACATAGTTTAAACACCAATTGGTAACTATGACATAGCTAAAGACGAATTATAATTGATACGACATAGTTAAACAACCAATTGGTTATACAACTGGTATTTAGCTATGTCATAAGTTATAATTGGTGTTTAGCTATGTCATCTGTTATAATCGGTGTTTAGCTATGCCATTAGACAAAATACCAACAACGTACCTTCTATAGAGGGTGCTGAACCTATAGGTGGGCATACTTCAGGACGACTGGAAAAGTTTGGAATTCGAAACCCAAGGTAGTGTTCCCAATCTATTCAACAAAGCTTTCCTCCCTCTGTTTCTCCCAGCCCTAAGGCTGCTCATAAGTATTTTACATTTCAAATACCAGGGTTATTGTGAAATCAAAATGATAATGATGGCCTGGAACATTGCTAGTGAGCGCATCTGAATTGAAGAGGGGTGAAAACCCAATTTAAGGTCCATTTCGACAGATTGTAATTTTATTTATGATTCGTTTCACTTTTCAGATAATCAAAAGAGATGTCAAAGGCAATTCTGTCACGTCTTCGGAGAGCGGTGTTCGTTACATGAGGTGATTTAGGCATATTTTGGATTTAAATTCCGTCAGGATAAAACAGGGTCATTGGATGTTTCGGAATCAAAGGGAATGTGATTGTTGTCTATTTTTTTTTTTGGCTCAGAGGTAAATCTCAATAGAGATGTCCGAACTTCGCAAAAATCCGGTCCACCGAGATCCGCGAATTTTCGAAAAAAATAACCGAAAATCGCGAGCGGCACATTAAAATTAAAAAACTCGAAATACTGAAATCCTCGGTTTGGAAGTTCGGGAAGGCGAAAATCCGAAAAATATGCCTCTATAAAAATGCTGCTTAAAGTTCACCTGACACATAAGCTGGTAAGGTGTTACCTGTACTGTGGGGATAATGGCTGGTATAGTATACCTGAATGTGGGGTATTAATCTGGTAATGTGTATATAAATGTAATGTGGGGTATAATGCTTGGTAAATTGGAATACACTGTACTGTGGGGTATAATGCTGGTAAGTGTATACCTTAACGGGGGGAGATGCTGTGTAATGTGTTTACCTGACTTGTAGGGGGGTATAATGCTGTAATCGGTATACAAACTGTGGGGTATGTATGGAGTAAGGTTGGATACCGTACTGGGGGTATGATGCTGGTAATGTGTATCATCATGACTGTGGGGGTATTAATGATGGTAATGTGTAACCTGTACATGTGGGTAATTAATGCTGGTATGGTGATACTGTACTTGTGGGGTTCAATGCTTGGGTAAATTGTATACCTGGTACTGTGGGGTATAATGCGGTAATGTGTAATACCTGTTACTGTGGGGATAATGCCTGGGTAAGTGTATACCGTGTACGTGGGGTAAAGGCTGTAATGTGTATACCTGTATGTGGGGTATAATGCTGGTAATGTGTATACCTGTACTGTGGGGTCTAATGCTGGTGGTGTATGTGTATACCTGTACTGTGGGGTATAATGCTGGTAATGGGTAAAGTACTGTGGGGTATAATGCTGGTAATGTGTATACTGTACTGGGTATAAGGCTGGTATGGTACCTGTTTTGGGGTATAAATGCTGTTGGTTTTAATGTGTAGGTAGGGGGTTTGGTGGTTGGTAGTTGTTTATAGGGGTTTGGGGTCGTGTGAGGTGAATGTGTTTACGTGTAATGTGGTGGATAATGATGGTAATGTGTATGCGTACGTGGGTATTAATGTGGGTAAATGTGTATACCTGTATGTGGGGTATAATGCTGGTAATGTGTATACCTGTACTGTGGGGGTAAAATTGGCTGGTAATGTGTATACCGTACTGTGGGTATAATTGCTGGAGTATACTCGCTGTATACCTGAATGGGGGTATAATGTGGGTGGTAATGTGTATACTGTACTGTGGGGTATAATGCTGGTAATGTGTATAACTGTACTGTGGGGTATAATGCTGGGTAATAAGTTGTATACCTGTACTGTGGGGTATAATGCATGTAATGAGTATTACCGTACTGTGGGGTATATGCTGGTAAGTGTATACCTGTACGGTGGGGTTTGTTTTTTTTTATAATGCTGGTAATGTGTATACCTGTACTGGGGGGTTTAATGCTGGAATGTGTATACCTGTACTGTGGGGTATAATGTGGTAATGGTATACCTGTTACTGTGGGGTATAAGCTGGTAATGGGTTATACCTGTACTGGGGGTATATATGCTGGTAATGTGTATACCTGTACTGTGGGGTATAATGCTGGTAATGTGTATACCTGTTACGTGGGGGGTAAATGCTCGGGTAATGTGTATACCTGTACGGGTGTGATATGCTGGTATATACGTGTCTGGTAATGATGTATGTATACCTGTAACGTGGGGTATAAGCTGGTTAATGTGTATACTGTACTGTGGGGATTAAATGCTGGGTAATGTGTATACCTGTACTTGGGTGTATAATGCTGGTGAATGGTATACTATGTGGGGGGGAAATCTGTAGTCTGTATACCTGTACTGTGGGGTATAATGCGGGTAATGTGTATACCTTTTACTGTGGGGTATAAGATGCTGGTAAGTGTATACCTGTTACTGTGGGGGTATAATGTGGTAAGGTGGTATACCTGTATGGTGGGGTATTAGGTATATGCTGGTAATGTGTATACCGTTACGGTGGGAGGTGCCTTTAACTTGACTGGGGTAATGTGTATACCTGTACTGTGGGGATAATGCTGGTAATGTGTTATCCTGTACTGTGGGTTGGTAAATGCTGGTAATGTGTATACTGTACTGTGGGTTGTATAATGCTGGTAATGTGTATACTGTACTGTGGGGGTATAATGCTGGTAATGTGTATACCTGTTACTGTGGGTGGATAAATGCTGGTAATGGTGTATATGTACTGTGGGGTTATAATGCTTGGTAATGTGTATACACTGTACTGATGGGGTATAATGCTGGTAATGTGTATACAGTACTGTGGGGTGTACAATGCTGGTAATGGTGTATACTTGTACTGTGGGTTATAATGCTGGTAATGTGATAGACCTGTACTGTGGGGTTTATAATGTGGTAAGTGTGTATACTTGTATGGGGGGTATAATGCAGGAAGGTTACCTGTACTGTGGGGTATAATGCTGGTAAGTGTATACCTGTACTGTGGGGGTATAAGGTCTAATGCAGGTTAATGTGTGTATACTGTACTGTGGCGGTAATGCTGGTAATGTGTATACCTGTTACTGTGGGGGGTGTGGGTTTTTTATAATGCAGGTAATGTGTCCTTACCTGTACTGTGTGGGGTTAATGCAGGTAATGGTATACCGTACGTGGGGTATAATGCTGGTAATGTGGATGACACTGTACTGTGGGGTATAATGGTTGGTAATGGGTACCTGTACTGTGGGGTATAATGTGGTTAATGTGTATACCTGTTAAGTGTGTAGGTAATGTGGTATAACTGTTACTGTGTGTAGGTAATTGTATACTGTACTGTGGGGTATGGTATAATGTGGTAAGTGTATACCTGTACTGTGGGTATAATGCTTGGTAATGTGTAATAACTGTACTGTGGGGTTATAAGCTGGTAATGTGTATACCTGTACTGGGGGGTATAATGCTGGTAATGGTGTAACCTGTACTGTGTGTAGGTAATGTGTATACCTGTTACTGTGTGTAGGTAATGGTTCTGAATGTGGGTATGGTTTGTTAGTAACCTGTACTGTGTGAGGTTAATGTGTATAACTGTTATCGGTGTGTACGTAATGTGTATACCTGTACTGTGTGTATGGTAATGGTATACCGGTATGGGGGTATAAGCGGTAAGTGTATACCCGATGTGTGAGGTAAGTGAGACTGTACGTGGGGTATAATGTGGTAAGTGTTATACCTATAGTGGGGTATAATGCGTGGTAATGTGTTAACCATGTACGTGGGGTTATTGAATGCTGGTATGTGTATACCTGTACTGTGGGTTGGGGTATAATGCTGGGTAATGTGTATACCTGTACTGTGGGTATGCATGTGGTAATGTGTATCCTGTACTTGTGGGGTATAATGCTGGTAATGTGTATACCTGTACTGGGGGTATAATGCTGGGTAATGTGTATACTTGTACTGGGGGTATAAGCTGGTAATGTGTATACCTGTTACTGTGGGTTATAATGCTGGTAAAGGGTTTATACCTGTACTTGGGGTATAATGAGGTAATGTGTATACCTGTACTGTGGGTATAATGCTGGTAATGTGTATACTTGTACTGTGGGGTATAATGCTGTGGTAATGTGTATACCGTACTGTGGGGTATATGCTGGTAATGTGTACCTGTTACTGTGGGGTATATAATGCAGGTAATGTGTATACTGTACTGTGGGGTATAATGCGGTAATGTGTATACCGTATGTGGGGTATAATGCAGGTAATGGTATACCGTACGTGGGGTATAATGCTGGTAATGGTATTACCTGTACTGTGGGGTTATATGCAGTAATGGTAACCTGTACTGTGGGGATAATGCAGGTAATGTGTATACCTGTACTGTGGGGTAAATGTGGTAATGTTTACCTGTACTGTGGGGTATAATGCTGGGAATGTGTATACCTGTACTGTGGGGGTTATAATGCTGGTAATGTGTATACCTGTACGTGTGTGAGGTTAATGTTGTCATAACGGTACTGTGTTGTAGGAAGTGTATACTGTAATGTGGGGTATAATGCTGGTAATGTGTATACCTGTACTGTGGGGTATAATGCTGGGTAATGTGTATACCTGCATGTGGGGATAATGCTGGTAATGTGTATACATGTACTGTGGGGTATAATGCCTGGTAAGTGAACCTGTAGGTGTAGGTAAGTGTATACTGTACTGTGTTGTAGGTAGGGTATACCTGTACTGTGTGTAGGTAATTTGATACCTGTACTGTGGGTAGTGGTAAGTGTTAACTGAGTGTAGGTAATGGATACCTGTACTGTGTGTAGGTAATGTGTATACCGTACTGTGGGGTATAATGGTTGTGTATACCCTACTGTGTGTAGGTAATGTGATACCTGTACTGTGTGTAGGTAATGTGTTTATACGTTGTGAGAGTAAGTGGTATAACCGTACTTGTGGTTATGGTCTGTGTAGGTAAGTGTATACCTGTACTGTGTGTAGGTAATGTGTATACCTGTTACTGTGGTGTAGGTAATGTGTAGATACCGTACTGTGGTAGGTATGTGTAGACTGTATGTGTGTAGGTAATGTGTATACCTGTACTGGGTGTAGGTAATGTGTATACCTGTACTGTGTGTAGGTAATGTGACCTGTACTGTGTGTAGGTGGATGTGGTAGACGTACTGTGTGTAGGTAATGTGTATACCTGTACTGGTGTAGGTAATGTGTGACCGTTACTGTGTGTGAGTAGTGTAACCTGTACGTGGGTAGGTAATGTGTATACCTGTATGTGTGGTAGGTAATGTGTATACCTGTACTGTGTGTGTAGGTAGTAGTGTGTAGACCTGTCCTGTGGGAGGTAATGTGTGTAGACCTGTACTGTGTGTAGGTAATGTGTAGACCTGTACTGTGTGTAGGTAATGTGATACCTGTACTGTGGTTACTGAATGATTTGTGATTCTGGTGATTTACAGGTTAATTGTGGTTCTCAGCCCCGCTCGTGTCTGTTTTGTGACTGGCTGTTTAGAAAAAAGTAAAGGACGAAAAGAAAATCTTTAAAAGGAGAGCGAGCCCTTGGAAATCTTTGCGCACAGCGATCAACCCTTAAATAATTGACCCAGTGCTCGATTTCCGTCGTTGTAGCCTCAAGCTGAGAGGGTGAAGGGCGACCCAGGCACATCTTGCCCATTAACGCCAGGTGTTCCGAACATGCTGTGCGCTACAACCAAGGGTTTTTATTTTATTTCTTTACAAATTTTCTACTAGTTCTTGTGCATTTCATTCATTTATTGAGCGATACACTTGGCCTTAATATTCCATTCCTATATAAACCTCTATTAATACCCACAACGTTGTTGCACATCTGGAGCCACAGACAGTAAAGGAACAGTAAAGTTTAAATATATTTTAGATAGACGAAGGGTGTTAAGTCATCTGACTAAAATCCAAGGCAAGACAGGAATTGAACTAAAATAGTTTTATTTTCCCCCATCTGTTCTACTTGACCATTGCAGTGCAGCCAGCGTCGGAGATCAGCAAATATCCCACAAACCACAAAGCCAAATATATTATATTATGTGCATTTACCTTCATGATGTTGGTTATACCATGTGACCTTCTCTCCCATGTACAATGCTGTCATGCACATCATTGTCTACATGCAAATATTCGTAACATGCGGCAAAGGGAGCATCACATTCCCAGCGTTCACAGTTTATTTCCGCATACAGCTTTCTTTTCCCTGAAAATTATCGCTTGGGTAGAACCATGCACAGAAGTGCAGTAAAATCTGTAGGTTTAGTTTACAGGATATTTGTAACTTAGCTATGTCGCATTCACGTTATAACTATGAGTGTTTAGCGTTATGTTTCAGTCAGTTAAATTGGTAAACATGTGTTTTAGTCTTATGTTCATCAGTTTATAATTTGTTGTTGTTTTGGGTTTAGCTGATGTCATCAATTATAGTGTATTTAGCTATGTCATCAGTTACCAATTTGGTGTTTAACTATGTCATCAGTTATAATTGTCTTTAGCTTGTCATAAGTTACCAATTGGTGTTTACTATGTCATCAGTTATAATTGGTGTTAGCTATGTCATCTGTTACAACTGGTATTTAGCTATGTCATCAGTTATAATTGGTGTTTAGCTGTGTCATCAATTATAATGTGTATTTAGCTATGTCATCAGTTACCAATTGGTGTTTAACTATGTCATCAGTTATAATTCGTCTTTAGCTATGTCATAAGTTACCAATTGGTGTTTAAAATGTCATCGTTATAAATTGGTGTTTAGCTAGTCATCTGTTACAATGGATTTAGCTATGTATAGTTATAATTGGTGTTTAGCTTGTCATCAATTATAATGTGGTATTTAGCTATGTTATCGTTATCAATGTGATTAACTATGTCATCAGTTATAATTGTTTTAGCTCATGTAATAAGTTACCAATTGGTGTTTAACTATGTCATGTTTTAATTGGTGTTTAGCTATGTCATATGTTAAACTGGTATATTAGCTATGTCATAAGTTTTAATTGGTGTTTTGTGTTAGCTATGTCATCTGTTATAATCGGTGTGTTTAGCAGTATGCCATAAGTTTTTATTGGTGTTTAGCAATGTCATAAGTTATAATTGGTATTTAGCTATGTCATCTGTTATAATGTGTATTTAGCTATGTCATCAGTTAAATTGGTGGTTAGCTATGCCATAGTTTTAATTGGTGTTTAGCTATGTCATCTGTTTAAATCGGTGTTTAGCTATGTCATAAGTTTTATGGTGTTTAGCTATGTCATCTGTTATAATCGGTGCTATTCGCGATTGTTGCATCAGTTATAATCAGTGTTTAGATATGTGTCATCTGTTATAATCGCGTGTTTAGCTATGTCATCTGTTATAATCGGTGTTTAGCTATGCCATAAGTTTTAATTGGTGTTTAGCATGTCATAAGTTTATAATTGGTATTTAGCTATGTCAATGTTATAATGTGATTAGTATATGTCATCAGTATAATCGGTGTTTAGCTATGTCATAAGTTTTAATTGGTGTTTAGCTATGTCATCTGTTATAATCGGTGTTTAGCTATGTCATCAGTTATAATCAGTGTTTAGCTATGTCATCTGTTATAATCGGTGTTTAGCTATGCCATAAGTTTTAATTGGTGTTTAGCTATGTCATAAGTTATAATTGGTGTTTAGCTACGTCATATGTTATAATGTGTATTTAGCTATGTCATCAGTTATAATTGGTGTTTAGCTAAGTTTAGTTAAGCTATGTCATCACATTTGTACTTTAAAACATGCTACCTTAAAGTTCCATGGTCCACAGGAATTCACTTTTATATTGCCGTAAACCTCTTTATATTCTACAACTTTATTTACTGCATCTTGTATGCAATTTTCCATAATCTTGGGGAACCCTGTACATCATCAAGGATCACTCTCCCCGAGAACAGTGCCCCCCACTGGTAAAAAGGTTTGCACCATGCTCCATGCTCCATGCATTATTTGTTTTGTTTTTTTCAAAAATCTGCAATCTATCATGCACATTCAGAAATCTGAAAAATGCAACAGATTTTAATCAAGCAACGCATGCATATTCAGGCAGGTGTCAGGTGTATCATGCTGATCCATGCTCTCATGGCGTTAGTGCAATAAACAATATCCTTTTATTCAAGTCAAAGACACATGCCTTCTAATTCTAATGTTTAACTCTTCCTTTCAGTTCTTGCAGCATTCTATTGACTTCAAACCATGCACATTGGGATGGGTTTTCTAAAGGCTGAAAAATGGCGCAAATTTTGTGATATTTTAATTTTTTTTTACCACCCTTTTACTTTAAATAACTAATAGATACATAGTTTACGCTTTGTGCCCTAAACATTCCCATAGATATAGATGTGACATTTCAGCCTTTAGTGAATGGAACCATTAATCCCACGATGCTACATGCCATCTTCAGTCTTCCAACAAGGGGCGGGCATTGTTTAGAACAGACCAGGGACCATCGTACAAATGGACAACTCTACTTTCTCTCATGTTTGCCAAAAATAGGAATCCAATCTCATGAAATGTGAATCTTATAATGCTTACTTATTTATTGCGGTGGTCCGGGTGTAAGAAACCCCAGACCCCTCGTTCCTCCAGATAGCAAGATAGAACACTTCCAACAGGAATTCAACAATATATATTCGGGACTTACCCGTGCTTCTTGGTGACCCAGGTGCAGAGTGCCCCTGGTCCGTCGCTTGAGACCAAATCCCACGGATATAACAAAAGAAGAAACGTCACTGCATCAACCAGGAAAAGAACAAGAGAACTCCGGATACAACATGAATGAATGAAATCACAGCTTTATTAACAATACGCCTGACGCATTTCAGACCTCCCGGTCCTTAATCATAGGCCCCACACATACAATCTGATTGTCAGTCACCACTATTTATACAATCATCGTAAGCCAAGAAAAATCCAATGGACGTATCCTATGTGTAGTGGCGCCTCAAAAGGAACAACGGAAAATCAACAAATAAAGACATTTTATAGGCAAACCAATAAGACTGAATGTTACATAAATGTAGAAAGCAATGGGCGCCTGAAATGGAACCTTATCAAGATCTCAAGGTAACGGGGATATTTCCCACCCAATTATAATTCTTGGTTCATTTTGAATAAACTGCCCTTGGTGTGTGTGGGTTCTCACTGTTTATTGGCTACTCTTCTTTCATTGCTATTAATACTAAAACAATGGACACCCCTACATATGAAGGTCAGGGACAATTAATAGCGTTGGCTTTCTTTCTTGGAATTTGGAATCCTCAAACAGTCCAGCATTCTTCATTCTAAATGAATGCAATGGATTCTAGATGCCTGTTCTCTCTCTCTCTGTTTCTGTTCCTCGAACTCATTATAGTTGGTACGAGGCCCTCTGTCATCTACAATGGCTTTTACTTTTCTCCGTTACAAGGAAAACTTTACTGCGGACATGTCCCAGCGTTTGTATTATGTCCAATAAAAACAGAATATTTTCTGCAGGAGCAGAGCAGCTCAAAGAAGCCTGGAAATCTCTACAAACCAATGTATATTTCATAAGCTGAATGTCCCCTATCTGCACATACCGATTCACAACTTTATCAAACCTTCCTCCTTCCACTAATGCAATTAAGGGGAAAAGTGTGATCCCATCGCAGCCCCTCTACTTACATCAGTCACCTTCAAACTGCACTGAATTGCAGAAACATTTGTGCTATCGCTGCCGGCTCATTTTCTTGCTCCCTTTAAAATCAAAGGCCAAAATGCCAAGTTAAATTAGGAGAGGAATATATAATGAAAGAGACAAGCAAGTGACCAAGGGATAATACGTCTGAGCTATTTGTAAGCTGAGCTGCATGGTTTTGCATGAACCCACTGAAATCTCTTCACATGTGAACGCTAACAAGGCAAAACAAAAAGTAAGAAGACTGATGTATTATATCTCCATATAGATTAGGCTGGGAAATCAGGATCTCTGCTGATCTTGCACTGCAAGTCCCAGAAGCCTTAGCTGTTCTGAGAAGGCTGAAGAATCATTAAACTGTACTGCTTACAAGACTGGAGGTTTTAGGTTGGTGCTAATAGAGATTTATAGGCCGTGGACATCAAATCTATCATTCTTTACAGCCCCAGTTTAACACCAGACCTATTTAGGCAGTGTCCTTGAGTTCCTAAGAACACTGGGAACTTTAGTCACAGTTAAAGAACCTATTTTTTTCCCTCTTACGTAGATTTATTTAGAAAGATCCGGTACAGCCGGGATGAACTCTGGTCTATCCCATTGTAATGACGGGAGTTGTTTTATTTTTCAAAACACAATCAATAACAGAAACCACCATCTCCCTGACTTCACCACTGAAACTTCCTCCTGTTCTGTATTTAGTTTTACTGGAAAAATGGGCAAATATTGAATGAGTAACCCTCCCAAATGTCCTGTCCCCAAGGCCTGTTTCCAAACCGCATCTGGCTGCCAATGCTGGAGGAGGATTTCTTGTTTAGCACAATCAGTCCTCATCGTAACGGTTATTTCTACCAGTAGATCTGTTTGGGACAGAAGTGTCCTTTGGTTATAAGTAGCACTGACCTTCAATGTGGTGCAGTAGAGGACATAATGTGGAAAAAGATCCTTGGCCCTGTATCCTGTCATTGTTGGCCAAATTTACCACCCAGGTTTCTATTTCAAATGTGTTGAAATTCTAAATTCTGCTACACTATGTCCTAGGTTTGGACAGAGGCAAGTAAGGAAAGGTTGGGGTCTGCTGTCTGCGAGGGGATTTACCTAACTTTGGAGTCAATATTTACAGCAATCGCAAAGGAATTCCAAGGGTTCAGTCTTACTACTGGCAGTAATGATCTGTTATGGAACATGAAGTATAGTAAAGTAATGATATCCCTAGATCCTTCAATACAAGGAAGATGTAGGACGTTCACTCAGTACAATGTCCTCTCTCTAGATATTTTTATGTACTTTATCTACTCAGTTCAGATTCTTTAAGAACTAAAATTGGAAGTTGCAAAAGTTTCTCTGGTTCCCCCCGACCATTGTTATTTATACCTTTTGCACAGCTTTCTGGGTCTTGAGGATTTAAAGGGCCACATTACTTGGAAATGTTTGATAACGCCCCCATGCAGCTAGAGTTCTTGCCATTTCCTAATTAAACGTAACTCTAATTCAAACCATGCACTTTTTTCTGATTTGGAAGTAGACTGCGGGTCTAACACTTCCATCAGCCTGGGCTCTAACCTTCTCCATAACATGCACAGGGAGTGCAGTCTGGCTCTGTACACATGCATATGTTAGTATGTAAGTTAAGAGTTTGGAGCCAAAGCAGGAAGTTTAGACAGGATGTATCTTTTGAGAACAATCAAAAAGTAACGTAAGACTTGCATCCCCAATCTCCCATAAAAATGTAGAATATATGTGCAGGTTATTACAAAAATTCCCAAGTATAGTCCATCAAACAATGTCCCAGTATAGTCCAAGTATAGTCCATCAAACAATGTCCCAGTATAGTCCAAGTATAGTCCATCAAACAATGTCCCAGTATAGTCCAAGTATAGTCCATCAAACCAGCAGTATAGTGCCAAGTAGTATCAAACAATGTCCCAGTATAGTCCAAGTATAGTTCATCAAAAAAACAATTGGTCCCAGTATAGTCCAAGTATGTCCATAAACAATGTCCCAGTATAGTCCAAGTATAGTCCATCAAAACAATGTCCCAGTATAGTCCAAGTAGTCCATCAAACAAGTCCCAGTATAGTCCAAGTGGTATAGTCCATCAAACAATGTCCCAGTATAGTCCAAGTATAGTCAATCAAACAAGTCCCAGTATAGTCCAAGTATAGTCCATCAAACAATGTCCCAGTATAGTCCAAGTATAGTCCATCAAACAATGTCCCAGGTATGTCCAAAGTATAGTCATCAAAACAATGTCCCAGTATAGTCCAAGTAGAGTCCATCAAACAATGTCCAGTATAGTCCAAGTATAGTCCATCAACAATGTCCAGTATAGTCCAAGGTATAGTCCATCAAACAATGTCCAGTATAGTCCAAGTATAGTCCATCAAACAATGTCCAGTATAGTCCAAGTATGTCCATCAAACAATGTCCCAGTATAGTCCAAGTATAGTCCATCAAACAATGTCCCAGTATAGTCCAAGTATATGTCCATCAAACAATGTCCAGTATAGTCCAAGTATAGTCCATCAAACAATGTCCCAGTATAGTCCAAGTATAGTCCATCAAACAATGTCCCAGTATAGTCCAAGTATAGTCCATCAAACAATGTCCCAGTATAGTCCAAGTATAGTCCAAACAATTTCCAGTATAGTCCAAGTAGTCATCAAACAATGTCCCAGTATAGTCCAAGTATAGTCCATCAAACAATGTCCCAGTAGTATAGTCCAAGTATAGTCCACAAACAATGTCCCAGTATAGTCCAGTATAGTCAATCAAACAATGTCCCTAGTATAGTCCAAGTATAGTCCATCAAACAATGTCCCAGTATAGTCCAAGTAGTATCCATCAACAATGTCCCAGTATAGTCCAAGTATAGTCATCCAACAATGTCCAGTATAGTCCAAGTATAGTCCATCAAACAAATGTCCCAGTATAGTACTCCAAGTATAGTCCATCAAACAATGTCCCAGTAGTTCCAAGTATAGTCCATCAAACATGTCCCAGTATAGTCCAAGTATAGTCCATCAAACAATGTCCCAGTATAGTCCAAGTATAGTCCATCAAACAATGTCCCAGTATAGTCCAAGTATAGTCCATCAAACCCCACTCAGGACCACCTATGTTGCTTTATTAGGAATCAGGACAGTCGAGAAGTATCTTTTAGGTTTTTTCATTAGTAATTAATTAGTCTTTTTTTAATGACTTTATTACCTATTACAGTTATCGCTACAATTATTCAGTGTTTAGGCAAAGAAAATAAGAAGAGCCTCTCTGTATATATTTATATGGCTTGTTCTTTCTTTCCTTTCCTCCCTAGAAAACTCCAGCCAGGGAGCTCCATATGACATATTAGGACAGATATTTTGACACTAAGGCCCTATTCTTCCTGCCATGCCCTAGAAACTAATGAAGGGAAGTTTGGAGGATGACTTTCCTTATTGGAAGACATGTCTGCCTTGAGTTTTATTACACATGTCAATTGCACTATATTGAAGTGTGTTACCTTGGCAATCTTTTTATAGCTCTGTATGACACTTCTCTTCTCTTCTTCTCACTTTCCATTGTGATCACGGAACAGTAGATACTCTAGAGGACAGACTATGAGATGTGCTGCCAATTAGTGTACGTGTGTGTGTGTGTGTGTGTGTGTGTGTGTGTGTATATATATAGATAGATATAGATAGATAGATAGATAAACAAATTAACTATTTTCTTTTCTTTCTGTACAATAAATGAGCTTTAAGGCATGGTGTAAAGACTACAAGTACCCGATAATGAGGTGGAAAGTAATGTACTATGTTCTAAACTCTACCGCCTGCCTGGCAGAAATGTAGAATAAACAAGTTGCACTGTTACTATTAAATAGGATACAGCTACATCATACTGCTGCCAAAAGGCTAAGGACATAGGAAATATCCACATATGTGCACTATATACTTACTATTTTGTATAACAGGTATATACTTTTGTACTATTGCATTAAAAGATTTTATAAAAATATTAAATATGCCAAAATATTATGTTTACTAAGGTGAAATATTTATGTATTTAGTGGGATTATATTTTAAGATGGGTACACACTTGGAAAAGAAAATCTATCTATCTATCTATCATCTATCTATCATCTATCTATCTATCTATCTAGAGCTGTATCATTCGATTAGCGAGCGATCGATAGTCATCGATCTATTATCTTATTATGCTAGCAGCTATCGATCGAGCAGCGAGTGGCATCTATCGTAGGATCTATGCGAGCTAGGGGCAGCAGCGAGCGAGCAGGTAGAGAGGCTAGTATCAGCGAGCTATATTAGGCGATCGATCGATGATGAGGACGATATCTATCTAATGTTATATCATATCTGTCTGTCTGTCGTCTGTCTGTTGTCTGTCTGTCTGTCTGTCTGTCTATCTATCTATCTGTCTGTCTGGTGTCTATCATCTATCTTAGTATCATTATCTATCTTGTCTATTATCTATCTATCTACTATCTATCTATCTATCTATCTGTCGTCTGTCTTCGTCTGTCGTCTGTCGGTCTGTGGTCGTCGTCTGTCTGTCATCTATCTATCTATCTGTACTGTCTGTCTGTCTATCTGTCTATCTGTCTCGCATCTATATCTATCTGTCTGTCTGTCTATCTATCTATCTATCTATCTATCCTATCTATCTATCTATCTATTATCTATCTACTTCGTCTGTCTGTCTGTCATCTGTCTATTGTCTGTCTATCTGTCTGTCTGTCTGTTTGTCTGTATCTATTATCTATCTATCTATCTATCTATCTATCTATCTATCTATATCTATCTGTCTGTTGTCTGTCTATCTGTCTATCTGTCTGTCTCTATCTATTATCCATCTGTCTGTCTGTCTGTCATCTATCTATCTATCTATCTATCTGAAATAGTCCAATAAAAAAAGTTCTTTTTGGGGGGGGGGCGGACTTAAAAAGGGACCTAGGAAGGTACCGAAACGTTGCCTGCACCTGATGTTTGAATAATATTGCACCAAACAAGACCTGTGAGTGCACTGGACTATTTCATCTATATACACATCCTAAATACCCCAGTGGCACCCGGGCCTTTAAGGGTTGGAGGAGTGAGTGCCTGTTTCAGTCTGTTATATATATATATACATATATATATTGAATCTCCCTGATATGTATTGCAGTAAATTGCACTGTCATGGGTACCGGGTACCAGCATCACTCCCTTGTCATGGCTCATGTGTATGTGGAGCACGGTCCATAGACTTTAATGGGCAAGGGGTGTTGGAAACCCAGAGGAGTTTGTTATTTTGCTCATGGACAGCGTCCCTGGAGGATCAGCCTTACCCGGTCAACTCCTTCTCTCTAGCACTTTCTTAATTAAAGAACGACTGTCCAAAAGTATGTCCTCACAATTAGAACGGACAAAGACTCCTGAGGAAGAAAAGCTGGCCAGTCAGTCTCTGTGAACAGTCATAGCCCATTTATTTCAGACCTATTGAAAGATATAATTACTTGGATACTCATGGTTAGGATCTACTACATTGAACAGGTCACCTTAATGGGGAAATAACAACATTCCAATTCAGGTCAACCCTGTGAAAATACTCAAGCATCCATCAGTTATGCTCGGTCATATCATTGTTTTAAATCTCACCAATATCGACAGCAGCAAGGACCTTTCTACGATGATCTGCAGGCACCTGCTAGTTTTGTCTAGATAAAGTCTCTTTAAGGGATAACTGCAGATTGACTCGACATTAATGGAGTTTTGTGTATCTATCCGGAGGTGCAAAGGTGACACATTGTATCAGGGCCTTGTGTAGTAAGAAGCACAGATTCTTATTACTTGCGTATCTTTTAATGGATCAACGTGGCAATTTCCTATAGTGT
Source organism: Hymenochirus boettgeri (assembly GCA_019447015.1). Lineage (NCBI taxonomy): Eukaryota > Metazoa > Chordata > Amphibia > Anura > Pipidae > Hymenochirus > Hymenochirus boettgeri. Next base: position 410,146,603 of record CM033469.1, on the reverse strand, counting down.
AAAATCCGTGTCTGTCAAAGCACATTTGCTTCAATTAATAAAACCCACAATGCAAATGATCATTCCCAAGATCTCTATATGGGGCAGGTTAGTAAATGATTCCTTTAATATGAAATACAAATGCACTGTGCATTCTTTATTGGAAATAAAGTGACTCTTTCTTGCTTATATTTAAGTCACTTTCAGGGTTATTCAATAAAAGTTCTTATCATTTAAATTAGTGCTAATTTGCCCCAAACAATCCAATGTTAGCTTTCAAATGTTAATAAGATCTGATTGATTGGGGCAAAATTAGCACCATTTTAAATGATAAGAACTTTTATTGAATCTCCCTGAGTATTTTTAAGTAACGTCAGTGGGAACGCACACCCAGCTGTAGATCCTGTAGACCTGTGTTGGCCCATTTCTCACCCTACTTACCCTACCCAAGCCCATACTCAAACACAAACCAATCTGCAAGGGATCAGACACACAACTTACACCTCTCCTTCCTTTATTAAAAGACTAGGTGATGTAGGGCCCTAACCCTCACACTTCATTTCAATAAACACAACCTGCCACAACCCATTGGGTACCTAAAGCAAAACTCTACTGTGGACAAGTCCCAGACCTTTTGTAGTTGATCACCCTTTCCCCCCAAAAATGTTTTTTGTGTTGATGATGTAACACAAACAGGAAGTGATGTAAAGTGTCCCACAGTGGTTATGGAAGAGAAAAATTCTTGACTCATATTTACAAATACTATACAAAAAGCCAAAAGCTAAAACATTATTTTTTGCAGGACCTTTCGAGTGAAATGCAAAATGCGTTGAAGTAAAGGCCAACAAAACCAACAAAAAAAATCAAATGTCAATGCTTTCAGCAATCCATTGTGACCAGTAGACTTTTCATGATCTAGCACAATTTCAATTAAAAAATCAAAACAACTTTAGTGACTTGATTAAATATTATGTTTGTGTAGATTGGCTCTATGAAGCATTTGTACAGTGTCTGTTTTTTTCCATTGTGGTAATACTATTGACCGGAACAGCAATCACAATCGGTAAAGGTCACAATAGCAGAACACACACTACATCTCTCAGAACATCAACAGGTGGTTGAATTAACTTTTTTGTAGTTGTGTTCTAGTTCTCTATATCTTTCCATTATTTATCTATCTTTGTATCTATCTATCTATCTATCATCTATCATCTATCATCTATCTATCTATCTATCTATCTATCTATTATCTATTATCTATCTATCTATCTATCTATCCATTATCTATCTCTCTATCTATCTCTCTATCTATCTATCTTTCTATCTATCCATTATTTATTCATCTATCTATCTGTCTGTCTATCTATCTATCTATCTATCTATCTATCTATCATCT